>OX377611.1:79813088-80334813 GCA_947397855.1 Thelaira solivaga | reverse complement strand
ACACTTTAAAAAGTAGGTTTTTAATATTTTTATATTTCCTATTGAACTTTCCCAACTGTTCACATTACAAAAATTTGGTTTTTCTTTTTTCGGTTTCTTTCGCTTAAAATTCTAAATGTTGTTTCACTGACTCCCTCACAAAGCAATACAAAATACAAAAAATCAACAACAACAAACAAAACCCACACACGCAGAAGAAAACGAATAGCCCTCAACCCGATCATCTACACACAAGAGTTGCTTAAGAGACTTACGCAAGTCACTTGCCAAGTGTGAAAGTAAAACTACGAAGTGTTTTTTTTGCCTTTAATTTGAAATTCTTAACTTTATATGTTTAAAAATAAATTAAAATCGCTATTTTATTAAGCTTGAGGTCTTATTTTATAAATTTATTTTTCTATTTTCCTGAAAAAGCTACACAAGTTGGAGCGAAATATCGACATAAAAATAAATTTATAAAATAAGACCTCAAGCTTAATAAAATAGCCATATTAATTAAAAAGAAAAAGGTCATATAAATAATTTTAATAAATTGAAATTTAAAAAAAAAAACCCTTTAGTTTTAGTGGTTTATTTCTTTCTAAAATTAGCGGTTTAAGCTTTAACCTGATAATGATGAATTCGGTAGATTAAAATTTTACTTGTCATGGATTTTATATTGTTTTTCATTAATTACATTTTTTATGTCTGGTTATTAACAAATGACCACACACACACACACATATATTTTAGTGCGTGTCAATGGCAATTAAGTCTAAACGATGACGGTTTTTATAGTAACAAGATATGACAAATTGGTCTGTGTTAGCGTAACACAGACAATAAATAGAAAATAACACGAGAAGTTGGAGAATGCTGAGTTGAAAATTAAACCAAACAGAGGTGGAATAAAGCAGAAAATTTAATTATGGAAAATTAAAAAAAAATAATAAGTTGAGAAAATTTGAAACAAAAACTGTAAACAATTTTTAATAAAAATTTATCAAAATAACTATTTTAAGTCTGATTTATAAAATTTTCAAGTCTAAATATTGAAGAAACTGAAGCTGGATCTTTCAAATGATTTTGTTTGATTGAAAAAATAAGGAAAACCATAAATAATGTTTCTGCTAATTAAAAAAAAAAACCACTTGTGCGTGTGAGTATGTCTCCAGACAACTTGGACCCAAAGCTTCCCATTTTACAATTCCAATAAAAGCTGCTTAATAACTAGCCCTTGTTGGTTCTAGTAAATTAATTGAAAAAATAACTAAATAAATTTAATCTGGGAGATTTTCATTAATTATTCGCTTTCTTTTTTTTCTTTTTGTTTTCTGTTTTTCTCATCGATAATTAACATTCAATTATTATTAAAGCTTTTATTTTTTGTTTCAAAACCATTAAATTTAATACAGAAAAAATGTCTTTAAATACAAATCATTTGTTTTCCAAGTCATTTAATTGTTAAATATTTTTTTTTGTAATGACATCACTGGCTGTTGGGAAAATACAAAAAAAAAAGCAAGAAATGAAATCAAAATCAAATCTGTTTTAAAACAGCTGTCGCTCTTAAACTCAATGACAAATTATCTGGATTTTATAGTCACCACCTGGACCACAAAAAACACTTAAGAAAGAAATATATTATATTTATAAATAAAGCAACAACAACAAAAAAGTTAACGAAATTTCTAAAACAACAAAAAAAAAGGAACAGAAGTGAACAACGACATTCTCATAGCAAAACCAAATTGTGATAAATCATGCTGATAGTTTATCATCATCATCATCAGCATCATTATCAATTCTCTGCACCATTTAAAATCTTTTTAAAACAGAAAACATTCACAAAAAAAAAATAGAAAAAAAAAACGAAACGATTAATTAAATTTTTAGTCAAATTAGATGAAAATTAGCAGAAACCGCAAAATGAGATTAGCAGAGACACACACTTAACACACAGAAAATAACGTATGTGTTAAGCATGTGTGTGTGTGTGTGTGTTGTACCCTATAGACAACTGCACTAAACCAACTTCCATTAACTACTAGCTGTATTGCTTCGTCGAATCTTTAGAGAGCGTTGAGACCGTAAGTATTAAGTAAAATCATTGAAAATTTTAATTTTATTAATTAAAAAACCATTCAATATTTTCTATTTAAAAAGTGGGCGTGGCCGGCTGAATTATAAAAATTGTAGGCAGCAAATTTCAGAAAAATCTCTGAAAATAAATTTTATTTTATAAATAATATATTCCTTCAAAGAAAACTGCCAGGCACTTAGGGGACCTTCTCAGATAATGTGTTATAGTGGATCTAGGTGGTTTAAAACGGAATCTTGAGTTTCTAATTGAAGGCCGTTAAGCCAAAAGTATGGTAAGATATAAAAGATTTCCTTTTGTCATTTGCCCGCCATGGCAGACGGTGGCAGTAAAGAATACGATTAAAAATTAGATCATTGCAGTGACACAGTATGTCTTCGCCTTCATTACATAAACTGCAGAGACTCATATCTGCCCAGTAAGTCAATTGTTTTTTTCTGAGAACGAAATAGCCTGTTATTTTTCACTATCCTGATATCCCTTGTTGGGATGCTTTTTCCAGCCACTCCCTAATCTTAAGTATAATAGAGCTCTGCCTTATTTTAGAGTTAGTTATAAATGTGTTAGTAGATGACTACGATATTGCTTGCAGGGTATGAAATCTATGTGCGATTAACACATGCTAATGAAAAAGAACACACTATATACAACTGGTATTTATAAAGGGTCACATGTACACACACAAACACATCATTTACATACATGCAAGTATTTTTTGATGTTCATTTAACAGCAGTAATAGTGTAATTATAATGGACGATAATGATAATACATTTTATATGATGCAACTTATGTATGTTAAATACCAGTCAGTCCACCAGTCATTACCAGGGAAATGTTTTATAAAAAAATAAAATTGTTATTAAAAAATGATTGCTGGCATTTGCTGTGATAACTTATCAATCTGGGGTCGCAGGTTCAATTCCTGCCTTAAAACTGGATGTTTTCTGCAGACTAGCAAAAGCAATTCAAGGATTTTTGTTATGAAAAAGATTCGGTTTTAAAACAGATACTCGACAAAACAAACGCGCCAGAGCTGGTAAACGAATTTAAGTTTATCACGTCATAGTGAGTTATCTAAGAAGGTATGGAAGACCTTGGCCCTGTTGGGTATTCTGTATGAGTATTTTGTAGTTTTTAATTTTTTGGTATTGAGTAGTCGTTTTCTGTAAGTAAATTTTAAAAAATTCACTGGGACAACATCATTAACAGCATCATGAATAATACACCTCAATCTTAGGTAGAGAAGCAGCTACAATTTAATGTTTGTGTGAAGAACAGCATATAAGACAGGTTGTGGTAAAACCAACACAATAACGAACGTGATTTTATTTTTTTGGTTAGCAAAACAAGTAGTGAAAAAAATTAAAAAAAAAAAAAAACGAGTGATAAAAAGACAAATCTGTTGGGTTTCTGTGTTGTAATAAACGATTTTAAATACATGCTGACTACCGCAAAGCCAACACAAAAATGATTTGAATTTAATTAAAAAAAAAAAAATAAAAAAATAAAAAAATTATTAATAAAACAAATCAAACTCCTGGTTTTAGACCAGCTGAATTGCAGTCCACTAAAAAAAACTTTTTATGAAAAGAACTTCAAACAATAACATAAGATTTTTAGTAGAAAATTGCGACCTGCTAGGAAATATATTTTCCCTTTGTACGAATACAAAAAACAAAATCAATCGTTGAAATATGATACTTAAGGAAGCACTTGCAATCACATTGAAAAACAAATAGTTTTTATTTTTTTTGAAAATGAACACAAAATGTTTGTTTTATTTAAAAAAATTAAATTTGAAAAGAAAAATTTTTTAGCTAAAATAATTTAGGTATTTTTTATTGCTTTTAATTTTGCTAATTTTTTTGAAGTCAGTTGAAAAATATTTGTTTGTCTTGCAACAGCATTTATAACTTCTTTTTGCTGCCCCCAATGGCACCGCAATAGAAGACAAAACAAAAAGAAAAGAATCACTTTTTATAAGTTAAAGTGTAGTTTCTTGGGCAAGTTAACACAAAACAAAACAACAAAATAACTCAAGCTCTAATTTTAATGCTGAAATATTACTAAAGAAAGAAAAGGAGAAGAAGGAATATAAAACTGCAGCTAAATGTTTAAATAATCCTGCAATGACAGGTGAATTGTTGCTCATTGCTAAATTTTTCATTTAACAAAATGCTTGTGATGAGTTGAGCGCAAAGTGTCTAAGAAGTATTTAATAAGTAAACTTCATTAAAATGCAATACACAACACAAAAAAAAATTAAAATAAATTTTCTAGTAAATAAAATCATAAAAAGATTTTATTCTTCTTTAGTTTTTTTGTTACAAGAAAGAAAGTTTTAGTAAAAAGACAAATCGTTTGGGATTAATTTTATTATTAAAAAAAAAAGGTTCGTTGGCAGATGTCCTACTAGGAAATTGCCAATTAAATAGAAAATTTAAAAAAAAAAAGTTATAAAATTCCCAAAAGTGATAGATATTTCTAGGCTAATAAGCAAAAATTACTTAAGTCGACTTTAGTTAAAATTGACTTGCTGTCGCAATTAATTAAATAACTTATTATTGTGTTTCAGGGATGGTAGTGCGATATATTCCACAAAAAAAAATTAAGCTTTTAGGTCTTTTTATATAATAATATATAATAATTAATTAATTTAATAATAAATAATAATTAATTTAATAATAATTAAAATATATATAAAAATACCTAAAAGCTTAAAAAATATTTATTCATTTATTTTCAGATAGAAAAGGTCAAATAAAGAATATATGAAAAAATTATACGAAAAATTTGGATGATGTGGAACTAAAGGGTGTTTTTTATAGACGTATACAATTTTAAATTGCAATAAAACAACGATGGATTATTCGATTGACATGAATTTCATTTATCCGAAAGATAATCTTGTGGCATTACATTTTAAATATGATTTCTGGCATATGACCGCCACGGCTGGCTCGGATGTAGTCCAATCTGGACGTCCAATTTTCAATGACTTTTTCCAACATTTATGGCCGTATATCGGCAATAACACGGCGAATGTTGTCTTCCAAATGGTCAAGCGTTTGTGGCTTATTCCCATAGACCAATGACTTTACATAGCCCCACAGAAAGTAGTCTACCGGTGTTAAATCACAAGATCTTGGAGGCCAATTCACAGGTCCAAAACGTGAAATTAGGCGGTCACCAAACGTGTCTTTCAATAAATCGATTGTGGCACGAGCTGTGTGACATGTTGGGCCGTCTTGTTGGAACCATAGCTCCTGGACATCATGGTTGTTCAATTCATTAATGAAAAAGTTAGTAATCATGGCTCTATACCGATCACCATTGATTGTAACGTTCTGGCCATCATCGTTTTTGAAGAAGTACGGACCAATGATTCTACCACTGGATGTAACGGTGTTTCGACATACACTTCAGGATTAGATTCACTCCAAATGCGGCAGTTGTGTTTGTTGACGTAGCCATTCAACCAGAAGTGCGCTTCATCGCTAAACAAAATTCGTTAAATACGTATTCCGCACAGAACCATTATTTTCGAAATAAAATTGCACTATTTGCAAGCGTTGTTCAGGCGTGAGTCTATTCATGATGAATTGCCAAACCAAACTGAGAATAAATCACTTGACAGCTGTTAAATCGGTCGCCATCTTGAACAGAAATGACAAATTAAAGTTCTATACGTCTATAAAAAATACCCTTTATAAGTAAAATTTATGAATAATTCCAAAACCGTTGACTTTGAAGTCTGTGTTATATGTAAAATAACTTAATAAGACGTAAGCAGTTTTTCCAAATTGCAACAACTAAGTAGCCAATTTCAAAAAAAAATTTTAAAAATAGTCCAAAGTAACTTCTGAGTATTTGGGCGGTAGATTACAAATCTAGACGATCTCCCCTTTATGGGTTCGTATAGAATTCGCTTTAACTTGCGTAGCTTCTTCAGGATATAATTTATAATTATTAAATTTACTTATTTAAAAAAAATTTTTGTTGAAAAAAATTAAATTGATTCCTGAAGAAGCTACGCTACATTTATATAATACGACCTTAAGCTTAATAAACTAGCCGCTTTAAGTAAAAATAATGTTTTATATAATTTTTGTCTTTTTTTTAATTTTTATTGAATTTTATTTAAATTTACCAAAAAAAAATATTTTACTTTTGCCACCGTTTAAATAGTTAAAGTAATAAATTTATTCGCATTGTGTTTTTTATTTTCTGCTTTCTTTTTTTTTTTTGTCTTCCAGTATATCGAGAAATAAGAATTTTTTTAATTCCTTTTAACCATAGTTATGCAAATGTAATTAGTTGAATATTCATGAAAAAGCATTTGTCTTAGTAGTTGTAGCCATTTTTTCCACTATTGTCAGACTTGGCTATAAAAAAAATAGTGTTTTTTTTTCTTCTTCCACTGTTTGTTTTTTAATACGCTTCTCTTGTAAATGTGCATGTGAATGTTGAGAAAAATTTCTGTTTTTTTTTACTTTTCTTTAAATTTATTTTACAACAACAAAACATTTTTTTTTGGAAAGAGAAAAAAAGAAAAGAAAAACCTAAAAACTAACATTCACCTAAGAGAACAACCGGAAATAGTGTAAGAATATAAAATAATAAAATAAAAAGAAAAACCAAAACAAACAAACTTTTATATACAAAAATGAAGACAGCAAGAAACCAACAAAACTCGTTTATAAAAAAAATGTTACTACAACAAAACAATTTATGACGGAAATAGAAATTAAAACCTATTCTAGTTACTTGTTACTGGGCTAAATAGAATCCATACTAGAGTAAGGCTGGCAAGCAGACAGACTGGCTGGGTGAGAATAAAAAATAAATAAAAAAATCAAACATTAAAAAAGAAAATAAAGTATTTCGACACAAGGAATAACGAATTTAAACACAAGCTTTAAATAAAAATAAGTTGCTTAGCAAACAGTCTCACACTAGAGCCCTGCACAAGCCTAATTGAAATACTTGTACTTTAAATACTGTACAACAGGTGACTTAAAAACTTTTTGTTATATTTGTTTATAAAGAAAATCCGAAATTCAGAAACAAAATTTGCTACAAAACGTATGTATCTACATCGGTTTTAAATTGGCTTACTAGTTGCAAAGATATCGTAAAAGTTGTGTCTAGAAAAATTTACTGCCAGGCAAAGCGAAAGCAAACAAAACCAGTCATTCACTTTCGTCTGAAGATGGGGCTCACGTTGCTTACCGCAAGCTTTTGCCATATAAAAATTGTTGTCACAACAACAATTTCAAAGAAAACCCGCTTAAAAAAACCAACATGATACAACAAATTGTAAACAAAAAAACACCTTTGAAAGTGTAGGACTGAAATATTTTCTAAAGCTAAGATTTCGCTAGTGGTTGAATGTACTGATTTTCGGTGCATTTACTTGTTTTTTCGATACGAAAGTTACTGAATCCTACTACTGCACTTCATTTTCGTTTATTCATTAACAAACAACAAAAACTAGCATTGAATCTTGCACATTTTTAAGCAAAATTGTCAAATATTTACAAACTAAAAATACAAAATAAACAGCACTCACTCACTAAATCGATTTATCAACACAAAATCCTAAAACTATAATTACGTGTGTATGTACTCAAGCAAAATGTATAATATTTAAAATTTTGCTAACCTTTCAAACCTCTTCTATTACTTCTGGCTTACAGAATTAAATTGAGTGTGAGTGGAAAAACAGCTTTGCCTGAACAATGAGCACTCTGTCACACAATTACCAGCACTAATAATTCAGCAATTCATCATATTTATAGTCAATGAACATCACACCACTTTTGCGTGTGACTGAAACTGAACTGAGGAAGTGAGTGAATAAGTGATTAAATGAATGAATTTGTATGTAAACGGAAAATCCAATCGAAGATTGAAGATGCCAGGGGTAGAGGCTATAATTTTCCAAAAGGCAAAACATAGGAAATCAAAGAGTTGTTGCTGTCGTTGTTGTTGTTGATATCTTCAACCGCCAACACACATTAACACACATTAACACACACTCACACAGACACAAAATATACTCGTAGTAAAATTATAGTAGATACATAGACAGCACTAATAAAAAAGAAAAAAAAAATATTAAAAAAAATTTTTTTTTTTGGCCTGTATATGCATGTATGAGTAGAACTTCCGGTGTAATTGACACTTTTGTTGAAAGCCAAATACAGTGGAAATTGCACTTGTTGTGTTAGTGCTGTACTGCTGCATATGAAAGAGTGTGAGTGTGTGTGTGTGTGTGCTTGTATGTGATTGCAATATCATAAAGTACTCAGCAGTATTTATGCTGAATACGTACACACAAACACTCCATGCATGATACGGTGACGCAAGTGTTTGGGCATGAATATGACAGACTCTTATTTCACAGGCTTTAAAGAAAAAGTGTGCATAATACAACAACATGGTGTTAAGCCATATTAAAACTTTATTCATTTTGATTTTAAGAAATTACATTTCACAAAATTTTACTAGCTAGCAAGGCTAATTAAGTAAAACACATACAAACTCAAATTATTAATGAATTCAATGTTGAAAAAAACGTTTTTTTTTTAAATAAAACTTGAGAGAAGACCTGTATGCATTTTATTTAAATTTATTAAGAGAAGGTTTTTTTCTTGCTTCATTTCGCCTTGAAAAATCTACAAACATTTCAGTTTTCATAGTTACCAAAGTGTAACGCAGAAAAGATATTGTTTTCTTACAATTTTCGGGTATATAGTAGAGTTCTTGACAAAAAAAACTTGAATATTTAAATTCATTTTGAAGTTTTTTTAAGATATTTGAACGAGTTTAGCTTTAGAAGGCCATTCAAAAAGAAAAAAATATTTTCTTTCTAATACCTGCATAGCAGAGAGTTCAAATTTATTCAATCATGTGGTTTTCACTCAAAATGATTAAATCATGTTTAAGGCACGATTAAAAACTGATTGCTTTTTTATGCTGTTCAACACGATTGAAACTGAAAAGCAAAATTTACCAGCACTAACTTTTATATAACTTGATTAAAGCGGTTAATAGACACATTAATATTCAAAATCAAACTATGCAATTAATATATGAAATTCTCTTAGAATAAAAAAAAAAAAAGAAAATTATACGTACAACTCAATTTGAGCTCGTTTAGCAATATTTCAAATATAAACTTACTGAGCTTTTGTTAAGAGCTGACTTTTGCTCGTAAGAATTATATAAATTTAAAATCGTTTTTAAAAAGATACCGACTTTAGTGTGACTTTCTGCTTCTTTTTAAGCCGTCTTGCACAAAAATATTTTTTTTTTTTGCATTGTTTAAATCTGCTTAAAGGTATCGTTGAAATTGTGACAAAAAATAATAATTTTTATGTAAAATTTAAAACTTATTAAAAATAGAAAAAAAGATAAAAATCTATCTTTTTTTCTGCAAGCATATAACCTCATAAGTTTGAAGAAAAGGAGCTAGATTTCCTTAAAATCGTTGCTTAATTTTTTTATAAACTTTAAAAAACTAATTAAAGTAATTTTTGCACATGTTTAAAATATTTTTTTTTTTTTTAAATATAAAAATGTATTTTGAAATTCAGTACAAAAACAGCAACTCTTTTTTTCAATTGAAAATTTTTCTTTTTATTAATTTGAAAAAATTTTTTCATTCAAGCTTTAAAATGTATAAAAAAAAACAACGTTTATGAATATCACATGCTAAGAAAGAGAAAAAAGAAAATTAATTTTAGTGTTTATGACTTTCTAAAAAATAAATTTCATTTAAAAGGTTGCATTATGAGCAAAAATCTTTTTTTTTTTTTGCTAACATTTTTCAAATAAGCTGCTGTGTAGGGGCAGATGCATTTGTTGTTACACACTTTACCCTTTTCTTTCTCTCTTTTTCTTTCCTTCTTTCCCTATCCTTCTCTCTCATTTAATAATAGTGGGCAGTTGTTCGGTGATATCATGCTTGGCAGAGCTAAAGCAAAGGCTAGATGTAACAGCAAAAACAAAATAAAAGGTTTTGACTTTTGAGTTGGAGTGAATATTTAATTTAAATAATTAAAAAATAAACAAGTAAATCACAGCGAATAGAAATATGTAGGCAATAGTGTTAGCAGAAAGGACAGCATTAATGATGATTATTTTTTTGAATTGATTATGTTCAATTAGCCTGATATAAAAGAACGTTTACCACTTGTCAGAAATTACAATAAAAATTTTTCGTAAGCTTAAAATTTTGCTAATTCTTTGAAAGTCAGGAAAAGGTTCTTTCTTATGACAGTAAAAGCTTAAGAAAAATAATAAAAACTCTAGTTTTCTTTTGATATTTAAATATATAAAAGAAAAATTAAATCTCACAATAGCACAGGTCTACAATGATTCTAATGCACTATCTATCCTCTTAAGAGCTCCCACTTTTTTTAAATGCTAGTTCTATCCTTCTTCACTTCATCTTATATAGCTATTAGAAGACCCAAGTTAGCCCAGCTTCGGCTTTTCTTATTTGGGCCCCCTGTGTAACCTAACCTTGATGCTACCACTAAATTGTGAATAAATTCAAAACTTATGAAGGGATTTTGATGGAATATAAATCATTTTATTGGTATCAAAATTAAGTACAAGATTTAAGATTTTTTTATATTAAATTTTGAATGAATTTTTTTGAATTAAATATTTTTGAAATTTTCTTGAAAAACTATTTTCTAAACTACAAGTTTGTTAAAAAATTAAAATCAACTTAATAAAAAATTTCTTTGTATCGGCACAATAGATTTTAAAGGTCGTGATGCGATTATAGCTTGTAGTGAGTGTGGACCACGCCCACTTTTCAATAGAATAAGTAAAATGGGTTTCTTAATGAGTGAAAAAGTCTGCTTTTCAAAAGGAATTTTCTGAAATTACATTCATATGATCTATTTACTTTACTCTTAGGATTCTAACTTAAAAAGTCAAAAACCGTGCAAAAAAAAGCCAATTAAAAATATAAATTTCTTTTACAGATTTAACATTTTTTTTTTTTTTTTTTTTTTGAAGTTTAAAGAAAACACCCTTTTTATAGGCGTTTATTATTAAACAAACTTTTATTTCTTTATTTTTTGCAAGATTTTTTGCTTTGTTGCCGTCATTGTTTGAACTCCTGCTGGCTTTTTAAAGTGAGGCCATTGCTGGTGTTTAAGGGGCTGCAATTTTTCTTTCTGTTGCGTAAAAATGACATGTTTCCTTTCTGATGGTTACATATTTTCATTATAACAACGTGAAAAAGCAAGAAAAAAATTATGTTTTCTTATGGAAACGTTTATCAACAGTTTTAAGTATTTGAAATGTTTTTTTTTTGTTGCTTTCAAGCACAGAAAAAAAAACTCTTGTTTAGCTTATAGAGGGGTTTTTTTCAATTTGAAAAAGCAACAGGTAGCGCATTAAGTAAAACACTTTTAAAGAGCAAAGCAACACTATGATTTTTAAAAATTATTAATTAATTAATGGAAACCTAAAAAATGAAGGTTTTATTAAATAAATTAATTAATTAATTACTAAATAGTTTTTAGCCAAAATTAAAACTTTCTTCAGTCTTAAGTGAAGTAAGATTTAATAATTTGAAAAAGAATAAAAAAAATTTCTGTATTTTTGTTTTCATTACAGCAATAAGATAAAAGAGTTCTTGTGGCCTCAACTGGACGGCAAGCATCTGGAACACAGAAGACAGCTCGTGAATTAAACGATTTATTGAAACACCCTATTATTTTGAGAGCACTAAATTTTGCTTTTGGCATCTTAAAAAAATTCGATTATCACCCAAGTGGTAACAAGCTAAAATTATGACCTAAGCCAATTGGCCCCTTAAAGCGGAAACGGACGGTTGCGGGCACAAATCTATACCTTTTACTCGTTCTGGCTTCTTTCTACAGTAGCCATTTCTTGAGATATTCCTTACCTTCGCATGGTTGCCAAACATGTTGTGTTAATTGTGCTCTATAAAGACCTTGTAGATCTCTGGGCAAACCCAAAAGTAAATAAAAACCAATAAGAAGTCCCTACAATTTTTTTTAAACAAAATCCTTTTAGCGTTTAATATGGATTTTATATCACTTTAAATTTCAAATCCCTGCTGCATTAACATATTCAAAATACAAACTAACTTTTCAGCGCATAAAACGAGTACAATGAATGCTAAAAGTATTAAAGCGTTTAAATAAATGGTTTACTAACACACACACACAACGAAAAGAAAGAGCTTAAGCTCTTTAGTAGCATAAAAAAATCATCAAGCCAAGCATTGTGGCAGAAACAATAATAAAAGCGACAATATTCAGCTAAAATATTTGCAAAAAACAGAAACACAACAAGAACAGTAACAAAAGTGCTTTGACAATAACCAAATAATAAAGTTTGTTTGTTGCACCAAAGTAAAGCAACAATTAAACAATGCAATATGACAAAACATAACGAAAAAAAGGAAAAATTATACGACGTGTGCGTGTAGCAAAACAATAGCTCCCTTCCCTGTATTTGCACATGCACACCTCATACGTAAGTTTTATCTTTACTTAAACAAATAATAAAATACATAAGCATGTGTGTATGACTGTATGTATGAATGTCACACAGTGGCTTTAGTTTATCACCTAGAGAAACAGTGTGAAAGCTATTAAGTGGGACAAAATTAACGATTATTAACAAAACATTAAAAGCGCAACAAAATAACGGGTGGGGCTAAAGTCCCGCTACCATTTTGCTTAAAGAAAAGAAAAGCAAGTTTGGTTTTCATAGAGTTTATTTGGGTTTTAAATCTTTTATTTCGTAATGATTGCAAAATTATATCGTCTAAATAGTGATCACGATTAGCTGTGCAACTTTCGGCTCTTTTTAAGGCATTCTTCAGGACATTCTGCGACATCTCAGGCTGAATATCTTCAATTTTGTGATGGTGAATCGTTTTGATTTTAAAAAACCCCATAATAAAGTCTGGTGCTGTTAAATCCGGAGATCTGGCTGGCCATGTTAAATCGCCACTTCGCAAAATTAGTCTTCGTAGAAAAACGTCATTTAATAATTGCATTGTTGAAAGAGCTGTATATGCTGTGGCCCTATCTTGCTGAAACCACACGTCCTCTAGTACTTGCTCTTCCATTTGAGGCACAAAAAAATTTCGAAACATGTCAGTAACAGTAACTCCAACACCTTGGCCATTTTTAACCAAACATTTTTCTTTAAAATGGAATAGTGAATCCCACTACACAGCTGCAATATGAACCAGTAAAAGGTTGATTGGTAAGCACAAATGACTTCCAGATGGTTGTAGCTATTGGAGCAGGGGCATTTAAACAAAAACACAAAAAAGCCTGTTGGGCAGCATGAATCAAGAAAACTAAATTTTAGGACTATCTTACTAAAACTACCGCTGATTAATATTTTTTTTAACGTGAAGTTATACCACTTTCAAAAATAACAGCTCAATTGATGAATTAATCATTTTTTGAACTTGATTAGTTTAAGGAAATATATTTTTTTTTAAATAAAAACAAATTACCTGATTAAAATTTTAGGTAATTTTTAAAAAATAATTGTATTTAGAAGATTTGCCACATCTGTACATACCTGCAAAGAAAAGGAAGAAATAAAAAACATAAATAAAATTTAAGCTATAATTAATCTGTATATTAATAATTAAAATTAATTTGCTGTTTGTTTGTTTGGTTGTGGTATTTGCTTGAAATTTGTCATATAAAGGGTGTTTTTTATAGACGTATAGAACTTTAAATTGCAATAAAACAACGATGGATTATTCGATTGACATTAATTTTATTTATCCGAAAGATAATCTTGTTGCATTACATTTTAAATATGATTTCTGGCATATGACAGCCGCGGCTGGCTCGGATGTAGTCCAATCTGGACGTCCAATTTTCGATGACTTTTTCCAACATTTGTGGCGAATGTAACGTTCTGGCCATCATAGTTTTTGAAGAAGTACGGACCAATGATTCCACCAGCCCATAAAGCGCACCAAACAGTCAGTTTTTCTGGATGTAACGGTGTTTCGAGATACTCTTGAGGATTAGCTTCACTCCAAATGCGGCAGTTTTGTTTGTTGACGTAGCCATTCAACCAGAAGTGCGCTTCATCGCTAAACAAAATTCGCTTATGAAAATCGGGAACAACTGCAATCTCGTTTTGGGTACATTCGGGCACTTAATTTAAGCCCTGAAATTATGCTTTGAAATATTATATTTACTACCTTAGTGGGCGCCCTTGCTAAAAAATGAGCCATTTTATAAAATAATGAATTTATTTTAATGGATTATTTGTATGTAAGCGGATTTTTCGAAAAGTTAGTAGCTGCGCTTGCTATACCGACTTAAGTAATGAACGATAAAGAAAAAGCATTTGCTGTATAATACATTTTCAAAACTGTACTTATAGTGTTCGAACAATTTTTTGTTCTAAAGAACCAGTGAGAAAATATTTGATATTAATAAAATTTTAACAGCTGAAGGTCAGTTTTCTATAAAATAAAATCGGAATAGGAAAAAATATATACTAAATGTGCACGTTAATATTATTTTTTCACGCTAGTGAGCACAAAATTTTTAGAGACTTTAAGGCACCATAAAATTTCTGAATTCTCAGAAACACTTACATTTAGGAGCAAAATATTCAGCCCAATTGTAAAAAATTTTCTCTTAGTCAGTAAAATATCTTTGAAAAAAAAAATATATATACGTATTATGATGAAACATAACACGTCCGCAACTTCAAGCAAAAACGATTCTTAAAGAAAACAGGATGTTTTTAGTTGTGGATAATTCTGCTACAAGCATTGCTTCAAGTTGTTTGACAAGTTTTTCTCCATATGGCTAATAAGGCTCACATGGTGCCAAAAGGATAGGAAAAAATTCACAAAAAAAAAAAAAAAAAAATGATTTCCAAATTTTTACAAAACGAGAATTTGCATCAATTTCTTTAAAGAAATCCTTAAGCTTGCAGTAGGCCTTGTTAGATTGATTATAGAAGTTCATTTGTATTAGAATGTGGTCTGTATTGTAGGCCAGTCCATTAACGTTCCCACATTTTTATATTTTAAAATGCTTTTTGTTAGTAAACACACTTACAATACTCAATTATTTAATAAAAGTAATGAAAATCTAAATCAGTAAAAAAAAAACTCTTTATTTATATCAGGTAGACATTTCGTTTTTTTTTATTTTACTTGTTTGTTGTTAATCCTCTGGATTGCGTAGCTACAGGAAATAGACTCTACCATAGTCAGTCAGAATTTTGTTATTTAAAAAAAAAAAACAATTTTGTTGTGCAGTGTTATTTAAATAAATATAAATTTTTTTCAATAATTTCTAGTGTATTTTCTATTCATTTTTTAATTGTAATAATTTCTATTTGGAATTTAAAAGTTTAACAAAATATTAATCTTTATTTGTGCTTAATTCCAGAAATTATTATTTTAATTTTTTTTTTTACTATAATTAAAAATAAATAACTTTTTTCAATCTTGAAAGCGGAAAAATTTGTATAGCGACATAAACAAAAATAATTATAGTTCTGCCTTAAGCTGGAAAAAAGCGGCTTTCAAATTGTAATAGTTATTGAATCTTTCTAAAAAAAATTTTTTAATAAATTTTTAATACAATAAGAAATTTATCGATTAAAACATTTTTTTTTTTAACAAAAATATTTTGATATTTTTTTTTTAGTAAAATGTAATTGAAACAACTGCTATTGATGAGTTGTCATATTTGTACACGAACAGTGTTGTAATCAGTAACATCAAAATATTTTTTTTTTTTTTGTAAATAAATAAACAAAAATTTTGAAAAAGTTACACAAAATTGCAGCGAAATATTAGATATAAAAATTAATAATTAGAATCGGAGTTCCAGTTTAAAAAATCTAAAGAAAGCTAAAATTTACATTTAAAATATTCCAAGATTTATGCACAATACGCCAAAGGATTTGCATATGACTTCCGTTTGTATTTTGTTGTGGTGTCCTTTTCTTTTTCTGTTTTGCTTTGCACTAATCTTAATCACATGGCCAATTTGCCATGATTTTGTAACATTATTTGCTTTGTATTGAATAATAGCAGTAAAATAAAATAACGCAAAAAAGTAGTAGGAAGAGTTAGTAGAATCTGAAAAAAAAAAAAATTTTTTTTCTGGCAAAAACGAGGAAAATAGTTAAGTTTACAGGAAGAAGATGCTTAAAACTACAGGATGCAAAGAAAGAATGATAAATATGCAACGGATATACGGATGGTATAAGACATTAAACAAACAAAAAAAATTTAGTTAATGGAATTATTGTAACAGTTTGCATTTTAAATTCACAAGTTAATACGTTTCAATGAACAATTTATTTGAAACTGTGTTAAATAATGAAAACAAAAACTATAAAACAAATTTAACAAATTTTTTAACTTTCTATGCGAAATGAAATAAATAAAAATATATTTTTTAAGCTTTTAAAAAATTATATTCAATAATTTTAAAAGGTGATTTTATAAGAACTATCGGAAATTAAAAAAAAAAAAAAAAAAAAAAAAACATAAAATTCAGAAAAATGCATGAAATATTTATTTGGATCGATAGTTGGGTCGATATAATTTAATGTTTGAAGATTATTTCATGCAAATGTTGGCCGCGGCTGCGCCTCAAATGGTCCATCCGCTTAGTCCAATTTTGGCATACTCTTTCCAACATTTCGGCCGGTATCTCACGAATAATGTTGGCAATGTTGGCTTCCAGTGCGTCAATCGAAGCGGGCTTGTCCCTATAGACATTAGCCTTAACATAGCCCCACAAAAAATAGTCTAGAGGCGTTAAATCGCACGATCTGGGCGGCCAATTGACTGGTCCCAAGCGTGAAATAAACTGTGCACCGAACTCGCCTCTCAATTGGTCCATTGTTTCGCGTGCTGTGTGGCATGTGGCACCGTCTTGTTGAAACCACATGTCATGCAAGTCAAGCTCTTCCATTTTGGGCAAAAAAAAGTTTGTTATCATCGCACGGTAGCGCTCACCATTCACAGTAACGTTGTGATTCGCATCATCTTTGAAGAAATACGGCCCAATGATGCCGCCAGCCCATAATCCGCACCAAACGGTTGTTTTTTGTGGATGCATTGGTAGCTCTTGCAATGCTTCTGGCTGCTCTTCACTCCAAATACGGCAGTTTTGCTTGTTCACGTATCCATTCAACCAGAAATGAGCCTCGTCGCTGAACACAATTCTTTGATAAAAAAGTGGATCTTCATCTAACTTTTCAAGAGCCCATTCACCAAAAATTTGGCGTTGTGGTAGGTCGTTTGGCTTCAATTCTTGCACCAGTTGTATCTTATAAGGCTTCACACCCAAATCCTTCCGCAAAATTTTCCACGTAGTGGAGTAACAGAGGCCCAATTGCTGCGAACGGCGCCGAATCGATAATTCACGGTCATCACCAACACTGGCCGATACGGCTGCGATATTTTCTTCAGTTCGCACTCTACGTAAGCGTGTTGGTGATTTAATGTCCAACAATGTAAATTTGGTGCGAAATTTTGTTACAATAGCCCGAATAGAAGCCTCAGTAGGTCGATTAAACTGACCATAAAATGGAAGAAGCGCGCGATGAACTTTCTTAACAGAGCACGCATTTTGGTAATAAAATTCAATAATTTGCAAGCGTTGTTCGTTTGTAAGACGATTCATGATTAAATTATAGACCAAACTGAAGATGTTTGACAGTGACACAAGATACAAAACGTGCGTGAGCTGTCAAAACTAGTGTTGCCAAAAAGATAATAGCAAAAAAATCACTCTTTATAATTTATTTTAAAATTATTTTGCTTGAGAAAGACTCACGGAGGAGTGTCGCAATATTGGAATGTAATTTTTTTTTGTATTTTTCCGTTAATCAATTCTTATTTTGTATGTACCATACATATGTTACATATGTAACTATCAATATTATACCGCACAATTCCATTTTTTTTTTATTTTTATTGAAAGTATGTATGTATGAAATTATTTTATTTTATAAAATTTTTAACAGAAAGATTGATTTTAACCTCAAACACTGGTTTGGAGGAGCGATCATTTTTAGAGAAATTCTTTTCTCCTCATCAGCACCATCTGTGTCACCAACTTTGGGATGCTGTGTATTGGCAACGTTGAGTATTTAATTCAAGTATCAACAGAAATGGAATTGTACGGTATTATTATTATTATTATTGATAGGTACATATGTATGTATATACAAAATAAGAACTGATTTGCGTTAAAAATACAAAAAAAAATTGTTCACAAAAATATAGAAGTTAAATTCTATATAAAAAACAAAAAATATTGGAATGTATTTTAATAATAATTAAAATATAAATCTTGTTTATTAGATCTTTTCTATCTTTTCTATCTGAAAATAAATAAATATTTTTTTAGCTTTTAGGTCTTTTTATATATTGAAATTAATTTAATAATAATTAAAATATATAAAAAGACCTAAAAGCTCAAAAAATATTTATTTATTTTCAGATAGAAAATAATTAAAATATAAAAAAAGACCAAAAAAGTTAAAAAAAGAAAGTTATTTATTTCAAATTTAATATTAAAAAAAAAAATTAACACTTAAAAACAAAAAGAGAAAAACAAACCCAGCAGCTTGTTATTGAATGAATTCAACTTATCTACGACTAAAGTGATAACAGCTGCATCTCCAAATGCTTAAGCCAAAATTTAACATGTAGTCAGTTGAGACGCCCACGTAACTTACAAAATTTATTTAAAAAAATTGCTTTTAGTGCTCAGAACAATACGATTTGATTATGTGGATTAAAACAAAATCAAGAATTTAACAAAGTATAGCTTTTATAAACTTTATCCAGTAAAATTAAATTCTTTTAACTACTGACATGGCAACATAAGAAATATCAAAATTATTATGCCTACACGGAGACAACAACTTTGGTTGTGATAACAAAATTTATAAGTAATCAAAAATTCACTTATTACAAATCACTTTTTTTCTTATTGTGGCACTAGTTACTGCTTGAAATAATTGAAAGAGATTTAAAATTTAGATTATTTTAACGAATTTTGGTTGCTACATCTAAAAAATTTATACTAAAAGTTTCATAATTATTTCTTAAGACATACATATAAATTAATGTACCTGCATAACTCACTGAGTTTTTGGGCTCACTTTTTTTTTTGTTGGATTCAGATGAAATTCCTCTAATTTTTTTTTTTTTTTTTTTTTTTTTTTTTGAAAGGTCATTTTAAAGACTTATGAGTCAGCTCGTATTTTATTGCTGGAAATTTAATGTTTTTTTTAAATGTAAATATTTTAAAAATTTGGAAACAAATTTAATAAACCGTTATACAATGTAAGCTTTATGGCAACATTAGATTAATGGAATTATGGTTGGTTTGTTTATAGCAAAATTAAAGCTTAAAATTTCTAGTCTCCTGTAACTCCTTAACATTATTTCGAACTTGAATGAAAAGGACTAGAAAGTTTTATGTTAACTAAAAGCTTTTTTATGGTAACTATTTTTTTTTTTAAAGCTAAACTTACAAAAGCTTTAAAATTATATAAATATAATCATTTGGAGGTAGAAAAAAAAAATATTATAGGTCATACTGTTAAATTAACAAAAAGAAAAAATGGTTTTTTTTTTAAACTGAATAATTAAAAAAAAAAAAGTTTGAAATCAACTTTTCTTCTAAAAGAAAATTTTTTTAAAAACATTTTGGTTTTTTTGTGTTACATAAAAAATTTTCTAAAAAATATTTAAGAAATATTTTTTGTAACATGCAAAATTAACACCGAAAATAAAAAAAAGGAATTTTTGGAGGAATTTTATTACTACACTGAGAAGACCGCTTCGTTAGTTAATGAATTTGTTAATATTTTAGTTGTGATAAACGAATATTTTTGTTTGTGCCAATAGAAATTTGTGAACTCCATGATAAAAATCCTGATTAAGATTAATAATTTTTTAACTATATTTTCACTATAAAAAAAAAATAAAATTTTTTTTTGGAGACAAATTCTGACAATTTCTGAAAATAATCCTCCGAAAACACTGGCACACAAAAAATTAAAAAAAAAAAAAATTCTTTTCAAGAGACCCAATTTTTTACATGTTTTTCGATAGACTGAATTGGAATAGGGAGATCTTTTCACTATACCGGGCTTGAGCTCCTAGTGAATTACGAGAAACTCTGAAAATTTTTTAATTTACTCGAAACAAGATGAGCTTCCCATTCCATATATCGAAAAATATATTTAAAAAAGTAGGTCTGATCAAAAGAACTTTTTTTGTGTTGTTGCAAAAGAACTCAATACGAAAGTAAATTTCTTTACAAAAAAAAATTATTTAATTAATCATGTGAATTTTAAAATTTTTATTAAAATGCATTTAATTGTCTAACTTTGGTTACTTCTTTAACATATCGGCTTACTTTAATATCCAAATATACACAACTGTCAATTCTTTTACACACACTGCAGATAAGTTAGTGTTTGTTGTCCTTCTTTCGTCCTAAGAAGCAGCAAACTTATTTCAATTTAAAACTCTTGTGTGTTCATGTCATGCAACTGGAAAACTCCATCTGTGCATCGTTTATGAAAACGAAAAAAAATTTAAGACAACATTTACATGCTGATACAAACGCCACCAGCATAGCATTTTACTTAGTTTGGTGCTGGTTGCCTGCAATTTAGTTACACTTTAGTTTGTTTTCATTTCTGTGTGCTAAAATTGTCCTGCAGTATCTTGCATTTATATACCTCAAGAAAAGATTTTTTTTTTCTAAAAAGGTTTTATTTTCTTTATTAAAAAAAAAAAAAAATTACTCGTGCCACATCCAGTTAAAATTAAAAAATTTTGTATTAATTGAAAAATGGTACTTTAATAAAGATTTTGAAATTGTACCACTTAAAAAAAGTTCTACTTTGTCATATAGCTTGTCTCTTATTCAAACAGATTTATTTAAGTCGACTGGTTGGTTGTGTAACATTTATTTATTGTACTCGTATTTGCCTGATTGTGTGTAAGCTTTACTTTTTGCTTCCTTTTCTTTCCTTTTGTACCTTTCAAGTAGTTATTCTCTACAGTCATACTCATAGATGACTCAATTTATTTAAAATCAGTTTGTCACTTTTTAAGCATCATTTGCAACACGTGAATGATGAGCTTCCATAGATTTATTTTCTTTTGCATTTGATGATTCTATTTTCTCTTACGATGTCATTATGTCTGTCGTACTTCGTTTGGCTTGTTTGTTTCTATTTTGTAACTAGTTTTAGTTTTAATATGTCTTGTTAGTTCTTGCTTGTCTGTCTTTATTTGGTAGCTGTATTGCCTGTTGTTGCGTGCATGAGCATATAATTACTTTATATGTTTGTGTGCATGTGTTTGTAAAGTCATGTTAAAGTAAAATATTTCTTAAATGTGATTTAACATTTTTATTTGTTTGACGTTATGGGTTATTCGTACCAAAAGGCTTATGCGTAAATTGAGGTTGAATACAAAAAATAAAGCAGAAAAACAGTAAAAGTACTGAGACTGAAAAAAATATTGACGAGAATTAGAATAAAACAGAAAAGATGTAGAAAGGAAGAGAAGAGAAGAGAAGAGAAGAGAAGAGAAGAGAAGAGAAGAGAAGAGAAGAGAAGAGAAGAGAAGAGAAGAGAAGAGAAGAGAAGAGAAGAGAAGAGAAGAGAAGAGAAGAGAAGAGAAGAGAAGAGAAGAGAAGAGAAGAGAAGAGAAGAGAAGAGAAGAAAAGAAAAGAAAAGAAAAGAAAAGAGAAAAGAAGAGAAGCAGAGAAAAAATGACTATTAAATATTTGTTGCAATCTTAAGCGGCACTAGCAATACGAAAAATAAAATTAAAACTTCTCCAAAAAAAAAAAAAAAAAATTCGCGCCATTATTTTTTTCACAGAAATAAAATATTTTCACATGTAATCTGTAATCTGTTAAACTTTTTTTGTTTCTTTAATGCTTGCCACTGCAAAAGCACATTTCAATTTGTCCAATTATGAAACATTTGTAAAACAATTTGATTTCAAGCAGCTTTCATTTTAATATGTTTTGCTAACATTTGCTGTCCTCTCCAATAGAAACAATCATTTCAAAATTGTTTCCATTAAAACCTACTAAAAACCTATTGTTTAATAAAAAAAAAATAATAAAAGTGAAGAATTACACACACACACACACACACAAACACAATGCTTTCGCGTTGGAGTACCTGTAACAAAATCTGTTAAATACTTAAAACAGGGTGATACTAAATGTAATGGCACCCCTACATAAACATGACAATTATAAAAAAAAATTCTAATACTGATTTTTATTGTTATCAATAGTGATAGCCTCGCTGTGTTTTTTCTTACCCTTCCACACGCTAAGGGTGTCGTGCACACACAAACCATATGGGATATCTCCTTCTCTTTCTATGGGCTGCCCACAATATTTGCTATTTTACCCTAATGATATCTAAGGAATCTGATATCAGTGTGAGTTAGAGTTTTCTGGAATATGATGAGTGTTTCTTGTGTAATTTAAGGCTGATATCAAATTTCTTTCTAATTAAGCTCGGAAAGATGCCAAGGCAGACTTAAATGATTATACTTTTTGAATTATTAATTTCCTGTAGTGTTCATCTAAGTTAAACAATATCAAATTTTCAAAAGTATTTTGTAGAGCAAAATAATAACATTTCAGCAATGAAAACTTTGTTTGTTTATAGATAAAATTTTAATTGGATAAAAAAACACACAAAGAAGATGATTGAATCAAGCACTTGATGCTGATGTGAAAAAAAAAAAATAAATAAATAAAGCAAATTTTAAAAGGCGATTTGCCATTCACATTTTACATAAATTCTAAAATTTTAACAATGACATTTATGATATAAGCACCACCACACAGATATGAAAAAAGGATATGCCGGGCATTATTAAAGAAAAGGAAATATTTTTTTAAACCACTTTTCACTTCATCTGTTAGACTCCATAGGTGTGATTGATTAAGGCAGACACTGGCAGTATCTCACGCTGGGGATATAATACAGATGGTTATTCCTCAATAGTTTCACAAAGTTTACACACAATCTTTTTGTAGCAAGGGGTGTACATAAAATTCAAAGTCATACGTCACTACAAACGCGTGTAATATTTTATAATAAAGGCTGAACTTTGCCTATTCAACATTAATTTTAAATCACTAAACTCACAGAAAGAGTGTAAGTCACTTCCTTACTACGTTGTCTTGGCGAGTAGGTGGTTTAAACTGCACGCAAACAACCAACCAATAATTGAAGCAAATAAAAATTGAGTTAAAAAAGCTTCATCCAAAGGAAAAAATAACTAAGTTGGCATCAATTGTTTTGCAGCCAACTTCACTATATTAACATGCTGTCAAAATTAAATTTTCCAACCGCTCAGAATTACCGTTGTGTTATTTGGGTTTGCTTCATACAGTTTGTATGAGCATGAGAATTTTTGTCGCACTAATTTCGGTTTGTTAATATACCATGTTGCCACAACAACAGTATCAAAAATTAATTGCTAGTTTCAAAGAAAAAAAAAGCGCTACAATGTGTAAGTGCTTAAACATATTCTGAGCGATTACTCAGAGGTGGCAAGTTCGAGAACGAGCTGCCTAGGCAGTGGGACACTGGCCACAGAGGACCTAGGTATGATATATCCTACAACAATTACGAGATTCGTAAGGAGACTCGGTTGTACTTGAAAACTTACGATTATAGTCCATGATAATAATAATTCTCACAAGCTAAACAAAAAGAATTTTATTCAGTTTTATATCTTTCACAGAAGTATTTTCCTAATCATTGGATAGACTTTGCTTTTGTTCTTATTTTTATGAGAGCACTTCCTTTTAGGCATGGCAGAATGTATAAAATAAGTATCATTTGGCAGCTAAAGCGCCAGTGAAAGTGATGCTAGAGCGTTTACGTTTCAAGCAATAAGTTTTAGTAGCTGCTAAAGCAGATTTTTACTTTCACTTTTCATTGAAATAAACCACAATCTAACTACTACACTACCCACAGAACTTTATTTTGTAATGGTTACGGGCTAAATTTAAATTTTTATGCGTAAAATAATTTTAATTTAGTCAAAGAATTTTTCTTTTCAAAAATGCCTGCAGCTGCTCACAACCTTGGAATCAAACAACAAAGCTAATGCCAGCCAGCATTTTACTAAAAAAAAAAACTTGAAAATTTCCAAAGCAAACAACAATAAATTGAAATTTTGGTAAAAAAGAAAATTATATTTAATTTAAAATTCAGCAAGAGTACTACATTGCATGTAGTCTTTTTTTTTTTTTTTTTTTTTTTTTAATTTGATTTTTTCCTTATTAGCCTACATTTCATTATTATTATGCAGAAGGACTTTCATTTCAAATCATTTGTGTTTTGTTAGGATTGTATTTAAATGTTTTTATGTACAAAATATACGACACATTTGCAACATACGAGTCTGTGCATGCAAGTTTTATATTAAAAAAAAAAATTAATTTGTGTAGGGAAGCGGTTTTGAAATGAACTTGGTAATTTTTGGCAACTTTAATTTACCTACACATAGAAAACATTTTTTTAGTTGGCATGACAAAAATTTGGTAATATGATTTAAACTTTAGTTGCCCTAATAATATTTTGAACTGTATCTGCCAGCTTCGACAAGCTATGGAAAACCTTCGTTATATTAACCCTTTAAAAACCTTTATAGGGGATTTAGAATAGATATTTAAGATGTGTTAACTTGTACACAGAAAAACAAATTGGGAACGAATTAAAAATTGTAATTAAAAAATTTGTTATATCAATTAAATTTTAATTGAGTCAATTAAGTATTTAATTACACTGGAAAATATATAAAATTAACTAAATATTTAAATGATTCAATTAAAAATTTAATTGATTTGGGTAACAAATTTTTTAATTAAAATTTTTAGCTGGTTTCTAATTTTTTTTTTTGTGTACAAGTTAACACATCTTAAATGGTAATTATTACAAAGGCAATTGTGGGGCAAGTGATGTGTAAAAAATCCGCACATCTTAGGCAATTCTAGGACTAACCCTCTTAACTTGACCAGAAAACAACTTTAGTTTCTTTGCTATTTTCAATTTCTATTCTCAAATATGTTAACGTATGTATGAGACTTGTTTGAAATTCAGCCAAATGATAAATAAGTTTTGTCAAGAAATTTTATTTAAAAAGAAATTAATTCTTGAAAAATATATTTTCCATTAAGAGTTACATAGCAAAACGTAAAATTTCTAAAATAAAATTTATTTTATTTGTAATAATTTCTATTTGGAATTTAAAAGTTTAACAAAATATTAATCTTTATTTGTGCTTAATTCCAGAAATTGAGTTGGTTTTAAAATTTATTCTTTTACTCATGATATTCTCATGAGTTATTTATTCATTACAATAAGTACTGAAGGGGATAGCATACCTATACGGACCATTTCATCAGACGCTACTCTGAATCCTCAGTAGGTTACTCCCAACGTTTCTTGCAAACATTTTATTTATTTTTTATAGGTTGCAAGACTTATTTATGTATTGTTGCCGTAACACAATTCGCCTAGAAAATTTTTTTGACAACCACTCAGCTTTTTTAATATTTTTTTTATAAAATTGCTACTCATTTTTATTTAAACAAATTGTTTATTGAAAAGTGTTGTTGCCTTATATACCCTTCTCTTCAGTCGCTAAATATACATATCTAATTTTAAATTTGCATTCTTCATAAATTAAAAAAAAAACTTTCGAATTTTTATTTGGAATTTTTTTTTTTTTTTTAACAAAAAATACAAAATTAATTTTATTTTTGCCAAGAGTTTTTTTTTTTTAAAACTCATAATGGGTAATTGTATTCTGACAAGGCCTTGTGGCCCATATCAACCAATCGAAAATAATTTATTATTCAGTTTTGTGTTACGGAAAAGATTTATAAGCAGTTTACTTGATATTTTTAATTTTAATTTAAAAAACTAATTAATATGTGTGACAATAATTGATACATTCGCTGATTCATTTCGGGATACAAGCTAGCAAAATCGCTAAACATGTTTTTCAAATTTAAAACACGTGACAAATACAGTTAAAGCACGAGTCGCCCAAGAAGAAAAACAAAATAAAACGTAGTAAATGAACAAGAGAGATATAGCAAGAGGAGAGACTTAATGTTTCTTCTTTGTCTGTCATACAAACAAGGATAAATAAAAGATCCACAAAAACAACTGTAGGCTCTCAGGTAGCGATGCAGTCCTGTTAACATCCAGAGGATTAACAAAAAACAAACAAAAGAAAAAGAACCAAATGTCTACCTGCTATAAGTAAAAGAGACTTTTTTTTAATACTAATTTGCAGTTCAATTACTTTCATTCGTTAATTTCTTCTCG
The DNA here is from genome assembly GCA_947397855.1 of Thelaira solivaga. Taxonomy (NCBI): domain Eukaryota; kingdom Metazoa; phylum Arthropoda; class Insecta; order Diptera; family Tachinidae; genus Thelaira; species Thelaira solivaga. Next base: position 80,308,289 of record OX377611.1, on the reverse strand, counting down.
TTCGGAAAGCATTAAATAATTGTGTATCGTCAGTGTGTTTGCAAATAAAAATGTTTGAAGGTTCTGACGATTTTGAAGAGCTGGAGCCATGTTATCAGATTATTAATGGACTGGCCTACACTGCAGACCACATTCGAATTCATAATTTATTAGTTCAGGTAGTATCTCCACATGCTAGATATGATGGCATAAACAAGTTTGAGAAATTACTTAAAAGATTTGCTCGTATACTTCACCTAACAGAAGAACCTCGTAAGGAATTCATTGCCTATTTCTCAGAGGCAGAGCATGCAACAATATTTTTACAAATATTTGAAGATTTGTGGTCAGAGAAATTCTTTCTAACACCATGTGACAGCATCTATCAGCCAGATGGTGAAAAACTTGTCCAGCAACTTGATGCAATGTTGTTAGCAGAATCATCAACAACTGAAGACAACAGCAACACTTTAATATATGAAGTAACATATCAGCAGGGCTTAATTTTTAAATTGAATGATGATTGCCTGTTTCACATTTGGAAATATTTATATGGAACTGATGAAGTTAATTTTGCCCTGACATGTCGACGCTTTTTTAATATCATGGTATTAGTCTCTAGAACTAAATATGCTGTTGTCGATTCACAAATAGACTTTGACGGCTGGTCGTTATTGAAGATCAAAAATTTCTTTCAAATTGTGGGACCACAAATTAAATATTTACATATTGACGAGCTTGTCATTGATTTAAATTTGGAGAAATATTGCATCAATGTTAAAAGTCTTAGAACTACTTGCGAAACAAAGCGTGAACCATTGCTTCGACTGATTGAAAACATGCCACGTTTACGGACATTGGTGTTATACGATTTTGCAGTAGATGCTGTTTTCATTGAACATTTAAAAAGTTTAAAGAGTTTAAAACATTTAAAATTAAATAAATGTGATAATTCAAATTTTACAAGCATTAACTTGCTTAGTAATTTGGAAATATTAAACATTTGGAAATGCTCACTTCAAACGCCTTTAAGAAATATTTGTACAAATTTCAGAAACTTGCGTCATTTATATATTTTAGAATGTATTCAAACATTTGAAACAGACGATTACAGATGTATTTCCGAGAACCTCGTAAAACTACAATTTCTGAGAATAGACTGGAGTCAAGGAGATTTAAGCTGTCTGACTCAACTTAAGCAGCTTAAAGAACTGGAAATTGCAATTAAACCTCATCATATACTACAGAATTTCGCCTCTATATTTTCTGAATTGGTGGACAGTAGATGTGTGAAATTTAAAATCCGTGTACATGGAGAAGAAGAATTTCGTAAAACTGAAATTCTTCGAGTGGCTGAATTGAAAAAGTTAAAAGCTTTATATTTACGTAATGTCTATGTATACACAAATGAAATTTTTACTATATTGTCAGAGTTAAAAGACTTGGAACAGTTCACTTTATTCAATTGTAGCATCAATATTGATCAGCATGATGCCGTAAAACTATTAAAAAATTGCCTGCAACTTAAACTAATGGAATTCATTCACATACCACTGAAATTTGGTATATTGACTGGAATATTTAAGTTGGTGCAAGAACAACAGGATATTCGCAGATATTGTTTATTTTTAAACATTGTTTATCCATGTGATGCTTTAGAGCAGGAATATTTGCAAATGCCCAAATGTTCAGATAGACTTAAAGTGAATTATTTTAGAGATATCGAGACCTTTATTAATCATGTACATTTTAATCATTTTTTCTCTTAATTGATCTTTCTCATTAAATAATTAACTAAATCTGTAATTTTTGTACAAGGAAAAAATTAAATAAAATGGAAAATGTTGTCATCTAAAACTAAAGGAGATTAAAAACGATTTCTGGAAATATTTTATATTGGTAGACAAAGAAAGTGTTCAAGGATAAAAAGGGAATAATTTTTATGACAAACGTAGTCGGTGTTTTTACCTGTTTAATAATTTTATGTTAGTTTATCTTCTTAAGAATTGTATCTACTTTTATTATGTAGATGAAGGATCTTTGGAAATATGTATGTATCTGTCTGTAAAAACAATTTTCTCTACAGTACATGCACGGAAAGATCAACTGCCAGTTATAAATACAAACATAGAAAAACAAATTATAAACGAATTATTTTTTTTGTTGTTTCAATAAAAGACTGTTTTGTAGTGCTTAAATTTGTAATTGAATCAATTAAAACGTCTGTGGTTTAATTAAGGACATCATCATCTGTGTCAAATTGAGTCAATTTGTTTTATTTTATGCTTTCTAATTGAATGCCTAACAAAACCATTCAGTAATTTTCTGATCTTGTCTAATTTCATGCTCGAATGTGCCTAATCTGCCCAAAAATTACAAGTCTTCCAAAATTATAAAATCTTGATTTGGAAGCAATAGAAAGTATTCCATTTTGGAATACAATAGCGTAAGACAATGGTTTTTAATATGTATTCTCATGAGCTAAAAATAGAATTTTATTCAGTTTTGTGCTTATACAGGAGCGACTTTTTGCGAATGTTGTTTTTATGATAAACAATTGTTTTTAAATGTACAAAATTTTCAAATTTCAATTGATTGCTTCCGAGAAGCACTAATGTAAGGGAACGCTCATAATACGCGTGCATATTTACGTGCACACATGCATAAAAACTCAATCATTCATAATTAACAAAACTTTGTGGCTGAAGTGGTTGGTAAAACTGCTTACCTGCAGATTCCCTGGTTCGAATTCTGTTACTAGTATTATTTAAATACGAAAAATTTAAGTAGTTTTTTTTTATTAAACAGCAATTTAATATGACTGCTAAAACTTTTTAAAAATTTTAATTTAAACTACCGATTAGTTTGACTTTGAAAGGTAGCATAACATTCAGTTTATGTTTGACATTTGCTACATGGCAACAAAATTGGGAACTATTAAAACCTTCCAAAGTAGTGAAACTGTAAAATTTTCGAGCAGAGATTGTCTTTTAGTTCAGTTTGTGCGTCAATTTGTGAAGCGAGTTCATGAAAATGGATCGTTATTGGACAAAGCAACCCGTATAATACATTCTCGTCCAGTGTTTTCAAACAAAAATATTCCTGCTGTGGCTGAGAATGTGCAAGATTGTGCTGCTTGATTTTTATTTTTGGTCAACTTACTTAAAACTAGCTAATAAATAGTTAGTTAAAAGTGAGCTTTATTATAATTAATGATATTAACCATAAGGTTAATATCATTAATTAATAAGTGTACATAAGTAGCTACTCGACGATAGTGAAATTTAGATTTTTCTTAAGGCCGTCATTGTTAAATTTTTGAATAAATTTTTTCAGATTTTAAACATTTTTACTTTTTTTTTTGCTTAAATTTTATTTTTCGCTTAATAAATAACAAATTTATTACTTCCCTTTTGTATTTGTCTAAACAAAATACATTTTCCTTTTTAGTTGGTTGCCATGTACTCTTGCCAACTGTTCAGTTAAATTTCGGATTTAATAATTAGTCTTGTAAAAATGTAAATAAAATGCAATAAAATTATTTTATGGCCCTACTATGGTTCCCAACTGTCAGTACCGAGTGCATTAGAGCAGAGGCTGTTTTAAACCTCAACAGATGATATGAGCTACTTACGGGCTTATTTGTTTTGAAAAAAATATTTTTTTTACCAGGCAGTTTAATTTTATATGAACCGTGTTTTATTTCATTTACTTTTTAGTTATATATATATATAGTTTTTTTTTTTTTTTTTTTTTTTTTTTTAGTTCATACGGCCTTTATGTGGCTGGTTGGTTTTGAATAGTTAAGAAAAAAAAACTATTTTTTTTAAACCAAAAAGTAGCTACAACAAAAATTTTACCAGCACCTTTTAACGACTTGTTTATCTACCAAAATATCAAGGTAAAAGCAGCACTATAAGAGAAGAGAATAAAAATACGAGGTTTGTTTGATAACTCGCTAAACTTTTTGAATAAAACAAACTTTATTTCGGCAAATAAGCGTTTAATTTTTCAACATAATTTCAATACATTTAGTTCAGCGTTTTTCCTTCTCAAATGAACTGACTACTGAGAAATTTTTGCAGTCACAGGGAACTAAATCTGCCATAATATGGTAGCAATTCGTAGCTTAATTTATGAATATTTGCCATAATGTTTAATCAACACTTTTTATGTTAAAATTCATGAAGTAGTCTGCTTTTAAAGGCTACCACACACAAACTAAATAACGCAGCTTGCTCAAAGTTTGACAGTAATCTATTAAAATGACGCCAGCATTACAAAAAATTACAACAAAAAAAGGAACATGCCATTGTTTTGCAGCCAACTTCACTACAAAACGCTCTGTCAAAACTGGATTTTGGAATTGCTTTTGCATTTATTATTTTGTTTGAAATTTTAGTTTTAAACAAATTCAAATTAAATTTAAAAAGTTCACTCTCACTGAGACACTCATTTTTTAATTAGTAGTTATAGTTTATGAAATATTTAATTTAAACAGTTAACAAGCAGTTCAACGGAATTATTCTAGTAATGACTTTGCTAACTTTATATATTGTTCTTTAATTGAAGGTCATCTCAGATAACCTTATCTTTGCTTTGTCGCTACTAACCGTATTCACAAGGTCTCTTAGCCGCGAGGTTTTCCTTTTTTTTGAGTTTGTCATACATTTAAAATGTAAATAATAATTTTCACACACCACAACTAAATTTTTGCATTAAAAAAACATAATAATCATAAACTCTTTACCTAAACATTATTACACTGGCAACAATGTAAGTCTTGCTATAAAAGAAAATATCTAAAGCTGAAGAATCACTGTGGAAAAGTTGCTTTAAGCGTTCTGTGATATGAAACCAGAGAATGGAATGTGTCTGAATAAATGTATGCATATGCGGGCATAAATCTATTCCTTGCTAGCAGAGGTGTAACTCTGTTTGTATGTCTCGTGAATTTTACATGTTTGTTTATCTATGGATTTTTATTTCCTGTTGCAGAGTATATTGTAGTTGATTTTTCTCTTTTCCCTTGTTTTCTTTTTCTGTTGCATATACAGGTACTCTGTAGGTGTTTATGGATTTCAAATACTGGTATGCGATTTTAAATACACTCTCAAAACAATTCATTATTTTTCAACTAATGATATGCTTCATTGAACTAATGGAGTAACTCATTGATTCAGTAAAAAAAATAAAATATTTTATAATTTAAATTAATGAATATTTCATTAAAGACATGAATAAACATTTCATTGAATTAATTAAATAATTTTTTAATTAATAATAATGAATTACTTCATTACTCAAATCAATGTATAATTCTTAGAAATAACGAAATATTTCATTAATTAAACGAAATTGTTAATTATTTAGTTTAATGAACATATCATGCATTGAATAGATTCAATTTCATTCATTCAATGAAAAATTTCGTTAACTAGCTAAATGAATATTTCTCGAATTAATGAAATATTTCATTAATAGAATAAAATATTTCATTAATAACATGAATGAACTTTTCATTGAAATAATGAAATATTTTATAACTTAAATTAATGAATATTTCATTGAATCAATGAAATATTTCATTAATTAAATGAAAAAAGTTAATTTTCTTTATGAAGTATTTTATTAATTAATTAAATTAAATTATGTATTTGATTATTTAAGTTAAATATTTTATTAAGTTAATAAAATGCATGTCATGCATGTCAAATTCATATGATATATAAAGCAAATTCCCTCAGTGTACAAGTCCCCTTGTACGAGTATATGGGCTATAATGTTTATGGTAATAAAACACTTTATTTAACACTTTCATATAAACATTGTTGTTGTTGTTATAAATATGCAAGCAGCTGAATTGGCAGGTGAATTTTTTTTATTATTATTAAAACACTATAATAAAGGGTTAATCAGGAGATAGCTGGTTGTTGGCCATTAAGCAGTAATAATAGCATTTTTTGGTATAAAAGTCGAATTTAAAAATTAAATACAATCTGTGGGTAAATCTGTACAAAACTTTACTATCGTAACGTTACGTTGCTGGTTTGCCTGGCGGCCTGACGACCTTCTAGTAAAATCGCAAGATTTCGTTTTGAACAAGTTACGTCAAATCAGTTTGTTATTTATCTTTTGGTTTATTTTTGATTTCAATTTGTGTAGCTTTTTATCTGAGAACAAAAACCAAGTCCTAGGCAGGAGTTAAGTTCTTGACTAAAGCCCTCTCATCCAAAAAAATTTGATGTAGACTTTACAGTAAAATTTATGAAAAAATTATATCAAAAATTTCGATAACGCTGACTTTAAAGTCTACGTCAATTTTTTTGCTACTGAAGATAAAACTATAAATTTGGATTTTCTCTCACACTGGCGATATTCTCTTTAGCATTAACCTAACTTCGATAGGGTTATTCACGGCGATATTTGTACAATTCTGCAAATATACTGCACTACGTCATGAGTGCCCTTTTTAAATTTCTTAAATGACTATAGTTTCAAAGTCAATTTAGAACTTATGTGAAGTTAAATAATTTTTTCACTTAAGGCGTTACGTCAAAACCATATTTAACTTTGGAATTTCTCACAAAAAAAAAAAAAAAATCAATAATACTTTTCAAGGATCTCACTTATATTTTTCGAAAGTACTTTCCTTGTTGTCCACTCCCAATATACTAGTTTTTGATTCCTGATTTGTCCCCATTGTGCAAATCAATTATGGCAAAAGTTGCATTTTTGAAAATTTCTCTAAAAAATCACAAATATTTTTCTGGGATTTCATTTACATTTTTCAATAGTATTGTCCCTAATGTTAACTCCCCTTACAGTAGTATTTGAAGCCACGTCCTAATTTGTGCACCTTGATCAAAATGCTTCAAAGCAACATGATTGTTACTATTCATTTTGTAGACCTTTTTCCCAGCCTTTTAGCAACCGAGAAGAAAGTGCATATTATTTTATAGAATAGGGTAAATATAGCATGATGTGCAATGAATGCTGTTTTTAAAACATTTGACTGAAGAAGACTTTTTTGTAGTACTTTTGCACACATGTTGGTTGGTTAAGTTTCCATAGTGAGAGGTAGATTCAAAAATTCGTTGAAAAAAACCGGTAAAACCGAAAAACGTATATACTATAGACTCAACTTGCTAATTAAATGAAGCGCTGGAAAAAACAGTCCCACTTCAAATGTAGAATTTTTTTTTAGACATTTACAAATTCGATCACAAAATATTTAACCTAAAAACTCTTGCTCTCTTTTTGTACTACTCTCTCTTTCTCTTTCTTGTCCTTGCTTTTACAACCAAATGATTTACATTATTTAACTGGCTATAGGTTAAATAGGTTTTTATTTACTAGCCAGCATCACACCTATACAACAACACGTGTGAACGGCAATTTAATACAAAATGTGTACAACAATCATTTATATATGTTGGCAATTACAATGTGAACTTTCACTTTTGTAAATGCTGCTATTCCTCTTGCATTTCCGGTTTATTTTTTTTTTTCACCCCCAATAGAGTTTAAGTAAATATTAACTGTTTTAAAGGTTTATCTGGCCGTTTTTAAAATGTTTGCGTGTGATTGTAAACGTTTGTAAATACGTGTGTATTTTTTTATGTGAGTATTTTTTTGTATGAATGAATGCATAAACATACCTGTAACTGATCAGTTATTATTTACTTAGTCAAAAGTAGCCGGGCTTTATGTTATTTAACAGTAAAATGAACGCGAAAAAAATTAATATTTATAACTTTTCAACATATTTTCAACCTTAATAATTATTTTTATTTATTCCTTTAAGCGCTGACGTTAATAAACAAGGTTAATTGTTTTCAAAAATTAAAGCGAATATTGGTGCATAATTTAAATTTTGAAAAAAAGTAATTTTTTTAAAATTTATTTAAATTTTTTCTTTTTAAATAATTTTTAAAAATAATTCAAAGTAATTTCTGAGTATTCGGGCCATAGCTTACAAATCTAGACTACCTCCCCTTTAAAATCATATGTGTGACACTCCGTAATTTTTAATGGTTCGTCTTGAAGTTGCTAAGAACCCTTATAGCAAGAGTATTCGGGTATAGGGGATTTAAAAAAAAAAATTTAAATAGTCCAAAGTAACTTCTGAGTACTTGGGCAGTAGATTACAAATCTAGATAACCTCCCCTAGAAAATGATATGTGTCAAGAGGTATTTACAGTGCAAATATGTTCATTTCGTTGTTGTACTGACTAAATCGAAGCTGTTTCCTCTCATTTGCATCATTTGCACTGTCGTGATTACCCCTATTATTATTTTTTTAAATATTGAAGATAAAGTTTAAAAAATCAAAATTTTTTTGAGCTTTGAAACTTTTAAGTAACAGTGGCTCGAAATTAAAAATGGAAAAAAAAATTTATTTTTTTTGTTGCAAAATGTTTGTTTAATTTTTTTGTTTTCAGCATTTCAATAGAAACCATTATGCTTTTATATTTTATTATCAAAAATAACCTACTTTCTTTGCTACTGCCAAATATTTTTTTTTATTTTTTTGATAAGAACACCCAACTAAATATTCGTTCATTCATTCACTACGTATCCACCGGAAACAGTTTGTTTAACAAGCACACAAAAATTTATTTTCATTTGGTTGTTTTTTGGCGGCTAGAAAAATGTATTCAAAGCATTTACTTTACAAAAACAACAAAATGCAAAAAAAAAAAAAAATTAAAGAAAGAAAGCAATTTGTGAATAAAACGAAAAACATTCATGTTAATGAAAAAGCCAAAATAAAAATATAAAATAAATTTTTTTCGTTTATTTTGTTATAACAAAAATAAATGCCACCAGCAATGTTAAATTAAATTAAATTAAATATATTCTTTAGATAACAGAAAATATATATATATGGAAAACAAACGAGAGCAAATGAAAGCCAGTCACTTATTTGCGACTAAAAAGCGGCCCACTATCTTTTGATTTATTGCGCCATATTATCACAACAATATTTTCATAAACTAATCGGCCAAAATTTATTTTGTTTGTATGATTAAACCAAAGTTTGAAAATTAACAAAACAAAACGTTTGCATTCGTTTTCTTTCGTAGTTTTCAGTATATTGAACAAAAATAAATAAATAAAAAAAAAACAATGAAAATATAGATTAGGAAAATGAACGAACCGTTTGTGGGTTTCAGTGAATAGAACAAAATCAAATAAAAAAATTAATATACAGAGTAGAAAAATAAGCTAAAAAACATTCGTTTCGTTTTGTGGTTTTCAGTATATATAAAAAAAAATAAAAAATTACAGAGTAAGAAAATATATGAAACGTTTGCAATTTTCAGTGATTAGAAAAAAATCTAATGAAAAAAAAAAACAATGAAAATACAGAGTGAAAAGAACAAGATCAAATTAAAAAAAAAAATATTAAAATGCAGAGTAAGAAAATAAACGAATAGAACAAAATGAAATAAAAATATGAAAATACAGGATAGGAAAATTCAAGAAACGTTTCTAGTTTTCAGTGAACAGAACAAAATCATATAAAAAAAAAATTTAAATGCAGAGTAAGAAAATAAACGACACTGTCGTCGTTTTCAGAGAATAGAACAAAATCATATAAAAAAACAATGCAAATACAAAAAGAAAAATTACCGAAACGTTTATAGTTTTCGGTGAATAGAACAAAATTAAATAAAAAAAATGAAAACGCAGAGTAGGAAAATAAAAGAAACCTTTGTAATTTTTAAAGAATAGAACAAAATTAAATAAAAAAATTAAAATGCAGAAAAAGAAAATAAACGAAACGTTTGTAATTTTGAACGTTTGAATAGAACACAATCAACTAAAAAAAAAAAAAAAAAATGAAAATACAGATTAGGAAAATAAGCTAAACGTTTGTAATTTTCAGTGAATAGAATAAAATCATATAAAAAAAACAATGCAAATACAGAGTAGGAAAAGAAATGATATGTTTGTGGGTTTCAGTAAATAGAACAAAATCAAATCAAATATGATTCGTTTAAATGTATAAAGCCAGAAAAGAAATTAATGAAAATAAAAAATAATTACACAATAAATAATTGTTGCATAAGCCTTTGTTGTATGCTTTTGCACACGTAAAATACGATTTAAAAATTTAAAATAATTTTGGACTTTGTAGCAAACGTTTATAAAACATTTCGTTTGTTTTCTTACACTAATCCAGGTAAGTTATAGAAGCCCTTATAGATGAGTGGGTAGTGTACTAACCTATCAAGAGGCGCAAGTAATAAAGCTTTAAGGTCTTGTGTTGTTGATTTAAAAGAAAAAAACATTCCCTAATAAAAATTCAAATGAAATTTCTTGATGGGTTGTTTAATTGAAGTGTAATTTTGTGTGTTTGCAGCTTAACTGGAGAGTTTGTGTCTGATTATTGGATTTAAATGAAAAACAACAACAACAATAAAAATCAAATACTTAACCTATATCATGTGTAAGTTTAGAAAAAAATTATAATGAAGTAGATATAATTTGTAAAATACAAATAAATAGCAGAAAGAAAGTTTAACAACTCTCTTAAATCCTCTTTTAGACTTTCTCAATTACAAACAGCAAAATTCTCTTTAGTTTCAAGAAAAAAAAATATATAAAATAATTCCCAGTATTTTGTGAAAGGATGCCTTAAAACAAACTATTGTCTGGCATAAATATGCCATTCAGTTGAATTACAGACTTGCGTATTCGAACAAGCCACAAGCATTTGTATAACGGATAAATCAAATGGGCTGGGATGCGTTAAAAAAAAAACAAAAAATAAATCAAAATAGAAACATGTGTTGAATTTAAATATCAAACAAACAAATCAAATAAAAAGAATAAAATTAATTAAATCAAAAGAAAATAAGTGTTAAAAAAATTATTAAAAAATAATATTTGCAGCAAAGAAAAACAAAACAAACAAAAGGAGAAAAGAAATCAGCTTGCACGCCTCCCCAAAAGTAGGCTTTTGACTTTTTAACAAACAAACAAGTTTTGTGTGCTTTTTGTTAATTTAAAAAAATTCTTTGCAAGTCCTATTTTTATTATTAAAAATAAATCTTTAGTAAATAATTTCATTATAAAATTCAAACTAAAATAAATTTAAATCAAAATTGGCGAATTCCCAACTAATCAAAATTATAATAAATGGCAACTTAGTAATTATCACTAAAAAACAAAGAGAAAAATAAATAAAATAAATCTAGCAAATTTTTTTTAATTACTGGCGTTATTCAGTGTTTTAAATTAAAAATAAAATAATTTAAAAAAAATTTTTTTCTAAAAAGTAAATGTTGCAAGAAATCAAAAAGAAAGTGTTTATAAATGTTAAAAAATTATAAAAGAAATATAAAAAAAAATCAGTCATTAGTATAAAAAAAGGAATCATTTAAGTCTACCACACCAATCAAGTCTATCAATGGAATATAATTAAAACAGTTAATTGTCTTCTTTGCTAAAAGGTTAGTAGGCATTTTAAATAAAAAAAGGAAACTTATTTTTATTTTGAAAAAAAATTTTAAATTTTAAAAGCACAACAGGAGGCATCATCAGCTGTAAATGTAAAAAAAAATTAAAACTCGTAGGACTTTGCAACGTGTTTATGCAGCCAGGCATGTTTCGTTTTTGGTGGCATAGTCTGTTGTAGTCGTGTTTAAAGTTTAATTTCGTGTTGCATTCGAACAACACTTTCCACTCTCCACTCCCCACTTTGCCGAAGTATAATTTTTGATTTTGCCCATGAAAAGTACCAAAATCAAAAAGGAATTTAATCTGTAGGTTCTAAACATTTTCTGAAAAGTCCGTAGTTTTTATTTTATGATGTAAAACGGAAACTGCCAAAATCCTTAAGAACAATACTCTCCACTCCCCACTTTGCCGAAGTGAAAATTACCAAAATCAAAAAGGAGTTTAATAATCTGTAGATTCTAAACTTTTTGGTTCTAAGCTTTTGGGGGTGCGTTAAATGAACGCAGTTACAACTGCTGCCCTGACCCTGGATGTTTTCAGCAAACAAGCCAAGAAGCTTCGTGGATATATTTTGCTACTGCTTGTCAACAGACAACAAAATTCTAATAAAAACTATAAATTATGGATAAAAGTTAAACGTTAAATAATTTAACATAAAATGCCAAGACATTACAAGGTTGATTACTTAACAACAAATACATACCAGTAGTCACAACAACATGTATTAAAAAAAAAGCAATAAAACGAAAGTTGAAACGAATTTGAAGTTATTTCTTCAGTTAAACTGCCAACACGCACGCAACGCATACGCATTTTTTTTTTTGTTTGATTGAAAAGAAATGGCAGCAATAAAAATTTAAATGCAAAAAAAAAAAAAACAAGAAATCGAAGAAAAGAAACAACACAGTAGGAGGAATGTAATAATAAAAAATCAATACAATTAAAAAAATTTTAAAGCTGGTAAACAGTTTAAAAATTTAAATTTTTCTATATAAAAAGTTAAATGCCAAAAGCATTTAAATAAAAACAAGTCTTAAGAAACGACTTATGTTTATACTACAGCCAATGTTATCAACTTTTGAATTTTAAAAAGCGTTGAAACTAAAAAAAATCTGTATTTAGAAAAAAAAAAACACGAATATAAAACATTTTCTCGCAAGAGTTATTTTACTATTTAATTTTAGGCGGAGAAATCATCCCAGCAAGTCTGCGCTAGACTCAGGCAGTATTTGTAAAATGAGAGTAGTCTTACAATACGTATACTCTGACTTCAGTGACCAAGTGACACTATTGATAAATTCCAAAAAAGTATTTGTGAATATTTTGAGAAATTTTCTCGAGACTATAAAAGAAAAAGTAGCATTTTTGAAAATTTCTCAAAAATTTCACTAATACTTCACTGAAATCTCACTTATAATTTTTAATAGTACAATCCCTGGTGTTCACTCCTCTTATAGTGGTATTTGATGACAAGTCTTTCATGGTCCACATTATGAAAAATACGTCACAGGCATCATTTATGGGAAAAGTTGAATTTTTGAAAATTTGTCAAATAATTCACAAATATTTTTATGGGATTTCATTTATATTTTTCAATAGTACTGTTCCTAATGCTCATAGTGGTATTTGACATCAACTCTTAATTTATCCAAATTGACCAAAATCCTTCACAGACATCACAATGCCAAAAGTTGGATTTTTTAAAAGTATGTTCTTTCACGTGTGTGAAGTATAATATGCCGAATTACATATGTTGTTCAAGTAAAGTGACGTAACGCCTTGCGTTAAAAACGTAACGCTTTACGTTAAAAACGTAACACACTACATGAAAAACATATTTAACTCAGCATATTAACACACGTGAAATTTTAGGGAAAACAAAAAAAGAAGTATTCAAAGAAAATATTTGTCATTTCATTAAAAATCAGTTTTATTATTTTTTTTTTTAATATTTAAGAAGAATATTTAAAAAAAAAATATTAAAAATTGGCTACTACAATGAACAGCTGAATTTAACTTGTTTTTGCTAATTTAATTTAAGTTAATAGTTAAAACTGTTTGCAAATCAGTGTTTTTAATATACTTGTTTTTAAAACACAAAAAAAAAATATATAAATAAAGTTTTTATTTAAACATATATTTGTTTTTTAATTTTTCTGCCAACAATTTAATAAGCTTTCTCTTCTACTTTTTTATTGCAGATTCCTCAGCAACATAAAATCAAATCAAATCAGATATTAAAAAAAAGTATTTCAAGAAATATAATATATAAAAAAATACATACACACATAAAAAATATATATTTAAATAAAAAAAATATAAATAACTTAATTAAATAGAAATAGTTGTTCCAAAAAAAAAAAATAAATTGTGCTTCATTTCCACAAATATTCACTAAAATACAAAAAATAAATAAATCAAATTAAAAAAAAAAATTAAATCAAATTTATATTAAAAAAAATTTATATACAAAATAATATATTTCTACATAGTTTGTTTTAAATAAAGCAGTGTAATAACGCAGTGTAAGAAAAAAATGTTTAACAAAAAAATATGTAACCCCAAATTGTTCAATTAATTAAAAAAAATATTACAAATTTAAAAAGTTAATTATGAAAACAAATATCTATATTAAAGGTAAAGGAAAAATATAAAAAAAAATTCTTTTATTGGATTTGCAATAGCTAAAAAAACAACAAAGGTAAGAAAAATTTCATAAATTGTAAAAATTGTAATTAAATTACAAAATTTATTAAAAAAAATTGTTAAACAAAATTCTTTAAAGAATATTTATGAAATTTATTAATTAATTGGTGATGTTTTATTTAACGAGCGGCGAAAAGAAAATCACTCACTACTGTTTTTTAACGACATTAAGGAGATATTTGGGGGAGTTAAACTGTAATCACCAAGGGCAATAATCACACCGCGACCTTTAAAGATCTATTGCGCAGTTTATACTGTAATTCAAGTGCTCAAATTTGTATTGGATTTTGTTAGAGCAGCAAAATCGCATGGTATTTAATAAAGCTGTTTTTTAATTTTTTACACTCTCTCTTACTCAATAAAATTGATTTTTTCATGATTCGCTTTACTCAGTATTACCGTATAAAGCCCCCTCTGTAAAACCTGTAAATTTTATTTTTATACTAGCTGCTTTTACCCGGTCTCGTTCGATCTTTAGCTCTATGATTTGCTTTGAATTAGAGTAAAGAGATCACATGCAGAAAATTTTAAATAAATTCTTTAGAAAATAGAGTAAAATCTCTGAAAAGTAGGCGTGGCCTGAACAAAAAATATGAAAACCTTACAGAGATTTATAAAATAAAGAAACTGAAAATTATTTTCATTTATTTACATATTAAAATTGCAAATCCGAATATTTTATTCGGAATGGAAAAATTTGGGATTTTTTTAAATTTTGTTTTTGCTTTATTTTCGGTGGGAAATTATTTTTGGAATTAAAAGACCATTAAAATTTTAATTTAATAAGAAAAAAATGTACTTTCATTTTATAAAATCTGTGTGGAATACGGAACAGACACGATTATTTTAAAGCACAATGTAAAACAGGGCACTCCACAATGATAATAAAACAGAGTAAGAAGTTCATTGATTTTTTTTTTACATTGTTGTATTTGTGCTTAACAGCCCAATTAAAAAAAAATTTAAGGGTTTTTTTAGTTGTTTGCCGTTTCCGCTTTGCAAATAAAATATCACTCTTCATAGAAAATTCACCGGCTTGAGAAGTTTCTTAATAAATACTGGTCACAAAATAATGCTGTAAAACTTATTTTTATATCTTGATACATATATAGGGTCCGCCAAATAACTTTTTTTTTTTTTTTGAAAATGCTATAAAAACATCGAGTGTAGCTTCGGCTGTGTGGCATGTAGCGCCGTCCTGTTGAAACCAAATGTTGCCAATATCCTCCTCTTCAATTTTTGTGAATAAAAATTCGTTCAACATGGCCCGATAACGATCGACATTGACTAACGGCTACTTCTTGCTCATTTTTGAAGAAAAATGGCCCAATTATGTCTCTGGACCGAAAATCGCACCAAACAGTGACTCGTTTTGGGTGCGTCGGCTTTTCAATGTATGCGTGCGGGTTTTCTGTGCCCCAAATGCGACAATTTTGCTTGTTTACATACTCGCCAAGATCAAACTGAGCTTCATCTGAAAAGATGATTTTTGGCCAAATCGGCATCTTCTGTAAGTCGATCGCAGGCCCACTTAGCGAAGCGAAAACACAACCATATTCTTTCAGCGGAAGGATAAAACTAATTATCTGTCAAATCAGACATGAGCTAAGGGTTACCATTCACGAAATAAGCACTAGTTGAAAAAAAAACGTTCGATGGCGGACCCTATATATATTATTAGTTGCATTGACTCTCTGACAAAGTGTCTGTCTGCTTGAAGTTTATTTGCTGGTTTGCCGCCAAATACAAAAAATATTTCTAAAGTGGGCCTCACAATTCCTCCATTTTAAAAAAATTTAAATTACCTCGGTATCAAGAACAAAGGCTTGTGTTCTATAATTGTTCATCCTTTACAAGAACAAACAATTTAAAATGTTTATTGCTCTCGTTCAGTCACTTTTATATTTCAGTACTAAAAAAAGATTAACATCAGCTTTTTAAAGTATTAAGACCAACAACAACAAAAAAAGCAGAAGATAAATTAAAATCTTTTCTTCTATCTTTGGCTAACAGGCAGCTAATTTTATACTCGTATGCAATAGATGTTGATGCCCTGCAGGCAACTTGACTTAAATATTCAACTACTAAGTGGTAAATTATTATATTAATTTTTTTTTTTATTCAGGACAGTAGCTGTTTACTGTTTTATAAAAAAAAATTAATTAATCATGTGAAAATGAAATTTAAATTCAAGTGAAGTGAAAAAAAAATATTTTTTTTACAACCTATTAAATTATTTGGAATTATAAGGTTTAACAAAATTTACACTTTATTCGTGCTTAATTCTAATTTATGTTGGGAGTAATTCACTGAAGATTCAGAGTAGCGTCTGATGAAACAGTTGTATGGATATGCTTTCTCTCTTAGTACTTATTGTAATAAGTAAATAATTTTTCTAAAATTTTCCATGAGAATTTTCCTTGGGAAAAAATTTCTAGGGAATGAATATTCATGATTGGGCTGAATGAATATGGCAGTTGTTTTATTTAATTTTTTTTTTTTTTTTTTTTTTTTTTTTTTTTTTTTGTAAAAGAAATTTTATTTTGCAAATTTTAAAATGGCATGAGTTTGGAATATCAATTTAGGCAGTTGCTTAATACCGGAATTCAAAGCCAATGGACAAAATTTAGTAATAAATAAGTTAATTATACTATTTATAGCTTGCAGGGCAATTCTTTTACAAATACATACACACACACCCCCACCAGCATAAGTACAACATTAAATCTTTACATACTTGCTGTTACATGTTTCACCATAAAAATGTATTAAATCTATTAAACAACGCACACACACACACCCACTTAACAGGCAATAAATACGAGTATACACTTGCGTGGGTATACAGCGTACCGTCATCTACAAATGAATTGTTTTGTATAAGAAAACAACAACGAAAATCGAGCTTAAGCTTTACGATTAAATAAAAAATTGTTTTATTGCCAACCATATTCATCTTTGTTTTATTTAGTTTATGTGTAAGTGTTAAATTATTTTTACATGTGAATGCGTGCTAACATTATACATTGTTGAAAGAAAGAAAAAAAAGAGAATTTATTAGTTTTTATTTTGCTGATAAATTCAATCATAAAATAATAAAGGCTGAAGTAATTTAAAATAAAAACTATTCAGCACAGAAGTAAATAAATAAAAGAAAATATAGAAAAATTGTGGAGTCTTTTCTTTAAATATTTAAACACCGATTAATTAACGATTTGAATTGTGTTTTTTTTAAGAAAAGGCAGATTTTACGTGCTCGTTACTTGAAAGTGCTTGTAAGCCATTTAAAATATGTTTGTGCAGCACTTAAAGATATGCAACAATTTAATTATTTGGCAGCTAAAGCTATTGCTGTTAGTTGCCCCTCAGGGCAAACAAATATCATGCCTTATAAATTAATCGGTTTAAGTGGTTCACTAAGGTTGTAGCACTTATAAAGTTGCTTCCAGGTAAGCACTACTAAATATTAAAAAAAAATAATAATTTTTTTTTGAGAAATATTTTTTATGCCACAGGATTATTAAAACTCCGAAAGCAGTCAAAAATGAACTACATCGCTAAAAATCTAACCAAGAATTTTCCTACGCCATTTTTTTTGTATGCATGCTTTTGGTATATACTTTTGGTCCAGCGACAGAACATAGAATAATTTTCTTTTTAAATGTATCTAAAAAAAATTATCTTTTTTATTCTTCAAAACCGAACAATAACAAAAACACATACTTTTTACCTTTTATTTATTCTTTAACCATTTAAAGGCTTTGAAAAAGAGTTTTATTTAGTTTAAGCTCAAAAAAATGTTTTTATACAGAAAATGTTGTTATTGTTGTTATAAACAAAAAACAAGTTTCTTAAAATATACAAAGAAAAAAATAGCTTAATAAAATACTCTTATGTACTGGCAAGTAAAAAAAATTATGCCAAAAAAAAACTTCCTTTAAAGCAAAACGAGAAGGGAGAAACTTATACACAAAACTTTACTGCATTTTGAAATATTTTTGTTGTTCCTTCTTTTTTAATAAACATACTTTGTTCAAAAGAAAAAATTTGGCTACAAAAACTGCATTAATTTTTAGCTTTGGAACTAGCAAAATCAAAAGTAATGCATTCTCTTCTCTTCTAGGCGACTAAGTAAGCTTATGCCCCTAGTTGAAACTTTAAAACTACAGTTGTTTCAGCTCAACTCGAATCGCCATTCTCAAAACACTAGGAATCGTAGACTGAACCTAGACAAGCAAAGTGGATCCCAAAAGGCACTGGGCCTACATAAATAAGAATAACTGCAGACGCCCAACGACATGGTTATTTTTTTTTTTTTCCAGAGCATTTCAATGCTGTCGAGGGAAAAGTATATAGTGAGAGAATTTTAAGCATAAAGCACGATTGTGTGAATGTATAGTGTCGATTATTTTAGGGTTTTTTTTATTTTTTAAATATTTCTATTAATTTTTTGTTTTTTTTTTTTTTTTTTTTTTTTTACAAAAAGAAATTAAAATTTAATTCTTAATTTTTTTTGTTGACAAAAAAAAAAATTTTTAAATATGTTTTTTTGGTAAGAAAAAACCTATAGTGCAGCAGTGCGGCTTATAAATTCATGTCTTTTTTTTTTTAATTTCATCATATTTTTATTTTTTTGTAATATATTTTTTAAAGATGTTTTTGGTTAAAAAAAAAAATTCCCACTGTGCAGCATAACGTCTTAAATTCATAAATTTTTTTTTTAAGAAAAATTTTTTAAAAAGTTTTTAATCATAAAATTAAGCAAATTTTTTTCAGCAACCTATGACATCAATACGAGTTAAATTTAAAATTTTTGCAACTTAGGGCTTTGGAAATCGTACCACGATATTTACGTACTTCGCCTGAGCGCCGAAAAAGTCTTTATAGAAAATATTTAGTTTATACCTTAAGGATTAAAAAAAATTAAAGTGTAAATTGTAGAAAGAATTTAATAAACACACACACACATAAATATTTTCTTGCAATATTTTTCATTTTAATGAAACTCGTTTACATTTTTCTTTTAATGTATTTTATTTTTAACTCATAAAAGTGTTCAAGATGCTTGAATTTACAAAAAAGGAAAACTTACTGGAAAAAATTACTTGTGAAAATAACAAGTTTTTCGCATTCTTTATATGCCAACAAAGACTGTTTGTATGTGTGTATATAGTAAATGTATACAACAACAAAACACAGCAAATATACTTTAAAAACTTTTGACTTTAACAAATCTTTTGGTAAAAGTTTCATTTAGTTTTTTTTTTTTTTTTTTGCTTCTTTTAGTTAGAAAAAAGAAAATATTTATTTGAACTCTTGTAAAGTAAGTTCGTTAGGAAAAATGCTGCAGAAATTTTTGTTTGAGTATTTCATTTTTTATTTTTTTACTTCAGCAAGGAAATTCAACTTGGAAGTAAGACAAGTGAAAGGAATGAATATTCTTTTATTTACATTTAAGATGACTTAGCAAGAGAAAATTTAGTAAAAGTAATTCAAATGTAACTTTAAGTGTATTATTCTCTAACAAACATTGTAAAGCCACACGGCATACGGCTGCAAAAGCTCTATATATATGGACCACGAGAGCAATTAAACAATAACTTAAGAAGCCTCCTACAAAAAGGGCAATCCTTCATCTATATTATCTATCTTAACAACCACTTAAATATTCATTTAAATTAAAAATAATGATGTGTTACAAACATTAGAATTTCTTTTTATAAACAAACTTTTGTTAACAAAAATATTAAACAAAAACTATAGTAGACGTTTTATACAAATAAAAACTAAAAAAAAAAAAAAACAAAATTTAAAAAGTTTTTTTTTCTTTTTTAGTTGGTATTTACTTACTTTAGGGTTTCTAAATATTGAAAAGTATGAATGCACAGTTAAATAAAATTATTTTCAACTTACAGTGGCAGAAAAAGTATGTCTGTGTTTGTATAACTGAAAGTGCTAGTTTAAAATGATGCAAAATAACTTTTGTATTCGTATGCAAATAAAACTTTAAACAGTTTGCATAATTGCAAATTAGAAATAAATAAACGTTTAGAAGTGAAATGAGAAGATGGGCGGAAATGTTAATAAAATGATTTCGTTTTAATGTTAAATAAATTATTTGTTAAAATAAAACTAAGTAAAACATACAGTTAAAGTCGGGCAAAATAAAAAATTAAAGTTGAAAATGTTGCAAAAAAAATTAAAATCAAAAAAATGCAACATTAAAAAAGCACAAAAAATGCATAGGTTTAATTTACTGAAAATTCAATTCAACTTTATTCTATTCCATTTCATTTCATTTAATTCCATTCCATTTCATTTCATTCCATTCCATTTCAGTCCATGCCATTTCATTTCATTTTATTTAATTTGAGTTCATTATGTTTCATTTCATTCCATTCCTTTCCATTTCATTTTATTTCGTTTGAGTTCATTCCATTTCACTCCATTCCATTCAATTCAATTACATTCCTTTCTATTCTATTCTATTCTCTTCTCTTCTTTTTTGTTATACTTTTTATTCTGTTCTATTCCATTAAATTCTTTCTATTCTATTCCATTCTATTAAATTCTATTCCATTCTCTTCCATTCTATTAAATTCTATTCTATTCTTTTCCATTCCATTCCTTTCCATTTCATTTTATTTCGTTTGAGTTCATTCCATTTCACTCCATTCCATTCAATTAAATTTCATTCCTTTCTATTCTATTCTATTCTATTCTATTCTATTCTATTCTATTCCATTCTATTCTATTCTATTCTATTCCATTCTATTCTATTCTATTCTATTCTATTCTATTCTCTTCTTTTTTGTTATACTTTTTATTCTGTTCTATTCCATTAAATTCTTTCTATTTTATTCCATTCTATTAAATTCTATTCCATTATCTTCCATTTTATTAAATTCTATTCTATTGCATTCCATTCTATTTCATTCCATCCTATAACACTCCATTCTACTGTATGCAAACAAAATTCAGTGTTTTTCATACAAATTTTCTAAACGAATTAATCAAATTATGTTATGGAAACAGCTCATTGGCCTTTATTTTAAAGTTAAAAAAAATAATTTATCATTTCAAAAATTATGTTGCATAATAAAAATTGTAATACAAAATTCTTCGCATTATAAAAAAATTTTTAGGGGTTGTTAGATACAAAGTCTTGTATACACATTTTTAGGAAGTAAATTGCAAATACCTATTTTAGATATGAGATGGCAGACACATGCTGCTCTGTAGTCATTCATAAAATAGCGTCCTTTTGTTAACCTTGATGATAGACTCAAACTTTAGGTGTAGACTGCTCTTAATAGACCCCCATGTAACTTTGAATTTAAATTTCCCTCTTTTTGCACTTGCTGCTACAAACTCTTATGATTTTCATATGGGAAAATATGCAGTTATTTATAGTTTGTAATTTCCTTTTATGTAACCTATTTCATTCAAGGTGAATTAACACAAACACACTAAGCACTTCTATCTAGTCTGTAGTAAACTTTTTTAAATCTTTTTCTTTATAATTTCACATATTTGAAGCAACTTAATGAGCAGTAACTACTTTGAAGCACATGATTAGAGGCGTTATTCATGTTGATAAATGAATAGTATTCAAAGGCGACTTAGCAAGCAGTTGTCACAGTTTTTTTTTTGCTCATTATCTGTTCATTTGCGTTTAGAGAACGTATGGTATGGAGGGTATATGAATAGAAATTAAATATTTTTAATAGTTAACTGATTTAATTAAATATTTATTCCTTACTATCATTTGCTTTTTTTTTTTATTATTTTTTTTTAATACCATTAGCTCGAGCATAATTTTTTTTACAACATAATAAATTATTTGGCATCATAAAGCTAAACAAAATTTTATCTTAATTTGTGTTTAATTCCAATTTATCTTTTTATTTTTGGTAAACACTTTCTATTCATCAATAGCAGTGGCTTCAATTTCAACTCTGAGTAGAGTACTGAACCATAATAAGGCCTTCATTTTTATTTAAAAAAAAAACCTTTATATATTAGGAAAAAACAGAAAAAAAAGTAAGTAAAACTGACACAGAAAGCATTATAAAAAGCATGAAACTTTAAAAAAAAACGTGTTCGAATTCAAACCTTTTAAGCCAAACAAAAGCATTTTTGATGCTTTTCTTTTTTTATTTTTTCAATATTAAAAGAAAATTTCACACACATACAAATCTATAGAAAAAAAGTACGTAGTTTAATGGTCAACATTGTGTTGTCATCATCACCATTAGTTTTTACTAGTATCCATATATTTTTTAATGGTCTCTGGTCTCTCTATTGTGTATCATATTTCGTTGTTGTTGTTAGCAGCTATCACCCTCACCCTCCTGCTATTGTTACTGCCGTTGGCTGTTCAGTTTTCTATTTGTAAAGCGTTGCCAACTTTTATGTTCATTCGTTGTCAACATGACAGCTAATGTCATTCCATTAGTGAAAAAGATTCATTTTTGTATTTCTTTACTTTTTTTTGAAATAGGTATTTGTATTTGCAGGGTTAAATGTTTTTTCAGCATCAAGCTCAAGTCTCATATTGTTTTTTTTTTTTTTTTTTTTTTTTTTTTTTTTTTTTTTTATAGGGATTATATTTTCGACGTGTGTTTGTGTGTATGTGCATGTTTTTCAACAAACAATATACAAAAACCGAATATCCTTGAGCATTACTGAAAGGAAATATAAGCCGTAAAGCGGCCCATATGCAGCGTGCAATTGAGTGATTGAGCTAAATAATAAGCTCGAAAGACATAACAGGCCATCAAAATGGTTTAATAGTAAATTTATTAAAGAAAATTTATTGAAAAGTTTGGCCAAAAGTATTAAAAAATAAATAAAATAATAAAAAAGAAATCGAGAAAAAATTATACGAAAAAAGTTTTTAATAAAGACTGGGAAAGGAAAATTTAGCGCAAAAAAAATATTGAACTATATGAAAAATGGCTATTATTCATTGCGTAATTAATTGAATTGAATTGTTTCACTTAATTGTGAATTAAAAAAAGCTGTCTATTGTGAATGTATTGTGTTGATGTTTCAGCTGTTGCATTTTTAACATCAATTTAAATTTGAAATAAACAAAAAGAGAATTAATTTTCAATAAATAAAATTAAAATATTTAAGAAACGTAAAACTTTTGATTATGTTTGTGCAGTTAACAAACACATACAAAATAAATACTTAATTTCTGAATTTACTCTCAATTAAGCCCGCAATTTTCTTAAAAAAGATTTTTACTTTTTTGTTAATTGAATAAATTAAAATATTTAATTGATAATTTTTTTTTTTAATTTTTTTTTTTTTAAGATTTTAAAAATCTGCGCCTGTAAGTCTACTATGATAGTTTTTTTTTTGTTTTTTTGATTTTAACACACAAGTCTTTGTAGTTGTGTAGTGCCCATTGTTGTTGTACTTGTATTGTACTTTATTTCATGTACTCGTAACTGTTGTCATCATAGTGTCACTGACACTTACAGGAAGTCATATTGTATTTTCATATCCACAAACACACACACAAACACAAGCAAACATACATACAAATAAGTCATGTGTTTCTATTTTAGCATCCATCATGTATGCGCGCACATGGATGTTGTTGTTGTCCATGTTCGTGTTAGCAATTGTTGTATACAGAAGGAGTGTTAGTGTTAATATGTAGGTGTTGTTATTGCTATTTGTATTGCTGTTGCTGCTGCTGCTTATTTTTAATATTTTCTTGCCTTTTTTTGTAGATGTTCCTATTGTTAGGCTTTCAGTACTTTTTTTGTACTTGTTTCCTTTTTTATTTGTTTGTTTGCTACTTTTTTATGTTTCTGCTTTTGTATTTGTATTTCTTCATATCGTTAGCTAGGAACGCTGTTGCTATTATTGCCGCTGCTGTTGTTGATCTTCCTTTATAACAAGAGCCTATAATGGTTTTGGCAACATCAATGATGACTCTACTCTATGTTCTGACACTATATGACAACACATTTTGTTAAACAAAAAAAAATATATATATATGCAGGAACAACAGCAGCAACAGCATCTAAGCAAATTTCTTTGTATAGAATTTCTATTCTTGCTGTTTCTTTATGTTTTTATTTTGGAACTTTTAAGCCAAAATAAAATAATCAATGTTCTTTGCCGTAACCAGTACAAGCACTCTAGTATTAATCTCAGAATAATAATACAAAAAAAAACATTTTATGGGACTTTGCTTTTTAAGAAGTTCAATAACTTATCTAACTGCTGCAATATAATATTTCGGTGTCAAAGAGAATACATAATTTGAAATATTTATGGCTTTTTTTGGTTTTTTATTATTATTTTTTCTTCTTTTTTTAATAAATAAATTTTTAAATCTGGCAAACATTATTGTGGCCTAGCAGCAAAAGATAATTAACATACTTTTAGCAAATGTTATTTATGCATATAATGACCCATAATCATTAAAGCCAACTAACGCATTTTAAAATTGATTTATTTTATATGAAAAAAAATTTTTTTTTAATTTAATAGAAGAAATTTGAAAAATATATTAAGCCGTGGCGAATCTCAAAATCTTATTCGCATAGAAACCCATACCCCCTGGCCTCAAGAAATAGCTTCAGGAGAGTGGCCAAATAACATAATCTTATTGGTCATCGTTCAGTGACTTTTACGTTAGTTTCGCATCGAGGTAGAATCAGAAAAAAAAATTGATGTAGAAGTGAAGAGCTCATAGATCAGGGGGGATACTCTGTTTTGCGATGCGAAAGCTAATTATTTTGCGTTTGCTCTTTGGTTATCGCAAGATATTTGTGTGTATAAAAAGACGTTGACATGCATTTACGCATTACAGAGCGGAGTACTACCAGACAAATGCAAAAAGTAAACGATCAAACACATTAAAGATTCCATTTCGTACAGTTTTTATTCGCATCGCAATACAGAGTAACCCCCCAGGTATTTATATACGAAAGCCGTATCAAATAGCTGCTAATTATAAAAATATTTGAATATTTTCACACAAAAAATATTTAAAATTTTGATCAATTTCATGCGATATGGAATGTGATGATTTAAATCCTGGGTCCAAATGGCGGCATTGGATGATATCGATTGAAATTTTGATTTAAATTCTATTTCAATCGCTATTGAGTGCCATAACAACAAACTGTCTAACGTTGTTTTTCAGCTGGAAAGTTTAGAAATGTTTTTAAGTTAATAGCAAAAACTATATTCAATGAGCAATTTTGAAAGTGTTGCTTTAATATTAAAAAAAAAACTTAAACTTCTCATTCCTAATTAAAGCTTTATTAAAATTAATTTTAAAATAAAGTTTAACATTTTTCGTTTTCAAAAGCAAGACGTCAAATACAAATTGAAAAATATTCTTTACAAAATAAACTTATTTATCTTTCCTTACAAAAAAAAAATATAAAAAAAAATTCCCAAAGTTGTCAAAACAAAAGTTATTTATTTTAAGAAAAACAACAATGTTTTTTTTTTGTTTTCTTTTGTTTTGGCATTTCATAAAATAATTTAACGCAAGAGAAAAAATGAGCTGTTGTTTTTGAAAAAGGTATAAGTCCACTTTAAAAATATATTAGTCAGTGCTAATTTCAGGAAGATATTGTCGGTACCTTACTAAAATTATCGTTAAGTTAAATTTTTTTAAGTAAATGGATTTATACCACTTTCGAAATTGACGGCTATTTTTTTTTTTTTTTTTTTAACCCAGCAAAGAAAGTGTAAACTTTTGTTGTTACAAAATGAAAAGGCACACATACTAGTGTAGGTTATAAGACATTGAATTAAATAAAGTAACTTTGCAACGCCAAGTAAATAAAATAAAAAAAATCCTAATTTAATTGAATATAAAAAAATTACAAACGTAATAAAGTTAAAAGTTTATAATATAAGAAATAATATTTAATTTAAACTTAACACACATAAAAAAGCCAATCACTAATAATCAACTGCAGAGGGCACTAGCTTAACTTTTAAAGGAAAGTTTTTCTAGATTTGTAATTTGCCGTTCAATTACTCAGTAATTACTTTGCAGTATTTAATAAAAAAAATTTTTTTTTGAAAATCCCTCAGAACTCTTGCTCTGAGGGAATTTTACACTATCCCATTTTGCCCTTGAATTTGACAACAGCTATACTAGATTTTTGTCTAAAACTCAATAGAAAATTTCAAGAAGAGATGTCGCCAAAACCGTCGAGCAAATCTGTCTTGTTTACAATCCCATAAATAGGTGTTTTTATTGTAAAAAGAAAATTTGCACTCTTATTGAGACACCCTTTAGTATATGAAGTGTTAGTCCAAATACTCACAAATAACTTATTCATACAGCATTACATGCACTTACATTCGTATGTATGTACATGGAAAATAATCGATATTAGGGCCACAAAATGTTTCTTTTTTAAAACATACAAAAATATACTACGAGACATAACATACAGACGAGTATTATTTTCATTATTATTTTTATGCACAAGCTGATGAACAAGAAATCTTGTTTGTTCCCTTAACACACTTGCTGCATTTTTTTTTTTTTTTTTTTTGTCTTTAGACCATTACGAACATCAACAGCAATTGCCATACTTCTTTCTTCTGTATACTCATAACCGAAAACTAAATACGCATAACAATGAAGTCTACCAATACATGACTACAAATGCAACAATAACATTTTAAATATATATGTTTACCCAGTTGGCCAAAGAACGTTTTTAGCTAAGTATCTAGCATGAGAATGTGTAGCAACTTTCTGCTAAAATATAAAAACCATAAACTACAACTAGATACGACCATTAACTCTAAAGAAAAATAAGAGGAGGCATGATTTACATATGACTGTGATCTTCTATCTCTTTCTTTTTTTGTATAAAAAATTTTAAACATATGATAAGTCGTTGTCATTGTTGGGTATTCTGTATGGGCTTTCTAGATATCAAAGAATTTAATGAAATTAAATTTTATACAATAAGAAACTCTTAAATCAGCTTGAGCGAATGTTATCACACGCATTGCTTACAAGCAATTTAAAAAGGTCTAAAAAGATGTTGATAATGATTATTAAGCTTAAAGTTTGAGATACGTGTGTGTTCACATTTTAGAGCTTTTTCTAAAAAATAACCGTTTTTATTTATTTTAAATGCTTTTGGAAATTTAAAAATTGACAATACTGTCTCTTTCTCTATCTATCTATTGCTCTTTTTATATTCTAGAAAAAAAAAAAACAAAGAAAAATATATTTTGAGTCAAAATTGGCATACAAAATATTTTATGCACACATTCATCCTTTCATTTTTTTCTTCTTGCTATTTCGAACTCACAAAGTATTTCAAGTTTCAAAGTTTTACTCATTTTTTTTTTGTTTCTTTTTCTAACTTTGAATAACACAAAGTGCAAGTAAATAACTACAAAATAACCTGTTATTTTTGAAAGTGGTATAAGTCCACTTTAATAAAAACAATAAGTTAGTGGTAATTTTAGCTAGATGGTGTCTATATCTTACTAAAATTAACGCTAACTAATTTTTTTTTTAAATGGACTTAAGCCACTTTCACAAATAACAGCTCATAAATGTATTTATGAAGATATGCTACAAAGAATTATTAAATATTTATGCATTTTCTTTTCTTTTTTCGTTTTTCATTTGACTAGATTGCAAAACAGGAAGTTGAAATCTATTGTTTTGTTTTGAAACAAAGTTTTAAATGATCTTAAATTAACGTTTGTTTATTCATAAAGTTATTTAAGTGAAACAAAATTTTTTTTCCTTTAAGTTTAAGCATTTTAATAAAAGTTTTATACAAAAAAACAAAAATTATTTGTGATGTGTAATTAATACTGAAGATCAACAAAATTTCTCCACAGCTCACTTGGTTCATCAGAAAACTTTTCTTAAACACTTCAGTGGTAATTACACTAGGCCGTAATTAAAAAAAAAAAAAAAGTTTAATTTTTTCCTGATGCACTTTTATTGGCCAACTGCAAAAATCAGCGCTAGAGAAAGGATTTTCATGCAACTGCATGTTTCCACTCAGTAACTAATCAAGTAACTAATCAAATTCGAGAATTTTTTGAAAACTGATAACAAAAATCGATTGTGTTCAGTACTTTTGCAAATTAAATAATTTTTTTTTTTTTTGAAAAATTAGTTTTTGTATATTTTGTTATAAATACATATTTTTGCATATTTTTGGTGCATAATTTGTATTACATTTTATATTTTTAATATTCAAACGTTTCCACCTACTGATAACTTGTAAAGTATTTCATAAATAAAAAAAAAAAATTGCATATTGAGCAGCATTTTAATAATGTAGCATATTCTTCTTCTTTTCTTTGTATGTAATAATTCTAGTTCGTTACTTGCCTATTTTATAAATTTTGTGCCTGTTGAAAGCTATCAAACCATCTAGAATTTTAATTTTTACTTATTTCAACATAAGAAGATTTAATCGTTTGTAAAATGTCATCATATTGATTAAACTTCTTAATTGATTACATAAAATTTTTAATCAACAGGACAACTTTTTTAATTAATTCAATTAACACTTTAATAGATATGACAATACTTAGTCAATTTGCTTTTTTTTTTTTTTGCTCTTTCTAAAGAATTTAATACAGACTTGCTAATGAAAAACTCCTTGAATTCGAAATCATGTTTGCATAGGGTATCATAAATTCTGCAAAACTTTCATATTTTCTTTTCTTCACTTCTCTTGTTTATTTTAGCATTTAATAAAGAAATAACTCCTGCCACAAACATTATTTAAAAACAATAACTACTTAAAATGAAAAACTCAAATGAAATATTAGGAAACTGCAAAACAAAAATAAAATAACACGGCAGTGGTATTTCTTCCTTTGTAATTGTCAGTATAAAAACAATAACAAAAATAATATTTGCAAGTACTTTTCAAACAGTAAAAGCATGTTTAGTGTGTTTTGCTTGTTGGTTAAATGCTTAACCTTAAGAGAAGAGACCTAAACAACAACAAGAACAACGACAAAAAGGAATTTGCCACTCAAACTCTCAACTACACAAAGAAAGAAAATAAAAGAAGGAAAACTTGTAACTACCCCACCACTACAATTAAACATAAGGAAAACACTTTTGAGGTTTTCTGCTTTTTGTCTTTAAGACTAGTGGGTTCAGAGTGAGTGAGTGAGTGGTCATAATAAAAGAATTACACAAAAGGTATGAATGAAAAAGGAATATCTACTATAAAACAAAGCAAATGAACTGAAACTAAATGACCTTTTAAGGGAGCCTTAATGAAATTCTTTTCTTTTGCTACAATTTCATATTTGCTTGTTGTATGTAGAGGCCATCAGGAGTCTTACAAGTATGTTTGTGGGATTTGAAATACCTACTCTAAGCAGACTTTTTGTTCTATGAGCTTGCTTTTTATTATAATTGTTGTTGATGTTTTAGAGTAGCTATTGTTGCCACAAAGGCAGAGAGTAGTTGTGTAAATGTTTTTGTTAAAGAAAATATATATTTCAAAACAGTTTTTTTTAATTAAAAAAAAAGTAAAGTGTGTTTTTTTGATGTTTAAATTTAATTTATTTTTTTAATTTTTTTTTTACTCAAGAACAGAAAAAAGAAACTTCCTTTTTTATGGCGTAACAAATAAAAGAGAAAAACTTACAATAACTTTTTAATAAATTTCAAATTGTCAACAAAATGAAATAAAAACACAAAAAAAGAAATTGTTTAAGAGCAAAACTTTACGCATTTATTTCTTGACAGTTGCAGGTTGCTATTGTTTTCATTTGCTGTCATCACTTGTTTGTGATACTTTTCAAATACCCACCCTTCAAGAATATCCAACTCGCACAACCCTAAATGGGAATTTAAAAAAAAAAAAAGTTGCCTGTTGTTAAACGTTAACAAAAAAAATATGAAGAAAAAAACTGTTCTTTTTTGGCTTTTGAAGAGCATACACTGCAGTGAAGCAAAATTTACTAATGCCGGCATGAGATGCTGTTGACAATGATAAACATCAGCAATGTCAAAATGATAGCTGTCATGTGTACTAATATGTCACCTTGTCGCATTTGACAAGACAGTGTTTGTCGCAGCACGTACCACCCAAAAAAAAAAAAAAAAAAAAAAAAATCAGCAAATACAATAAGAAAAGAAATTGTAAATAAATAGAAGGGTTGAGTTGGAAATTCAAGGAATTAAAATTATGTATGCTGTCACCGATATGACAAAATAATCCTCGTATAGGAAACATTTTTTTTTGTTTGAATATTTCAAGTATTTCCTGCAGCATTTTGTTAGGCCGTTTAAAGTCTTAATAAAAATGGAAACGTTCTTTCCTCTAATGAAGTACAAGCAGCGGCAGCCATGTGAAAATTTATTTCAAATTAATTTAAGTGGAAATTTTTTTGTTTTTGCAAGCAAAAAACACCGTAAAATTCAACAGCTGTCTGATTCACATAAAAGTGGGGAGGGAAGAGGGGGAATTCTATTCCGTATTGCGATGCAAGCTAACTATTTTGAGTTCACTCCTTATGAATCTCGTAGGGCTAATGATGCTTTGGTCTCCTGGGACCAGTGTGCCACTGCCCAAGCAGAAATACACGAGATCAATATTTCTACAGCACATGGATCTTTAAAAGTGTGTCCCAAAGGTCTTTGTGCAAGATTTTTCAATTCCTGCAACCTCAAATTTGTATCTTTTGAATAATAAAAAAAATGGTAAATAGTAAAATGATGTTTTTTGCTAAAATTACCGCCGACTAATATTTTTTAAAGTGGACTTATAACACTTTAAAAAAAATTAAATATTAATTTAAAATTGGTTTCAAATGATTTTTTTTTAGTCCGAAAATTTTATTACTTTTTTCTAATGAAATGAATTTTGTCTTATTTATTTACAACAATTATTTATACATACATTTATACACCAGTTTTAACTTTAAGTTTTGTTGTTTTCAATAGTTGAAATTTAAAAATTATAGCACATACCTGTAAAGAAAGAAAAAATTAAAATTTATTTTCTTTAAGTTAAAAAAATTAATCAAAATTCATAACTACAATACGTATGATTAATAAACGTAATAATAATAATAATACGTAACATAAAATGTAGACAATGTAGAGAAATATATTTAAATAAGAATCGAACTTGTTTGAGAGTTTGATGAAGAGAATAGTCGAAAACATCGATGAGTGGAAGATAGGCCGAACAACACAATAATGGTATATGAAAAGCCTTTTAAACTCGTTATATTTTTGTCGCCACATTTTTGGCCAGCAAAACAAATGAAACAAAAAAATTTTTAAATAAAAACAGAAAAAGAAACACAACCTCTAAATGATTCTTACAACCAAAGTTATTTTTCTGCAAATAAAATTAGACTAAGAATGCAGAGCCATTTCGTTTTAAAAAAATTTCACAATTTTTTCTCTTGTTACTAGACCAAGAATTTTTAATTTTTTAATGAAAAATTCGTTCTTTTCCATAAGACTAATGAAAAAAATTTATTAATACGATGAAACATTCATTCATTTATTTAATGGACAAATTTCATTAATTAAATTAAAATATTTTCCAATTCAAAAATTTTTTTATTAATTTTTTTATTAAAGTAATTATTTCATTAATTCAATGAAATATTCATTTATTAATTTAATGGAAAAATTTCATTACTTCAATTAAATATTTAATAAAAAATTCATTAAGTTAAAAAGCAAGTTTCATTAATTCAAGGAACTATTTATTATACGTTTATTTAAAAAAACATTCATTAATTCAATTCAAATATTTTTTTTAAATCAAAAAAAAAAAATTTTTTTTAATTCAACAAATTTTTTTTTTTTTAATTTAAAGGAAATATTCCATTAGTTTACATAATTTTAATATTTCAAAATTTCCTTGAATCTATAATATAAAATAATTCATACAATTTATGCAACCTTTTTCTTCTAGTCCATGACGGTAAATGTTTTTAGCATTTCACATGTCTTGTTTTATTATATTCCTTTTGACCTGTTTCTACGTTCCGTAGTTTCAAGGAACAAAATAAATTGTTGCTTTATTAATTTTGATTTTTGTTTTTTTTTCTTTCTTTCATTTAACAATTGCAGTTGTTTATGTTTTGCCTTTCTTTTACCTAAATACAAATATTTTGTAAGAGTTTCAGTGTGGGTGTGTGTATGTGTGTGGTACAAACTCTAAACAAATAATTGCTATGGTGTATGAAGAGCCCTTCTGTGCAGTCGTACTTAAATAAATTGTTAGCAATTATATTGTAAAATTAAATTGAAATTTCGTAAACTCTATTTTATTTCCTTTGCAGCAGTCACTCTCACACACACACTTATAAACTTTGCGTAATTAAAGGTTACTCTGTTGGTTGTTGCTATTTAACGGTAAGAAGTTTAATTTAGAACACTCTGTTTGTTAAATGTGTGTCCTACGGTATCCTTACAACTAAACTGTGCTTCTTATTTTCGAGCTAAGGCAAAATAAATATTTTAAATTTTACTTAGTTTATTTATTTTAGGAAAACAAAATAATTATTTTAATTCTAAAGAATTCTTTGGAACGGTTATCAACTTTATAATTGAGCCAAAATTTATTTTAAGAAAACTAAGGAGAAAGGATTCTAAGCATTAGAATAGAATTAATTTCGAGGATTTTTTTTAATTCTTTTTCTACGAGTAGCTTTAATTGTAAACATAAGATAATCAGTTCCATTATTCATTTTGAGAGCCAGGGCTCAGTAGGCTGCTCAAATTGTTCATACTTGAGTAGCTGCAGCTGCAAAGAATAAAATGCAAGAAGATTCTCTAGGTACTCTAATATTTAGCATACAACTGCTTTGAGGTGATCTAAATCTTAATTTAGTTTTAAAAGCAATTGACTAAATAAAATAAAATTTTTATAAAAATAAATTTATAAAATAAGTTCTCAAGTTTAATAAAATAATAATTTTTTTTTATTATTTTTTTTTTTGTTATTCTATTTTTATTTTTATTTTTTTTTTTCTATTTTTATTTTCATTATTTTTTTTTTATACTTTTATTTTCATTATTTTTTTTTCTATTTTTATTTTCATTATTTTTTTTCTATTTTTATTTTCATTATTTTTTTTTTCTATTTTTATTTTCATTATTTTTTTTTTTTTCTATTTTTATTTTCATTTTTTTTTCTATTTTTATTTTCATTATTTTTTTTTCTACTTTTATTTTCATTATTTTTTTTCTATTTTTATTTTCTTTATTTTTTTTTCTATTTTTATTTTCATTATTTTTTTTTTTTCTATTTTTATTTTCATTATTTTTTTTTTCTATTTTTATTTTCATTATTTTATTTTAGTGTTAAATAATTTTAAAAATTTCATTAATAAATAAATTTATTATTTCGTCTGTTGGCATTATTAATATTTCTAATGAAAAAAAGTAAAATTCTAACAACAACACACAATAAATAAAGTTTAATTCAATTTAAAATTTACCACTGATAATATTTTTACCCACATCCTTTAGTGGTTTGTCAAAAATATTTAACCGCCTCTTGCCACAATACCAACAACAATATTCAACACAAACCACAAACTTGCAACAATAATAAAGCTGGCCAAGTGTAACAACAATATACACACTTTATTGTAGTTTTCGATAACAGTTGCTTTTTGGCGCTTTTTTTTTTAATTATATTTAAGCTAATAAGAAAAAATCGCTTAAGTAAAAATTGATTTGTTGTCACAATCAACTCAATAACTTTATTATTGTTGCTCAGTGATGGTGGGGCGAAATATTCCACAATTAAAAAGATTAAAATTAAATCATTACCATTTGCTAGAATTGAAATAGTCTTATACGAACCACTTTAATTTTTTCTTAAATTAAAATACACTTTTATTGTGAACTTTAAGCATTTTAAGTTGCCATATTTTCGATTATAGCCATAAACAATGCAATGTTTTATGCAAATAATAAAATTAAATTTTCTTAGTGTTTTTAATTTATTTGTCAAAAAATGTGTGCCATTGCCATTATGTATTTATAATAACGAAAGGTTCTAGATTTTCGCAGCAGTGGTGCCACATTACAAAAATTAAAATATTTATCTTAAAGGAAAGCAAGTAAGTGAAATATGTTTTAACGTAACTCGTTAGGTTTTTTAAGTATTTATGACATATTTATAAAAATGTTTAAGAGAAAAATAAGTCAATAGGTACAAATATGCATAAATAGGTTGATTTCTCAAGAAGCTTACGGAATGGAAGGGTAGGTCGTCTAGATTTCTAATCTACCACCCAAATAGTCAGAAGTTACCTTGGACTATTTTTAAAATTTATTTTTGAAATTTCCATATACCCTAGTGCTGTTGCTTTGAAGGATTCTAGTGACTTCCGAACGAACCATAGAAGATTATGGAATTGGAAATTTATCATTATCGTCTAGATTTGTAAACTACCACCCATATACGCGGAAGTTACTTTGGACTATTTAAAAAAAAAATTTTAATTCCCCAATACTCTTGTTCTTAAGGATTTTAAAAACTACGAATTTTTCAGA
The DNA here is from genome assembly GCA_947397855.1 of Thelaira solivaga. Classification (NCBI taxonomy): domain Eukaryota; kingdom Metazoa; phylum Arthropoda; class Insecta; order Diptera; family Tachinidae; genus Thelaira; species Thelaira solivaga. Next base: position 80,273,587 of record OX377611.1, on the reverse strand, counting down.
AAATGTTTAAACACTTCCAAAAAACTTTAGAACCGACAGATAAAATTCCTTTTTGATTTTGGTCATTTTCATGGGCAAAATCAAAAATGCTACTTCGGCAAAGTGGGGAATGGTAAAAATCCCTCAAAGCAACAGCACTGGGTTATATGGAAATTTCCAAAAATAAAAATTTTAAATAATCTAAAGTAGTTTCTGACTATGTGGGCAATAGATTACAAATCTAGACAGCCTTCCCTTTAAAATGATATGTCGCTTGCCGTCCCATCGCATGGTGTAATCTTCTATGGTTCGTTTAGAAATGGGTAAAAACTCTTAGAGAACTCAACGAATTTATGCATATGTATTTGTACCTTTGCTCTATATTTGCCGTAAACATATTTATATAAATTTTTTTTAATTAAAATGCTTGATTGCTGTAGAATTTCCATTTTTTTTTTGTTGGTTTGCTTATTTTGATTTGTTATCAAGAGTTGATGGGAGATGTGTTAAGAGTTTGCATAAATTTGCAACTCCTTACTTACGTACATTTTGTCCCTTCTTTTTTAGTTTGTTTATTTTGATTGTTTTTTTTTTATCATTATTTATTTTGCTTTAGGATTTAAACTTGCCAACTCAACCCACAATTTTTCAAAAATTCATTGGAATTGGGGCAGTGCCCAAATATGTTTTAAAAATTAATATTTATTTATGTATATTCCTATTTTTATGCTGATATTAATTTAAAAAACAAACTGTTAACTGTGTGATGGAGAAAATTTAATAACAAAATAAATGGCAAAACTGTGTTTACGTAGAGATTTTTTTATATTTAAAAAAAATGTCAAATTATATAACAAAAGTTGTTCAAAAATATTTTAGAATTTTTTTTTTTTTTTTTTTTTTTAATAAATCTAAATATAACAACATAAATTGACATTGACGCTTAAAATGACAGGCAAACATAAATGGATTTAGAGATGAATTTTATGTTAAAACAATAAATTGCTTAACAAATTTGTTTAATTTTTTTTTTAGCATAAAAGTTTAGGATTTAAGTTCAAATAATGACAGTTAAAGTCAGTATAAATTATTCAAATGAAAAAAGTGCAAAATATATATTAGAGCAAATAAGGGGTGAAAAATGTGCCCCTTTTTACTACTATTTATAAATATGTATTTTTATATAAATTTTGTTATTAATTTTATAACATCCAAAATAAAAATCAATTAAAAAAGTACCAAAAAGGGGAAATACGATTAGTACTTTATATTTAAACAAGTTTAGTGATATTTTTTATGTTATGTGCAAGATTAGAACTGTGACAGTAGAATCAAACAATACTGAACGAAATCGTAAAGGGAACATTTGGTACTTTTTATTGGTTTTAAGGGTACAGTCCAAGAACTACGAAACTGGTGGGGCTTCCGAAAAGAATTTCAATTCGAAAGCAAAATCTAATATGTAAAACTTTCGAAAATCCAGCAGAGTTCAATTAACATTTTTGAGGGAAATTTTAAAAAATATTAATTTTATTTTTCGAGTGTTCTACACAATTAGTTTTTTTTTAAGTAAAAATTCTTTTCTAAAGCCTTTTTGATTTGAATCGAAATACATAATAGCCCTTCTGAAATCAAAATGTTCAGGTCAAAGTAAAAAATTCACCAAGACGAAAAATGGTACTTTTTTATTAATTTATTGTGCTGTTTGATTTTTCAATACTAGACTGAAGTGTTCCCCCTACTCACTGGCAATTTTTTTTTTTTTTAATTTTCATTTTATGCTTTTAATTAATATTTCAATAATATATGAAGCGCATAAAGTTAGCATGATGAAAATTTCAATAGAACAAAAATTATTTGCCATTCAACACCACAAATTGAGAGAAGAAAAACGAAATAAATGTTTCATGGCAAACAGCAGCAGAAAAAAACTATCAAAAATAAAGCAAACAACATGGAAGGCTTGATTACAATTTCATTATAAAAGCAGAGCTCTACAAAAAAAGCCCCCCCAACTAAAAAAAAAAAAAAAAAAAAATAAAAAAAGTTATGAAATAAAAGTACGACTATTATTTCGTATTTTTATAGGCAAAAGACAAATAGGAAAATACAAATTTGTTAGTATTACAACTCGCATGTATATTGAAATGATGTACCCAAGCCATGATGATGGTCATAACCAAAGCGAATTGGTTGTTTCGGTTTTTGAGCCAAAAATTAAAAAAAAACATTTTATTTAAGCACACATACTCACACTCAAACTCATACACTAGTATGATTTTGAGGTGGATATTTCGATATCAATGTTAAACACTCTAACATGTAACTAAACACCTTCCAGCTACAGCAAAATCCATAGTGTGTAAAACAAGGGAATAGGGAAACCATAAATGAGTAGATTTATCGTAGCCCGACATACAAGTGCATGTGAGTAGGTATGTGTGAGTGTGTCTGTGACTGTGTGTTTCTTGTTTCTGTATGTTTCTATTTCTGTGTACTTTAAAGAGCAAACAGAATTAAAAAAAAAAAAAAAACAAATGCCCCTGAATCTTTCCAATAATTTTTTGATTGTGTATGTTTGTTTGGGAGTATGTGTGGACTTGTGTGTTATAGAGTATATTTTTGTGTATTTAACCACCATGTTTTTTAGATAAAGTTGTCCTGTCAGTTTGACTGGAATAAACCTTTATTAGATTCTCTTTACTTACACTACGTTTCCTTTTTTTTTTTTTTTTTTTTTTTAATTTTCCTCTTTTTTCAGTAGTAACGATTAATTTTATTGAAAACTTGAAACGCGCCATTGCTTTAAGCTCTACACATTCATAATTCCCCTTTTCTTGTTCTCTTTCCCTCCTTCCATTACTGTTACTGCATACATAAAGGGTACTTCATTAAACGCTATTTAAATAAAACAAAATGTGTGTGATATGCATCGATAGTATTGAATATTAGCCACGGCTGCGCTGTCGATTTCTTTTATAAATCCGGTTTAGGTTATAATGGTTCATATACACAACTTGTATGATACTAGTCATACAAAAGTAACACTTATAATTCTCATTAAGTAGAAATTAGAATATAAATAAAGCAACGGTTTTAACAACAAGTGGAAGAGCAGAGTTGTCACTGTAGATGTGATTTTGATAGTTATTAGTACACTAAGCCAAAAATCGAGTTGCGGTATTGACAACGTATGTGGTCATTTTGACACCACCCTGTTGTCAATTTAGTTGATGAGTGTGTTCAATTTTTTAACAAGCGTTTACAAATCGACAACGGTTCGTTGTTAACTTAGAAAAAAATCTGCGATTTTATTTTTTTTACATTTCACGTTGTCAAATTAGTAACGAACGTTGTCAAGTTGACATCAGTATGGTGTCATTTTGACACCAAATGGTGTCGATTCAGCACCAGTATGATGTTATTTCGATGTTGTCAATAATGCGTTATTAAAAAGAAACCATGCGTTGTCAAAAGTGAACACAAACATGGTCGATACACTATTAACACCGATTGTTAACATTTTGATAACGAATGGTGTCACTTTTTTCTCTAGGTGGACTATTTTATACTGTAGATAGTTAGTCGAGGCCGAAGCATTAAACTCGATGCAGTATTAATTTATATTATTGTAATTAGCCAATCGGGGACCGAAACATTTACCCAGTTTGGATCTAATTTTTTAACTTTACTTTTACCGAATAGTATTTAGTTAATTGAGGCCATAGCTTTGAACTCAATGCACTATTTCATTCGTATATCTTCATCCAAGAGCCAAGGAAGGCATAAATACAAAAAAAGCAGGCCTTTGTCGACCTTGGACAGACCCAGCATACCTCAGCTAGAAAATAAACTGCTTTACATGGCTTGGAGGGAGGGCCGCAGTTGTTTGTGGCTTATTCGTATAGATCTGGCACTAAAGAAAATTCGACAAGAAAAGGTCTAAGTGACGGGATAAACTCACAATTTTTCAGTGATTTATTTATAGCACTTTTATGTTAAATGACTTACTTACTTATACGGAATGCTTAATGAGGCCTAAGCTGAGTGAAAGCACATGATGTTAGTACTAGCCTTTGATGGTAATGAGCTATCTAACCTAACATTGCTTTTTTTAAGATAAATTGAACGATTTTGCATTTCAGGTGAATTTATACAGGTTGCCTATTTGGCTTAGAAATGGCCGAAGTGCCCACAAATGTTGTCCAAGCATAACATCCATTTCAACAAAGCAGTTTTATTGTAAAAAAAGAAATGTTATGACTTGAATAATACCAATTGAAACACCCTTTATAGGCTGATTTGCTTGGGTATATTGTTCTGCTTCAATAGAGCCCCCTTAGGAGCTTTCAAAAACATAGTGTATCGAAACTAGTGAAACGGGTGGAGATGGTTGCAAAGTTGAAAAAGATTGTTTAATGTTTTTTGTCTATCCCCTTTTTTTTATTAAATTTTTTTTGTTTCCTATAAAGATCTATTGTGGCCATCAATATTCATTGGTGTTTGTCGTTTTTTCTTAGTTTTAGTTTATTTATTTTTTACTTTGCAAAATCCTTGATTGTCGCTGTTACATGAATTTTTAAATGTTTCTATTGACAATTTACAAGCTACTTTGGTATGCGATTAATAGCTATTTGTAGCAGAAGAACTATAACACAAAACGAACAAATGAAAACAGCAAGAAATTTTCAATTAGGTATTTATGATTTCAGAGGTTTTCAAAGCGCTTGTATAACACAAGTTTACAATATCAAGTCAACTTTTTGAATTAGAGCAACTAAAAACAGTTTTTTCTACGAATTTTTTTTTCGAAATTGTCTGGTTTGTGCTAAATTAGGGCAGTAATGCGAGCAATGGCAAATGGTTGAGTATTAAGAATACAGCTGCTCTGCTCTTAGATTTTAAACTACTACAATTCGCAAAATATCTATAGTGCGATTCAGTAACTTTTATTACGAACTTTGTTATCGAAAGAACAAGTTTAACGATATTTTATCGAACTGGTATTCAGTAACTTTCCGATAAAAATATTCAAAGTTTGCAACGAAGTAAACAGCACATAAAGCATCATGGCAAATAACGATTTTTATCGTACCGAATATTTTTGTCGGAAAGTTACGGAATACCGAATTCGATAAAATATCGTTATACTTATTTTTTCGATACGAATGTGCGCAATAAAAGTTGCTGAATCGCACTACTGGCATTTACTAATGACAATTGGTCAAGCTCTAGAACTATCCCTTAAGGTAGCAGGCAATAAGCTAGAGAGAGGCACCTTGTTTTTGTTCTGGACAATTATATTTCGCCTGCTCTAGAGTTGGCAGGCAGCAGCATATTTCCGTTTACGAAAGATTCGTTCGAAAACCATGAAAATTTGTTTTTGTTTTGAATAAAATTATTCGAACGAAGCTTACTTTCGCATTTAGCTGAACAGGCCCTTAATTCGCATTAAGTGTTGTTACAACTCAGGTTACAACTTACAAAACTATCTTTCAATTGCATAACTCAGCAACAGCTTTAATCTTACTTTCAATACTTTACAGATGCTAACAGAAATTACCAAAAATTTTCTTAATTAATATTTTATGCCTGTTAGCTGTAGTATCGTTATTACACAGATCACTTTCAACTGGCATTAAGAAATTGACATATTTGCTACTATAAAAACAAGTTGGGCATGTGTGCGTATCTGTGAGTGTGTGTGAATATTTGATTTTAGCGTTTGTTAAATCAAACAAACAATACCAACACAAATCTCAAAACCAAAAATGGCTAACAGAAAATAAAAATGCCCAGTTGGCCAAACAGTCAGTTTTTAAATGAATTAGGTAAAAAAAAAATTTTTAATATTTTTTACTTAACGATAATTATTGTTTTAATAAACTGGCTTCCTTGTGCAGCCTTTTAATAAATACCGGTTTCATTGTTGTTTATATTTCTTCCTTAAAAAACACGTCAAAAGAAATTAAAAAAAACCGAAGCTTACAATCGCACAATTCGTGCATAAAAAAAGTAAATTTCAAGTTAAAAATTTTTAAATTTTTAGACAGTCATTTTTTTTAATCGATAATACTGAATATATATTTCACATTTTCGTATTTATCTTGCTTTAGTTGCACTCTTTGCACCTGGTAAATGTCATATCAGTTTTAGTGTGTTGCAAATTTTTTAGACGATTAGCTAAATTAAAGCTCTGATTAATGGCCACCCGATTCTAAAACAGTTTTTCTTAGACCCAAGAAAAAGAATTTTTTTTTTTTAATTTAATGAAATTTTAACTAGTCCTGTGACATGACAGTTTTTTTCCTTTACAAAACACTTTAAATTGATCAATTGGGTGGGTTGCTATACAAACCACATAGCACACACACACACAGAGAAAAGTAAACATTGTTATTGTTGTATAATAACGGCTGTTGCTCAAGAGTATAAACAGCCACACACGGACCCATAAACCCATACAGGCAACATGTAGTAAAACCATAAACAGATTGACCAACAATGCTGACCAAAGAATATCACCCAAAATAGATTAAATAAACTACAACAAGCGGGCACAAATACACACCCACACAGTCACATACACTCATAAATATCAGTGGTCGCTCGCACTATTTGAAACGTACACAGCTAAAATCTTTGATTTCATTTATGTACAGAAAAAGACATAAAAACAACAGACAAACAAAAAATAAAAATAAAAATGTTTTTTTTTTTTTTTTTGGTTCTTAAAAATTAATCCACTGCATTGCCAAATCCAGCGGAAATAAAAATCCCATCATGAAATGGTAATGGAAATTAAAGAGATGAAAATCTCATGTTTACATATCAATTGGAAACAATTAAAGCCAGGCCACGCCAGGCCAGCTACACAATCAACAATAAAAAATGCAAGTAAGGTAGATATTTGTTTACTAAAGAAAACACACACCCAAAAAAGAAATTGCTTTGTTTCGAAACTGAGTAAAATATTCATGCATTTAATGAAACAATTCATACAATTTATGAAATATTTCATTGAATTAATGAATCTTTTAATTAATTAAGTTAGTTAAATGAATGAATAATTTCATTGAATTAATGAAATATTTCATTACTTTAATGAAACCTGTCTTTAGTTAAAGAATTGTCATTTTTTCTTGCAGTGTACGGTCTGCATGCAAACTTTTTTTTGTACAAACTTCTGATAGAAACATAACCCACCCACATTACGTTTAATTTCTCGCATTATTTACAGTTGAGAGCTTAATTACCTGTCAACTGCATACTTTAAGTCTTTTATCCTTAAAAAAAACCCTTCCGTTTAAATTAAATCTTAAATTTTCTTTTAAACGAATTATACAATAAAATTGTTTTAAAAAAAAAACTTTTTAAAGCATTTTCCATTTCACTAGAGTGACAAACACTCCATGAACAAAACACATGTTTCCTATATATTACCAAATACAACCCCCCATCACTGTCAAGCGCACACAAGTGCAGACATTCTCATTTAAACAGAGATTGGATACGTAAACAAAATTGATTATCAACGCTTCAACACATATATTAAAACACGTACCTGATGCAGCTGCTTAAAACTTTATTTTTTTAAGCTTTCTTGCAGCTTATGCAACACAATCAACCATACAGACATGCAATCATTTATTCAACAACACAGCCAGCCAATGCATAGTGGAACACTCAATTTAAAGCCTCAAAAGCCCTTTATAAAAATTAAAAAAAAAAAAAAATAACATTTTACCACCTGTAATTATTGCATTTACAAAGAGAAACAGAAGCTAGAATTTGGGGTAGGCCACCTAAACTCATTTCTAGAATTTCTTTATTTTTGTTTGTTTATTTTACGTGAAGCAACCACTGTGCCCTGTAGCAGAAAAGAGACCTTGCAGTAGGTAATATTACATTGGATTGTATTGTATTGTTAGCAGTTTACTGCTGCTTTTGTAATTTTGCAAAAGGCTGTGTATGAGAGAACAATAAAATAGCGACGACTATGTCGTTGACATTCAATGCATCCATCTAACTAATGCACCAACATTTGTATAAATTTTTACCATAAAATTTCTGTTGTTTACCATAGTTTGGTTGTTGTTTAATTTTTTTGTTTCGTTTTTAATTTCCCCATTTTACCAACAGCCGTCATTGTCATACACAGTGATGTTGTGACAAACAATACGCTGGTATAGACAATAACCAGGCATTTAACCATTCAACCACAGCGTTTCATACACACACACACACACACACACACATTTGTTAGAAGAAGAAAAAACATGATTAAGCCCCTGAAAATATTCAATATTTTTGATAAGTTATTTGAGTTAACATCGAAAATTTCAGGTCAAATAGACATTTACGTTGATGAGGCTTTGAGGTTTTAGTGCTTGAAAAAAAAAAACAAATTTGCAATTATTAAAACAAAAGTAACAATTAGATAATTATGAGACTGTGTGGTTTCTCAAATGAATTAAAAAGGCGTGGCAACACACTTTACAATACAGGCCTTTAATTTTTTTTTTTCAAATAGTGATTGAATGTCTTTCATAATCAATCCCACTCAAATGTGCCCCCCAAAAGTATTATCTGCTGATAACCGACTATGGGCGTTATAACTTTAATAATAATCTTGGAAAAACTCCCTTGTTTAATCTGGCTACCTAAAGATGTTTTGGCCGTCCCAGTTCCTGGCTGCCATCAGAGCTGCTCGCCCTAAACCGAGAGACTTTATTGATGTAAATGGAGCGTTATAATTTGAAAATTGAAATTTGATTTATTGACGGTTTCAAAATAAATCAAATGCAAAATTTTTAATTTAAAAATATAAAAATAAGTGTTTTACAACTTTTTTTCAAATGAACATGGAATTACAGGGCTTAAATCACCGCATTCGATATCGAGTAATTCGTATTGAAATTTGCAAATACTAAAATTCGATAGTTTTCACTTGAAATCGCATGCGGTGATTTAAATCCTGTATTAATATTTCTGTTTAATGGCCTTTGGTCTTTGTTCTTTGAGCAACTTGGCCAGGCCACAAGCAAACAAACATTTAAATTAAGAAAACAAAGTTAAATAAATAAATTACTGCAACGCATGCTTCTCATTAAAAATTATTTTCTCATTTTCACTTCTGTGGTGTTTGTTTTGCATGCTGCTCCTCCGCAATCTGTATTTAAGTCATTAGAAGTCTACAATTGACCCCATTAATTGGCTTTTAACTTGATTTTAATTGACCATTAATAGGTAGAAATATAAAAAAATTACTTTCCATTTGAAAAACACTACCTGCTGCCACTTGATATACAGACAGCAAGCAAACGAGCGCATTGCAACAAATTGAGATTTTATTTTTAATGATACAAAAAAAGGTAAAAAAAAAACACGTAAATATTCATCTGAAGTGGTTAGTGCCTACGAGTGGCATGTCAAACTGAAGCTAAAAATCAACACACGTTACAACATTTGCAATAACATATGGGCAATTCCATAGAAAAATCCACTTCCATCACTGTTTTTAAATGATTATATTTCAGACATTCAAAATAACTGAAATGAAATTACAGACTTGACAATCTTAAAATATAAACACACCAAAATAGTAAGGAACTACCCTTGCACCTTGTAATTGTGCGGTTTTGTAGGGCTAGATTTCCGGGAGACTTCTTGCCGATTCCCAGAAAAATAGTTAGGCTTTCACTGAACAACATAACTGGATTCATTCGTAGTCTTACCGCCTTATCCAAAAAAAATTAACGCGGACTTTAAAGTCAACGTTATCGAAATTATTATTATAAATAATTTTTTAATAAATTTTACTTTTTGCATAAGAGCATTAATCTTTAACAGTGAGCTTATGAGATGCTCAAAAGATTTTCTGGTGGCCTTATTTGCAATAATAATAAATATTTTTTACTCACTTTTTATATTAATTTTAATTATTTTGCACACAGGGATTTTACATCCTACAACCTTCCACGAAACTATAACTTTTTTTCCAAGTATTTGTTTTCTCTTTTTATAGTTTGACAGGCATGACACACTAAACTCACAAATAAAATTTCTGAACTAATTTTGTTTAAATAAAAGCCATAGTTTTTAAGTTATTTTGTAGCAACAAAATATTAAGCATAATGGTTTTTGAAAACAAAAAGAAAATTCTTAAATGAACAAAAAAAAATAAAAAATAATCTGCTTAAAGATATTTTTAAATGAGAGTAAAGCGTTTTGTTGTTTGTCTTAAAATAACTCTCAACATGGCAAAATGTATCAAATTTTTTTCCCAGTTACAAACTTGGGCATTTATTTACATTAAAAAAAAAACAACTTAAAGTGTGTGTATATCCCTCTATCATTTACACGACCATTTTATGAAAATTGCTTAAAAAATGCAGCATACTTTGTAGAGTATCCACTTTATTTTATAAGACAACATATTCAATGAGATTATTTTGCATTTATTTTGTGTATGTGTATGTGTGTGCGTGTGCGAGTTGGAGAAGCAGGCAGGCATTTCATTTAAATTTCTACACTTTTATTTTCCTTGCTTTGTGGCATCTTTTATGTGTTGTGTTTATATAGAGAATTATGAAAACTTTTGTTTTAGGTTTGGTTTGTGGTTAAAGTTTCTCTATTTAAGTTTTAGGTTTCTTTGCCTAAAAATAAACTGGGTTAAGATGGTTAAGCTTGGTGTAACGAAAAGGAAAAAAAATCGAATAAAATGCTTATTGCTGTTTTCTAATTAAATGACAGTAAAGAAATTTTTTCTCAACAAAAACAACTTTTAACTAGAAAATTGATTTAAATTAATGGACGGCTTGAAAAACAAAACAAACAAATAGCCCACAGAAAACTATTTTAATTTATTTAACAAAGAACTGTGATTGTTGTCTTTTGCGAATAATAAAAAAAATATTTAAAATTTCTATAGCTTTTTTTCAAGGTTTTTACAACAATTTTTGCTTATTTTCATTTCAGGATTACACCTTAAGGAAACAAATGTGAGTAACTTTTTAAAATTAAAAAAAAAAAAAAACTCTTAATACTGAAGCGATACTGGAAACATAATCATCTCATGCGATATCGAAAGAAAAAAGAACAAAATTTTAAATTAAGTTAGAACTTGCTTGACTGTGTTATGCAGTAAATTGCTCATAGAAAACAACTTCGGTTGTGAGAACTAAATTTGTTTCCAATCAAAAATTCATTTACAATAATCAAATTTCTTAATTGTGACAATAGAAAATCGTTATTACAGCTAGAAATATTTTAAAATAATTAATTTTTGGCCTGTATTATCGAATTCTAGTTGCTACAACTGAAAAATTTGATTATCGTAAATGAATTTTTGATTGGAAACAATTTTAGTTCTCGCAACCGAAGTTTTTTTTATGAGAGAAAAATTAATATTTTTTTTATTAAAAAAAATAAAAAAATTACATACTTATAAAGCTTTTGGTGATACTTTAAATTAAGATACCGATAACTTAAATAACGAATAATGGTATGTAACAGTGCACTTTTCAAACGCGTTAAAATTGTGACGCAGCAAAGTAAATTCAATAATAATTTTTCGAATGAAGGAAGCTCATTTTTATGTGAATTATTTCATGAATACACAAAATTGGGGCTCCGAAAAGCATTACGCAATCAATGAGAAAAAAATTTACTTACAATGCGGATTATGATCAGACGCAGTGATTGGGCCTTACTTTTTTGAAGATGAGGCTGACCTGGCGGTGACTATGAAAGGCATTCGGTACAGAAACGGAGTTCTTGTGGCATTAACTGGACAACATGTGATTTCAGGAATTGCAGCATGAAATAAAAAAGTGGTACTCAATATAAGTTTGAAAATCAAGCAAAAAAATCAGCTATTGGCCCTCTGCATCTAACCTTGAGCTGATCAAAAATTGCAAAAGTAGTTTCAACAACAAATCAATAGAAATTTGCTTCATTGTTGGCCACAGCCAAGTCAGGCGTTTTTAAATGTTTCTTTACTTTTTGAATCTTAATATTTTTAATTGTGTTGGTAAAATGTATTATATATCTTTTAAGCATTTTAATAAAAACAAACTTAACATGCGAGCTGTTATTTTTAAAAGTTAATTTTTTTTTAAGTGGATTTAAATCACTTTCCCAAATAAAAGCTCACATAACGACGTATGTTATTAAAAAAAAGCAGCTCATTTTTAACATTAAAAAATATTTAAAATTCACATTAACATTTCTTTTCATAAGGCTTTAAAAATTTCCGAAAATTATTTTTATTTTTTTTTTTGCTTAGAGATTTCTATGCAGCTTAAACTTTTACATTTTGTGCATTCAATTTTTGTGTGCAATCACTGTTTGTGGTTTGCAAAAACATTGTTTTTCGATTGCTATTCATATAAAATTCTGTTTTTATGTTTGCTTTATTTACATGGCTCTACATGAACATGTACTGAACTTAAACTGCACTGCATATTATGTGGGATTTTATATGAGATTTTTAAAAATTTTAGATGTTTTACAACAAAAAAATATTCTATATCATAATCATACTTCTGTATGTGTACAAAAAATAAAAAACAAATTGAAACAACATCAACAAATTGGCCTCAATCTGTTTTATGGAGAAAAATACTATAGTAAAGCAACAACAACAACCTCATAATGCTCATTTACTTCAATAGTGCTATAATTCAAAAAACACAATTTTACAGGAGAGTTAAAATTAAAGTTTATTAGCACTCTTGTGAAATTTTATTTTGCAAAAAAAATTTTATCTATTCGTGTTTAATTATAATTAATGTTGGTGTGCCAAATGCACACCATCATTTTTACTTTTTTTTTTATTAATTTACCAGAATATAAAGTAAATTATTTACGAAAAAATAAACAAAATTTTTGAGTTATGACACTATTGTGATAAATGTGAAATATAATATAGTCATAATTATCAAAAAAAGCTGCTGGAGAAGAAGTACACTGCAACCAAAAAACAAATCATCTGACCACAAAAAAAATCAGTTATTCAGTCTTCTGCATAGAATTTTAAATATAAATTTTTCTTTCATGCAGTTACACAAGTAAGTTACACTATATCACATGCAAAACATGTATAAACAAATAAAAGCCAATAAAATGTTACATTTAGCACTTTTCAAAGTGTGCAACACTCTCCCACATACACACACACACACACATATATATATATAATTTTAGTTTCTCTCTATCCACAAACAAACGCTCCTTAGGTGGTCATCATCATTGTCAAGCAAACATGCTGTCAAAATCATGTACCACTTTCCCACAAAAACATAGAAAAATAGAAAGCAGCACACAAATATTTAAGCAAACAAAAAATAAGAACGCCCTCTTAAACTGTGTGATGTTAAACATTAGTGTCTAAAATTCTCTAAATAAGCTACCCCTTAGTTTATTTAATCAGTCATTAAAGGCACTTTTTAAGTTCAAAAAAGGGCAGTTAAGTCGTAAAGTTTTTTAATTATCTAATAATTATCGTTTTAAATTGATACAATGGGAAACAATTTTAATGCAGCCATACATATTTGATTGATTTTAATTATTTTAATTTATTTACGCTATTAAAATAGGAAGCAAAAAGCGGAGTACCATATTTTCGATTTTATAATTTCTTATTTTTAACTATTTATTCTCAGTTCTAGGTTTTTTTTTAACGCTAATAATATCAAAAGGTATCTTTAAAGTACTCGTATAGAAAAAGTACCATTTTGCCCGTTTCTTGTCTTTTTTTCGTTTGAGCTTGGCCTCAAAAAGTACTAGTAAAATCAATGAAAAGTACCATTTTTTCAGATAGGGCTTTGTATCTTGCTTAATATAATTTGAGCCCATTCTAGTGCTTCTAGATTCGTTAATAATGAAATATCAAAAAGTACTATTAAAATGTATAAAAAGTACCATTTGTTTAATAAATTTTTACCCTAATCTCGTAGTTAAAAAAATTAGAGATAACAAGAAAAGAGGAAAGGCATACAGACTTGCTCGTATTCTGCAAACTTTATTTTTATTTATGTGAAAGGAAACCCTTTAAATTAAGGAACCAAATTTGTGCCATTTTAAAAAAAAAAAATTATAAGAAGTTGCTGCAATAAAAATTGCATGTGTGAACTAGTGCCAAAGCAAATATCCAGCATTTAGCAATTCAGCATTTCACTGTTCATTTTTCCAGCAACATGAGTGTTTTTCTTTTTTTTTTTGGCAAATATTTAGTTTAAATGAAATAAGACTCTTTTTTTCGAGCTTGTCGTGTTTGTGCACTTGTTTGTAGCTACTTGTGTGGTTGGTAGGTGTTCTATTTGCCTCATCTTTCCATGCGTGTAATTGTAATCACCATGTTGTTTTCACCGCACACACACATTTTCCCACTCGTTTTACTTACTTATGCAACACTAACATTTTCAAGTCGAGTTCAAATTTCACTTAAATTAAAGGGACTTGAAAGTTTTTGTTTTTTGTTTTTGCAGCTCTAGTAGCTGGTTGTAATCTTGTGTTGGCATGTGTAGCAGGCAAACATCATGTGGTGGTGGTAATGGTGACTCTAAACATGATAATGATGTTGGTGTTGCATACAGTAGTAGTAACAATAGCAACAACTAAAACAAGGATTTTCCTTGGCTTTGTTTCATAATGGATGTTATTTGATGTCTAATTTTAGGATGTTAGTTAGAGCTTATTTTGTTAGCAGAGATTATAGGAAAAGATTATATTAAAGGATGGAATTTTGTTCAAATCTTCTTTACGCTCTTTTTTTTTGTTTGGAGGGGTAATTTACAGTGATATGTAGAGTATAAAGAAGGGAAATTTAAGTAATTTTACCAACAGATTTTAGTTAAATGCAAGATAAGTTGTTTTAAAAGCGGATAAGCTTTTATTGACTTGGAAATGTGTGAAAGTTTTGTTTTACACATTTAAAATACGTATTTCGAAAGCGGTATATTTTAGCGTAATGGTAGTTTAGTGTTTTTTTTATAATTATGATTTTAGTAAGACTTCAGGCAATCCGAGCAACAATATTAAAAAAATATAAATCTAGGGAGAAATTGGAAATTTTAAAAGGGTGGTTGGGTTAATGGTTAAGAAGCTCACTTTACAAATCGATCTTATTCTTATTTTTTCTTTTTCTCTCTTCCTCTAATTTGTCTTCTTTCTTCCTTATTCTTTTTTACTCTTCTTTTTTTTCTTCTCTTCTTGTTTTTTTCTCTCTTCCCCTTTTTTTTGCTCTTCTTTTTCTTGGCTACTCTTCTTATTTTTCAACTTCTATTTTTGTTTGTTTTTTATTTTTAATTTTTTCTCTCTTCTTTTTTTTGCTTTTTTTCTCTTCTTCTAAATTCGATCTCTCTACCTCTCCTTTTTCTTCTTATATCCCTCTCTTTGTCTTATTCTTTTTCTCTCTTCGTTTATTTCTTTTTCTCTATGTCTTCTTCTTTCTTTTCTCATCATCTTCCTTTTTTTCTCGTCATCTTTCTTTTTTTCTTTGTTTCTCGTGTTATTTTTCGCTCTTCTACTATTCGTTTTTTCTATCATTTTATTTTTTCTTTTTCTTCTTTTTGCTCTTACTTTTTCTCTTCTCCTTTCGCTCTTCGTCTTCGTTTTCTTTTTCTTCTTCGTGTTTTTCTCTCCGTAAGAGAAAACCCCTTTTTCTTTCTTCTTTTCTTCATTTTCTCTTTTTCTCGTTTTCTCCTCTTTTTCTCTTCTTTTTCTCCTTTATCTTAATTTTTTCTTCTGTTTTTATACCTCTAATTTCTCTTTTCTGCGTCTTTCTATTGTTATCTCTTCTTTTTTTCTAACTCTTTACTAGAGCTAACACACTAAAAACACCCAAAAATCATGTTGCTCCTTATTTTTTCTAACTTATAATTAAAATTTTTATTTAAAAGCTAATGCTAGTGCAACAGTATTGTGTTTAATAGCAAAGAAATAAATACTGCCAACCTTATTTCTGTTTGAATTTGAGGCAACATGCAAATGACAAAATGAGAAATTCCGTAATAATAATTTTAATTAATGTTATGTCCTTTAATTTTTCAAAAAATAAATTACAAAAGATAAATTTAACAAAACCAAACAAAAACAACAAGATAAGTAGGAAGAAAACAAAGGTTGTTAAACAAACTTGACACACAGTTTTTGACAAGCGATGAATGTCTTATACCAAAACAAAGTCAAGAGAGTTGAATGAGAAAGGACTTTCTTTAATGCTGGGCATGTTAAAATTGAAAACAAGAAAAAGAAAACTGTAAAATGTTTTGTGGCATAAAGAAAAATAATTAAATAAATAAAAACGCACAAACACACACACAGAATAATTTATGTTATTTATTTAAAATTTTAAAAGGAACACCTACTACAACAGAAACCACTAACAAGTTTTAATTAAAAAACATTTTTTTCTGATTTAATTTTAATGAGTAGCAAATGGAAGCTTTCAAACAACATTTTTCTTTTGTGTTTGTGTGATTATTTTGATATCAATGAGAGACCAGGTAATTATTACAAAAGCTTTTATATATAATTCAGTATACAGAGAGAACAACTTCGGTTGTGAGACCTGAATTTGTTATCAAACAAAAATTCAGTTTTAATAATCAAATTTCCTAATTGTGGCAATAGAAAATCGATGTTACAGCTAGAAATATTTTTAAAAGAACTATATTTTGGTCTCTATTAGAGAATTCTGGTGGCTACAACTGAAAAATTTTGTTATAACAACTGAATTTTTTATTAGTAACAAATTTAGTTCTCACAACCGAATATGATTTGTCTGTGTAAGCAACTCAAATTAATTTTAAATGAATAAGTAGAACAAGTTGATCATTAGATAACCATTTTAGGGTTATATAAGAGCCAGTTAATAACCTCTATTGCTTCTACCAAAATTTATTATAAAATAAATTAAGCAAACAAACAATATAAAGGCTGTTTTTTTTATTTTTTTATGGTTTTCAAAAACTAAAAAAAAAACTGTCACACTCAACCATAATCGTAGCCGTGTGACCACTTCAAAAGGAGTTTTGGCAAAGTTTCACCGCAACACCGTAGGCTAAACATGGAACCATCACAATACCCCCAGAGACCAAGGAAAAATTATGGTTTCAATGGATGAACGTGAGTCTGTCAACCAACAAGGTCATGGCCATAGTTTTTGGGGATGCGAGTCGTTTCATGCACATAGATTACCTAGAAAAGGGTAGAATAATCACCGGTGAATATTATTCAGGGCTTTTAGATAGTTTTGTTACTGATTTAAAGCGACAAGGACTACATTTGGCAAAAAAAAATGCTGTTCTACCAAGACAATACACAAGTGTCTTGATTCAGTTCACTGCTATTATTTTCTTTTTCCAAACCTGAAGAAATGGCTGGATGGCAAGAGATTTGGGTCGAATGAAGAGGTCATTACAGAAGCCTGTTATTTAGGGCTTTCAGAAAACCTATTATTTGGAAGAAATAACAAATTGCAAAAACCTGTCGAAAAAAAAAAAATTTTATTGAAAAAGTCACGGAGTTATCTAACAGCCTTCGTATTTTTCAAAATATTTCTTTACCTTAAGACTAAGATGTTGTAATGAAATTAAATAAAAAGAACACTATTTTCCTTAAATCAAAGTGTCATGAATATTCAAACTGTCACTAGGTATATAGACAAGTAGACAAAAACATATACGCGTCTTTTAAAATACATACACTTACAAAAAAAGAAACAGAGAGAGAGAGAGAAAGCGACAGAAAAAAATTCATTAATTTTCTATGACTGCAGTGCATCTTTGACAAAGTCGTAGTAGACATTTAGTAGATGCAGACACATACGAAATATGAAAAGTAAACAGAGAGAATACTGCCTGCCTGCTGTATATTTAATGTAACACATGACAGCAAGCACATAATACACTCACTATTAACCGACAAACTAACACACTGGCATGCAAGACACTTGTACTTGTTGTATCTGCAAATACAATGAAACCATACTAATGTTACATACATACAAACAAACAAATAAAATTGAAAAACAAAAATTATAAATAAAAATACACAAAATATTAAGGGAAGCATTACTATGAGGTTTTTTTATACAATATTTTAGTTTTAATGAGCAAAATTAAGTGATTCATTAAAAGTAATAGTAGGGGATGTGGGAGGTTCTGACAGGCACTTTCTCTATCGCCTGAAATCTATCATAATTTCAAAATTTTGGTTTAAAATAGTTGCAAAATTTTAATAAAAATTGCTCAATACCCAAAAGCGCTTTGGAATATCAACAACGTATGCGGTAATTTTGACACCATCCATGCCGTTGTCTATTTTACTCACAACGAGTGTTTTAAATTTTTTACCAAGCGTTTACAAATCGACAACGGTTGGTTGTCAACTTAGAAAACAAGCTGGAATATATTTTTTTGTCAAATTTCCAATTTATTAACAAACGTGGTCTATATGATTAAGCGCTTGTTATCATATCAACAATCGTATGGTATCGATTCGACACCAAATGGTGTCGATTTATCTCCGGTATGGTATCATTTCGACACCGTTCTTTATTAATCCTACAAAGTTATGTTGTCAATAATGCGTTGTCAAAGCAGCTAAAGGCATTTAGATACATAAATTATAATAAAATTAATTTAAAAAAAATTGTTGTGTTTTTGAAATATTAATTTTCAAAATTAATGATTTAGATTTAAATTTAGAATAAGATTTAGTTTTGTTTTAAAGTACACTTCTCTTTTGAGGTTGTATGTATACCTATACCCTCATGGCTTATTCTTTTACTGCAGTGTGAAAAGAAAAGTAACTGCTGTCACTTTTATACGAACAACTATTTTTACTGTAACCTTTATTTTTTTCTGTTACTTTTGTTCTGCTACACAGGCAACACAAAATTAAATAAACACATACAAGCTCACATACAGAAACACATACTAACAACATACAGGAAAAAGTCAAAGAGAAATGAAAAAACAATAAGACTCGGTGTTGAATTTAACGTACGTGATTGCGGTCATAGTGTAATTATATTAAGTGGACGCAAGTCGTCAGCTGTTTTTTCTTTACACGTGTTTTTTGTTAGACTTGAATAATAATTTTTTTTTCATTTTGCTTTGCTTGTTTACGAAATAATATTTTTGTAGTACATAGTATAACTCATAACAATATAAATTTTATTGAAAAGTGGCTTTGAATGTAAAATTTTATTTATTAATTCTTATGCCAAATTTTGTGAAAAATCTTTTAAAAATCTTATAAGAAAGTGAGAAGCAACTTTATTTAAGTGCTTATAAGAAAATTTATTTTAAGAAACGTGTTGATTCTGTGCCGCCAAAGCTTTTATGTGCAAATTTTTTTAAGCATTGTGAAAAAAAAAATTTATTGCCTGCCCAATTATTTGTGAAAAATCTTCTAAAATTTTTATAAGAAAGTGCAAAGCAACTTTATTTAAGTGCTAAATAATAAATTAATTAAAAGAAACGTGTTGATTCTGTGCCGCCAAAGCTGTATTTGCAAATTTTTTTAAACATTGCCGCAAACAATTTTATTGCTTGCCCAATTATTTTCGTGTGCAGTGCAAACTCTAAATAAATAAAATTGTGAATATATTTATAAAAATTAATGTCTTACTGTATTCTATGTAAGAAAAGGGTGGAAAAGAGGCAAAGCACTTTTCAAGTGCCCACAGATCCAAATAGAAAAAGGAAAAAACAGTTCAATTCCAATACTCATATGTCCAAAAATAAATATAACACAATGCACTGCACAAATACTGGCCACAAAATTACTTTCTCCTATGAAATTAATTAAATTTATTGCACTATTTTTATTATTTTATTTATTTATTACAATTTTTTTGCATTACGAGTATAAGCTATGTTGTTTATGTTGAAATATTTTCTTTCAACCCTATTTTTTGTTTATTTCTTTTGCTTCTTCTCTTTCTTCATTTTGACATTATACAATGAATAATTACACTAACAAAATACATGGTGCGTCTACTTGGTATAATTATACTATGATTGCGGTCAAAAATGAAGAAAAAAATTTTAATTTTTTTTATATTTAGTTTGCTCTTGTTCGTTCGTTCGTATTTTCATTTGGTTTTACAAAAAGTAACAAGAGGCACAGAAGTTTTCTTGATATTTGGAGGCAACAACTAGCAGACATACAAAAACTTGTGGCACACACTCTCAAGTTACAAGTAAAAAAAAACAGATAAAGAAAAAAAATCACTTCTGTAATTGCCTACTTTTTTCAGCAATTCATATTCTTCTTAATATAACATAATGATGACTGTAACAATAATCTTGCTCTAAATGATGTTGGTACTACAGATGCTAATGCTGATGATCATGATGCTGGTGTCATGCTGTAGTTAAGGAAATAAAGTAAATGAAAAACCTAAGTTTTATAATGTGACTTGAATGCCACACAAAACACACAGATATTGCTGTAACGTTGTAGGAAAATTGAAATATTTTACGGTTTTTTTTTTTTTCATTTGTTTGAACAAGTAATTTTGCTGCAGCAAATTACTGGGTGATTTTTTTAAAAGCTCGCGGATTTGATAAAAAAAAAACACATAAAATTTAGAGAAATGTATGAAATTGAAATTGAATTCAATGTCAATGTTGGCCAGTATCTCACTAATAAATTCTTCAGCATTGACTTTCAGTGTGTCAACCATTGCGGACTTGTCCCTATAGACATAAACCCTAACATAGGCTTACAAAAAATAGGCATTAAATAGCACGATCGAGGGGGCGGAAAATAACCTGTTCATCGAACTCGCTTCTCAATTGGGTAATTATTTCGCCTGCTATGTGGCCCTATCTTGCTGAAGCCCCATGTCAGCCAAATACAGCTCTTCCATTTCTAGACAAAAAAAAATTGTAATTATCACACGGTAGCGCTCGCCCTTGATAGTAACATTATGGCCATCGGCCCATAATCCAGACCAAACATTGCATCTTTCGCGATGAATTGACAGTTCTTGCTCTTCACACCAAATATGTCAAATTTTGCATTCAACCAGAAATAAGCTACGCCACTGAAGGCAATAAGAGCACTCTGCACTTTCTTTACCTAGCATGAACTTCGAAAATAAAATTCAATAATCTGTAAGCGGTGTTCGTTTAAAGGTCGATTTATGGTTGAATTAGAGACCAAATTGAACATGTTGAACAGTTACACGAAAACAGCTGAGCTGTCAAAACCATTGTTGCCAAAAAGAATCACCCTTTACAACATTTAAAGGAAAAAAATTAAGGTAAAAATCAGCAGATTTTTTTTCTGGTGTGCATTACAAAAACGCTCTCTTGAGCAAGTGATATTGGAAACTTATAGAAAAATGTTGACATGACAAATATCAAAAAGAAAAAAGTATACATACAACCGCACAAACAAAAGCTACTATTTTCGATAAAAGAAAAAGCAGCAACTTTTGAACGAAAAAAATTTTCATGCAGTTAATTTTGTTAAATGAAAAAAAAAGTTTTGGCACTTAAATTTCATTTACATACATTGAAAAGCCTTAGAAAAATATTTAGAAATATTTAATGAAGTAAGACGTATTTGATAAATATGCCATAAACGTAACGGGTTACGTTAAAACAAATTTAGCTCAACATATTTATCTTCACTCAATTTTCTTATACAGATTGTCCTAAGAATAACCACAGTTATTTGGCATTTAAATGGCATAACTATTTAAAGTTATATAAGCTGTTTGTGTTACTACCGATTACAACTCTGTGTTAGTACAGCTGTTTCAATTACAACTAACATAAGTTGAGTTCTGAATTATACTACGGGCATAAAATTACCACTAAATAATTTTTATGGACTTATAGCACTTTCAAAAATAGCAGGCAATGTAGCATAAAATAACCTTAACAAAAAAAAAATTATTTGTTATTCTAACAACATCAACAACTTGACATATAAATTGTCTTTTAGCCCCTTAATATGTTCCACTTTAAATTAGCAAAAGCATCATAATGTTAATGTGATGCTATGGAGCAGACGAAGCAGTAAAAATCACAAGCTAAAATCGTCTCTAGAATTTGCAATAACAAATAAACGACGAAAGCCTGCTGTACAAAAGGTTGAATACAGCGTAACTGTGCCATTTGTTGAGAAATGTCACAATAATCAGCAACTTAATGTGGGTTAAAATTATGACACATGCTATTTATTAAGTCTAACTACGACATTAAAAATATTTAAAAAAAAAAAACATTTTAGCAATACAGTGAATGACACAAACACATTAACAAAAACAAAAATTATGCAAAAGCAAATGCCTTTTCTACACTTGCAGAGATGTAAACAGTAGACTCTGAAAGGCTAGAAAGTGGACAAATTTTATTTCGAAAATAAAAATTATTAAAAATAATTGCGTAACTCCAGTAATAGATCTAAGCCCACAATAACGAAAGAAAAGCCATCACGTTGTTAACGTAAGACTCAAAGACTACAAAATGTTGAAATGAAAAGTGGGAAAAGAGATTTAAATAAAAAATGTAAAACAATTTGAAAAACGAATTGCTGCATAAGAAAGCAAGCAGAGTTTATTAAGATGCAAAGCTCAACACTTTTTAAAACTGACTGGAATTATATCACTACAAAATTAAATTATATTTGTCGACCAAATTGACAAAAATGTTCCTTAAAAGTATGTGATGACAATTGCCTGAAGACTTTCCGCCTCATCAGTCATCATTAGAATTTTCAGTTTTTCAAATAAAAACATGTTTTATTTTAAATTTAATGGGTAACGTGCTAGCCTATCAATCTGAAGGTTGCAGTTTTGATTCCTGCCTAGACCCTAGGAGCCGATATTCAAGATTACCAGCGCTCGTTAACAAATTTAATCTTAGAATTAAGTTCTAATATTAAATATTATTAATAATAATAATATTACTTAAAATTTAATACGAAATTAGAAAACTGTTTCAAAATATATAAGAATGGTGTAGGAGATGACACTTATTTCTTTTAAATTATCGATTATGTGTCGCCGGCAATAGTATTTTACCAACAAGACGACAGTGACAATAAAGTCAACAGAAAGTCACCAGCTTTTTAATATATAATATTTTTAATACATTCTTAAGATTGAAAGTGATTTTTTAGCATTGCATACACTGCAATAGCTTCTAAGCAATAACTTCTCAATACTAGTATACGAGTATCTAAAATTTTTCAAGATACAATCTGACAAATAATTAAAAAAAATTAATTTCAATAATTCCATCACACACACCCACTGTTCTTTCTGTGATTGCATGCACTCATACAATTAAAGAACAAAAATATTTTTCTCTTTATTGTAAGCCCAAAAAAAAGTAGGAACAAATTATTTTTATTTATTTTATTTTTTTTATATATATTTTTGTAACCGTTATGGTGCATGTTGCTCTTAAGTTTTTGCTGGCGTATTTTTTTTTCATTTCAATTTTTTTTGTTAATGTTATTCCACACAGTACAGTACGTTCGTTTATTTAAAAATTATGTTGCTGCAAACAACACGAACAGCTACAGAAAATTAATAAAATTATAAAAAAAAAAGAGGGAAAAAATCATAATTTCAGTTTTCTGCTGTGCTTTAGTTTCAACACTTTTCTTGTATACCTACTCACATAGCACAAAAGCAACAAATATTATGGTTTTACAACATCATGAAAATGCACGCTAAACTTTGCCACAAATAAATAAATAAATTGCGTTTAAAATTTTTATATGATTTCCGTTTTCCGGTCATGGTTGAAGTTTTTTTTTGTTTTGTTTCTTTTACTTTTGTTTGTGTGTGTTAGTGAGTACAAAATATGCTCTAAATAGCACGAGTACGTTTGTGAACACATATTATGTTAAAGACGAAAAAAAGTACTAACGGAATTTTGTGGAGAACAAACTTTTTTTTGTGGCAGCAGATTTTAAAGCTCCAATGCATGCCTGGCAGTAGGCAACATTTAAATATGCCTGCTGGTAATTTGATTTGTGCTGGTACGTTCAGGTTTTTAAAAATAAGTTTGTTTTCTTATAAATTTCATAATATAAATTTAAGTTTTATTGCATTTTAAAGAAAAAAAATTTTGTTTGTTGCTAACGTTCCAGTTTATAAGTTTTAAAACAAGAACCAAATAGGTTTTGATGTGAGATGCCACTGCGCATGTGCGCCTCAAGTGTCTTAAAAATTTTCTAAACAAAAATTATAATATTATTTATGAAAAAAAATTTATTTAATGTAAAAAAACAAACACTGCGAAAATATTTTTTTTTTTTAAATGTTTCTTTTGCTGGCCTTCAAAATGACTAATGACAAATTTTTCACAATATCGATTTCAAATCTACTTAAATTTTCTTTGAATACAAGCAAAAGAGCCAAAGGCATTTGATACCGAGTAAAATTTTTATTTAGTATCTCAAGGCTTTATTAGTTATCTTAAATTAAAAAAAAAAAAAAAACCTAAAAGCTATTTGGGACATCTCCCACTCATCAGTGTGACGATAAATACTTTTTTTTTAATATCGCATGCGATAAAAAATATTCCATACACATTCTTCACACAAGTACTGCAAATAAAGGGGTTTTTAGAGAGATGAAGCTGCACTGGCCGAACCCTTTTATCTCAAAATGAAAGTTACTTAAAAACAACACTAATTGACTAGGCAGGACTATCATTCTATGAAAAAAAGTTTCCCTTATTTATATTTGTGAAAATTGTTTGCAAAACGTTGAAAATGTTATTTAATACAAAAAGAATAATTACATGGTCTCTGGAAGATGAGAGCCGGCTCAAAAGTAAAGCAAAACAGAGATTATATAGCAAATATACCAAATTAATTACACATTTTGCTAAAAGAAGAGGTAATTACATTCCTAACACCACTACATCTACAATACATCTGGCAGACAGCATAGACCTCAATAGAAAATTATTTATTTGCTATGGAAAACATTTATAATGCATCACAAATAAGCATTTTACTTAAAAATTTTAATTATTACGATCATTTTAACTGACTAGGACACTAAAAGCGTTTTCTATTCTCAAACAACATGTTGCCTTTAAATTATTTAACATTTTAAACAGGTTACCTAAAACTGCACAAAGTGATGGCTTTTTTATGGTTTTAATAGAACAAAAATAAGTTTTTAAATTATTGCATATTTAACGTTTGATTTATTTAAAGCTGTTAAAACGATTTGCGAATTCTGATTAGCAGTTGATATAAAAAACTTTTGAGCAAAATAGATTTGTATGAAGAATATTTTGACTTTTTCATATTTTTATTAATTTTATCTAATATTTTGCTTTACAAAATAATAATCTGCTTCCTTGTATAAACAAGTAAATGACACAGTTGTAAGAAAGAGCAAAATATGTACCACATTTGCGTTTTTTACAGGCAGCATGTTGAGTAACAAACGCAATTTTGATTTTAACTATTAATTTTTTTTATATAACGAAGCACAAATTTATTCGATGTGAAACATGTTTGTTAGAAAAGTAAAATTAATTAAGTGATAAGATAAATCAGCGTCCACAAAGAAAACGGTTAGGGCTCAAAATAGCCACTTTATATAATTCCTTTTTAATACTTGTATAGTTATAGAAGAGCAAGATATAAAAAAATATAAAATAGAGTAAAGGAACAAGAGAGATAAAGCAAGAAGAGAGAATTAAGGTCTCTTCTCTGTCTGTCACACAACTAATCACAAATAAAAGATCAACAAAAACAACTGCAGTCTCTCAGGTACAGATGCAGTCCTGCGTTGCTGCTGTTAGCATACAGAGAATTAAAAAAAATAAAAGAGACTTCTTTTACTGATTTGGGCTTCAATTACTTTCATTCGTTAATCTCTTCTCGTTCGGAAAGCATTAAATAATTGTGTATCGTCAGTGTGTTTGCAAATAAAAATGTTTGAAGATTTTGAAGAACGAAAGACAGGGTATCAGATTACTAATGGACTGGCCTACACTGAAGACCACATTCTAATTCATAACTTAATAGTCGAGGTAATATCTCCACATGCTAGACATGATGCCGTAAGCAAGTTTGAGAATTTACTTAAAAAATTGGCTCGTGTACGTCTCATAACAGAGGAACCTCATAAGAAATTCATTGCATATTTTTCAAAGGCTGAGCATGCAACACTATTTTTAGAAAAATTTGGAAATTTGTGGTTTGAGAAATTCTTTCTAACACCATGTGAGAGTCTTTGTCAGCCAGGTGGTAAGAAACTTGTCCAACAACTTGATGCAATGTTGTTAGCAGAAGACAACTGCAACACTTCAAACGATGAAGTAACATATCAGCAGGCCTTAATTTTTGAATTGAATGATGATTGCCTGCTTCACATTTGCAAATATTTTTGTGGAATTGACGAAGTTAATTTTGCTCTGGCAAGTCAACGCTTTTTTTATATCATGGAATTAGTCTCTAGAACTAAATATGCTGTTGTCGATTCACAAAAGGATTTTGAAGGCTGGTCGTTATTGAAGATCAAAAATTTCTTTCAAATTGTGGGACCACAAATTAAATATTTAGAGCTTGATCAGATTTTCATTGATTTAAATTTGGATAAATATTGCATTAATGTTGAAAGGCTTAAAGCTACTTGCGAAACAAAGAGTGCAAAATTTATTCGACTGATTGAAAACATGCCACGTTTACAGACATTGGTATTATACGGGTTTGAAGTAGATGATGTTTTCATTAATCAATTAAAATGTTTAAAAGGTTTAAAATATTTTCGAATAATAAAATATACTAAATCAAATTTCACAAGCATTAACTTGCGTAGGAATTTTGAAATATTAAACATTCCGAAATGCTCAGTTCAAACGTTTATGTGTACAGGAGATTTAAGTTGTCTGAATCAACTTAAGCAGGTTAAAGAATTAAAAATTCCAATTAAACCTCATCATAAACCACAGAATTTTGGCTCTAAATTTTCCGAATGGGTGCACAGTAAAGTGGTACAATTTAAAAATCGTCTATATGGAGCAGAAGATGTTGGTAGGACTGAAGCTGAATTGAGAAAATTAAAATGTTTACATTTACATGGTTTCGACGTAGAGCCAAATGAAGTTTTTAACACATCGTCAGACTTAAATGACTTGTAAAATATCATTTTACATATCGATGATGACACAAATTAACATTAATGAAATCTTAGAACTACTAAAAAATTGCCTGAAACTGAAACGAATGAAAGCCATTTACGCTCGACTGAAAAGTGATTTTTTATATATGAAATATTTAACTTGTTGCAAGAGCAACAAGGTCTTCGCCCCACATTGTTTAGATTTGGACATAATTGATGCACATACTGTTCAGATTCTTAAAGTAACTTATTATGAATATATTAGTGATTGGCATAAAATGATGACATACAAAGAATATTAAAGAATGAGGTAGTTTAATTCATTCACATTTCTTGTTAACTACTTAACTAAATCTGTAATTTGAGTACAAAGAAAAAATTAAATAAAATGGAAAAACTTTCATAAAACTACAGGGGATTAAAAACGATCTTTAGAAATATTTCGTATGGATTTTTAAATAGACAAATCAACTGTTCAAGGTTAGAGAGAGAGTATACTCGTATTTATGGCCGACGTTGTTTGTGTTTTTATTGTTTAATCTTGTGTTTTCAAGAATTAAGGATTTTTTAAAAATATGTATGCATCTGTCTCTAAATAATGCTTTTAGCGAAAGTGAACACTGAAAAACAATTTCATTTGTAGTAAATGCTTGAAGAGATCATCTAACATTATACACAGAAAGAACTTGTTTACCAAATAAGTTATATAAGTTAAAATGTTTTACATTGTAATACTGAGTAAAATATCTTCACAAAAATGCAAATCAAATGGAAAAGTATAATAGTGTAAGAACGATACTCGTATATCAAAAAATAAGTATAGAAATTTTAACAGTCGTACGACTGTGTGTATTGTGTAGTGTAAAACCTCTACTATTAACTAAATTAGCAACTGATATCATTTTAAAGGGAAGGCTGTCTAGTTTTGTAATCTATTGCTCAAATACTCAGAAGTTACTTTGGACTATTTTTAAAAAATTTTTGAAATTTCCATATACCCCGGTGCTGTTGCTTTGAGGGAATTGTACCATTCCCCACTCTGCCGAGGTACCATTCCCGATTTTGCGGATGCAAATTACCAAAATCAAAAAAGAATTTAATCTGTAGATTTTCAGCTTTCGGATAATTTCGTAGTTTTTATTTTATGATGCAAAACGGTAATTGTCAAAATCCTTGAGAACAAGAGAATTAGGGAATTTAAAAGAAAAAAAATTTTAAATAGTACAAAGTAACTTTTGAGTATTTATATAAAAAAATTTTTAAAATTTTTATATAAAAAAATATTTAAAAATTTTATATAAAAAAAATATTTAAAAATTTTATATGAAACAATATTTAAAAATTTTATATAAAAGAAAAATTTTAAAATTTTATACAAAAAAAAATATTTAAAAATTTTATATAAAAAAAATATTTAAAAATTGTATATAAAAAAATATTTAAAAATTTTATATAAAAAAAATATTTAAAAATTTTATATAAAAAATATTTAAAAGTTTTATATAAAAAAAGTATTTAAAAATTTTATATAAAAATATATTTAAAAATTTTATATAAAAAAATATTTAAAAATTTTATATGAAACAATATTTAAAAATTTTATATAAAAAAAATATTAAAAATTTTATATAAAAAAAATATATAAATATTTTATATAAAAATATATTTAAAAATTTTATATAAAAAAATATTTAAAAATTTTATATGAAACAATATTTAAAAATTTTATATAAAAGAAATATTTAAAAATTTTATATAAAAAAAATATTTAAAAATTTTATATAAAAAAATATTTAAAAATTTTATATAAAAAAATATTTAAAAATTTTATATAAAAAAGATTTTTGAATAAAAAATTTCAATTTTTATTTATTTATAAGAAACATTAACTTGATTCAGAAGTAGGAATTGTTAGGTGAAATATTAAATCTAATCATATTGATTTTTTAAGTATATAAATTTTTAACTTTATGTTTAGTTGTTTTTTTTTTAATAAAATTCAAATCATTTTCATTTTATGGCAACATTTATGGCAGAATATTTACTTCATTACACACACACACACACACACACACACACACAAAAGAAAAGCTCATAAAAACCTTGACTTGATATAAACGTATAACCTCAAGCTGAAATACTTTTTACCCATAAAAAAAGTAATAATAAACCAAATGAAAATCCTAAAATATATGAAATAAATTAATAAAAAAAAGGAGAAAAAAGAAAGAGTCTAAATAAAATGTATTGTTTTTATTTTGCAGCTTCTGTTTTTGAAAAGAATCGTAAAACAATAGACGATTTATGAACTGTTATCAGAGAATTAAAAAATAAGAAAAAAAAATCCTTTTTTCACAACATTAAAATAAAATTAATTTTAGTCTTTTGTTTTTGAAGGGTACGATGAGAGGAAGAGGGAGGTGGTAATGCGGTGTTAATGTTTTCAATAAAGCTTTTAAATCAAATATGAGATTTAATTATTCAGGCTGGTTGCTAAAAGACCGACCTTTTTTTTATAATTCATTTAACAAAATACGTTTAAAATAAATTTGTTTTTTCCAAATTACATTTTGTTTTTATAACAATTTGTGAAAATTATAATTATAATTTTGTTTGAAATTTTTTAGAAAACTAATTAATTAGAATATAAAAAGTGATTTATTGTAAATATGCGCACATTTATAATTCAATTAAGCGTTGGCAAGTTTTTGGCATTTAGTTTAAAAGTCGTTTGATAGATGCTTTCATCTATTAGGAACTTAGGATCTATTTCTGTACATGGGAACGATAGCTTTTTTTGTACATTTTTTATTAAAAACAACAGCTTTGTTTGCTAACAGCCTTTTAACTTAAAAAATTTTATTTGAACAAATTATAATAAAAAAATCATACATTCAAGGGTTTGATCAATTTAGTATTATGGCTAGTATTGTTTAGAAATGCTGAGGGTGTTAAATCGCCTTGAAATCAAAAAATGTTTATTTTTTAAAATTGAAAATTCTCTTCGAAAGCCTTTTCGATTAGAATCGAAATACATATAAACAAAACTTTCACGTTAATTTTTTTTTTTTTTCATGTTACAAAAAAATGTTTATTTTTCAAATTGAAAATTCTCTTCGAAAACCTTTTCGCTTAGAATCGAAATACATATAAACAAAACTTTCACGTTAATTTTTTTTTTCATGTTACAAAAAAAGTTTCTTCACTGAGAAACAACTTCGGTTGTGAGAACTAAATTTGTTTCCAAACAAAAATTCAGTTGTGACAGTAGAATTTTTTATTCGTGAAAATAGAAATTCGGTCTTACAGCTCAAAATAAATTTTGGTACATATTATGGAATTTTGGTTACTACAACTAAAAAAAATTGATTATCACAACTAAAGTTTTGATTGGAAACAAATTTGGTTCTCACAACCGAAGTTGTTTTCTGTGTGTTGATTTAGGGAATATGTTCCAATTAAAATGGCTATTTTTATAAATTTATTTTTATATCGATATTTTGCTCCAACTTGCGCAGTTTTTTCAGGATATAATAAGACTCAATTTATAATTATATCCTGAAGAAGCTACTCAAGTTGGAGCGAAATACCGATATAAAAATAAATTTATAAAATAAGACCTTAAGCTTAATAAAATAGCCATTTTAATTAAAAAGAAAGGGTCAAATTAACTATCAAATAGGGAATATGTTCTTATAAAACGAAATTTTCTGTAAGAAAATATTCCGATTTTCTTGTTATTTAACAGAAATAAATTTTTCCTTTTTTTTAGATTTAAGAATGATTTATATTCATACAAACTGCCTGGAATCCAACAAATATATTAACAATAACATTTATTTATTTACTCTGGGTATGTGTTTCACATTTATTTATTTTCTTTTTCAAGAAGAGCATACACACATTCATTCATTCATTATATTCTTTATGCCACTTTTCCACACTAAGAAACTATTGCATATTCGTATTATTGTCAACTTATAGCCTGTACATGTTGCATTATTTCTATATATTTTCCTTTCTTTTTTCTTATTTTTTGTTGTGATTGTTTATGTTGCTGGTGTTGAGGTCTTTCAAAAGTAGGTACACACACCCATATGGCTGTGAGTGCATGTCAACACAACGTACTTGGCTAAACACAAACACACTTAGGTTATTATTTTGTTGCATGTATGTAAATATGGTTTTAGTTAGTGTTTCTGTGTATACATAAAAATTTTTCTTCTCTTTTTTCTGGCACTATTTGAGGTTTTACTTGCCTGCCTTTGGTTTGTCTATGGGTGTCTGATATTTGTTTATAATTTTTCATATTTTTTTGTTGTTCTTATTATTTGTTAGTGTGTTATGTGGCCTGCCAAAATAATGCGGCGCTAAAACTCAAGAAGCATTTTTCAAGGCACTCAAAAGGCAATGCTCTACTCATTCTAGTATGTCTCCACTTTTTTTTCAGCGCTCAAGGCAAGAGACCTTTTTAAATGCATTCCCTAACAGTCTTTAAAATGCCTTGCTATTTCTTTTTTTTTTATTAACCTAAACGTCAAGAGGCCTTCTAGTTTGCTCTCTTATGCTTGCCTACAGAATCCTGCCAAAGTGCCGAGATAAATACGTTTTAACATAACGCGTTACGTTTTTTGGGATTTTTATTTATGGCATATTTATCAAATACGTCTTACGTCATTAAATATTTCGAAATCTAATTTTAGTATTTATGACATATTTATAAATATGTTTGGATAATAGCGTAGCTACATGAATACGTTGATTTCTCTAATTTCCAAAGGAACTATATAAGATTTCGGGATGGCACACATATCATTTTAAAGAGGATCTCGTCTAGATTTGTAATCCGCCTCCTAATTACTAAGAAATTACTTTGGAGTATTTTTTTTTTTTTTAAATTCCTTTATACCCCAGCACTGTTGCTCTGAGAGGTTATATTAAAACACTAACTCACTTATCTTGCGATTCTAATTAAAGGCCTTCAGATCGCCATGTAGGCCATGAATATCATGGCCATTCATTCATGGTTTAATTTTCAAATGTTGCTATGAAGGAATTATTTATGTAAAATTTATAATAAAATAAAAAATAAAAAAACGGCGAAAAACGACAAGTAATTTTATTGATACAGGATTTTTCAAGTCATAGGAACGTATCATGTACGAAAAACACAAATATGGGAGTGGACATGACATCACATGTCTGTCTAAAATGTATATTTAACTTATGGGAAACAAGTAATGAAATGCTTCAATAGATCTTCTATCAGGTCTGCTGAAGAAGACCTGTAAAGGGCCTGCAAAAAAAGTGGGAAACGTAAAACAGTTTGAGCTACAACAGCAAAAAATTTACAGCAATAGATCTTAAATTAGATCTGCTACAGAAAACGTACAGAGGGCATTCAAATACAAGGGAGGTGTTCAAAGCAATAGCAAGAAATACACCTTCCATCAGGTCTGCAGAAGAAGACCTGTAAACGGCCTGCAAACGCAAAAGGAGTGTTAAAGGTTTTGGTCAGCAATAGCAGAACTTTTTTGTTGTTAGAAAAATTCAATCAGATCTGATAAGGAATACCTGTAGAACACTTGCAAGCACAAGGGAATGTGAAAGGCTTTATAGATCAGAAGGGTTCTGTCGGCAGCAGCAATATATTTTCTAAAAAAGGTCTGTAGAGAAAAGCAGTTAATGGGGTCTACTAACTTTTATAGAAGGCCTTTTAAAAAGCAAATTTACTTCTTTCATTTTAAGTTTGGCAAGTGATTGGGTAGCTGTGTGCGTTTTGCAAATGTGGTCTTTACTTATGTACGAGTATATCTGTTCTTTAATACAAGTTTTCATATTGTATTATATTCTATTCAAGTATATGCGTAAAAGATGTCTAAAAATATCCTTGACATATTGTTGAAAGATAGATAGTGTTGCATACAAGTAATTTCATAATTTTCTTTTGCATATTTTGCTGTTTCAGCATCTTATATGCTTTAGTTGTTTTAACCAACAAAAAAGAAAACAAAAAAAAATTTTTAATAGAAGAAAATTATGTATGTATTTCAATATTTTCATAAAACATTGACTGTGTGTGAAGAAGACTAAGTTGAAAATGAAAATTATATTCTTTTTTTTTTTTAATGAGAAAATGAGAGAAATAGGTAAAGCAAAATATATTTTAAAAAGTTTCTTTTTTTTTTTATAAGTAAGAGTAGATACATACTCGTATTTTGTTTTAATTATTTCTATTTTAATATAAAAATTAAATTTTTTTTGCTGCTGCAGCATAAATATTTAGTTCCGCACAAGATAATTAAAATATTTTTTTTTCAATCTCTGAAATATAAATCCCCCTGTTTACAATTGTGCTTGTAGCTAACTGTGTAAATTAGCTGTAAAGGATATTTTAAGCGCGCTAAAGCCTACGAAAAGGCTAATTTTGACACTCACTTTCTGTCACTTATGATCATTATACCTCAAGTAAATTATTATGAATAGATTGTGGCTTGAATAGCTTGATTTGCTTTGAAAATTTAGTCATCAATTCGAGCAAGTTATAGAGGATCAATAAGAGCAACCTCAGACTGCTAACGGTGGTCTTAGAATGCACCTCCGACATTAGTCTCGTAGGTCAAGTCTTCTGGGAGACTTCTTGTTGACTCCCAGAAAGTTAGCAAAAATCTCACTGAATACGATAATTGGCTTTATTCGAGGCCTCGATATCGATCTTTTGGCTAACGGTTATAATAGTAACGAAGGTGGCAGGCATTAAGGCTGTGTGCAAATATCTAAAAATGCCTTGTCAATTAATATCATATAGTTATCTTTCAAAAGAACACAAAATTGTTTTATTAACATTAACAGTGCACAATTGAAAGAACTAAAAAAAAAATTCGGGCAATGCGAAGTCTTATATACCATTCACTGTGTTAGTCAAATATTCACATTTTTCATTTTCCATATTCTTCTGACATATCAAAAAATACAACAAATATATAATTGAAACTGCTGGTTTGTTAAGCTTGAGTTCGTATTATAAAAATTTATTTAGTTATTATTGTAGCGAAATATCGATATAAAAATTAATTTTTATAACACGACCTCAAGCTTAATAAACGGCTAGGTACATTAAACTTTCAAATAAAAAAAATGAAAAATAATGATAAAAATAATTTTCTTTGAATACCTATTAATCCTAAAATAAATAATTAATTTCTGTTCAAGAAACTAAAATTAACGAGTTCTTACAAAAAATCCTTTCTGAGAATCTTATTTTTGAAAGCAATAAAATGTATATAGATACACAATTTTTAAATTAACAAAAAAAAGAAATTCTTAGAAAGATAACCAAGAGGAATCAAAAAAAAAAATAAAATTTAATTTAAATTTGCTAACATTTCGTAAACCAAAAATATTTAATTAGATATTTAATATCAATCAAAGAACTTTAAATTAACGGCAAAATTTCTGTCTGTATTGGTAATGCTATTACACTCAAGGCTATTACACTCAAGGTCTTCTAGGGACTTCAGAAAATTGATTTCAACGACTACACAGACAGACAGACGAACATCGCTAAGCCGACTTCGCTATTTATATACTTCATATGGTGTCCCATGTACGGTGTACAAATTACAAACTGAATCACATACTTATATATGACTTGTTATAAATGAAAGTGTTATATGTCAAAAAAAAAAGAGTTAGCGGTGATTTTAGTAAGATAAGGACGCCATCTAACTAGATTTAGCGCTGACTTATTTAAAAAAAATAAGTGGACTTATACCACTTTCAAATGTAACAGCTCATTACGCTTCTTACTTACAGTGAATGTTATAACAAAAACCAAGGAATACAAAAATAGAGTGTTAAGGCAAAAAAGTACTTAAGCCACAGTCAAAAAAATCACAGGCCGTATTACGGCATTCGATATCGTTGGAAATTTACATTTAAATTCTATATAAATTTCGATCGGTAACGAGTTTCACAATTTGGCTTCTGTTTTATGTCACAAAAATTTCTGTGAGAGCAACAGACAGCTCGTTATTGCTGTCTGTAGTAAAATCCAGCAAAAGAAAATAAAAACACGAAGAAAAGATATAGATATATTTAATATAACTAACAGCTCCATACAGTTTCTGCCTGCCACAGTGTAACTTTGTACAAGAACAAAATAATAATTTTAAAACGCACTCTACCTACTGCGCTTTGATACCTCTGGCGAGAAAACTTTGTGCTAACAAATTGTAATCTAATATAATTTTCACTCTAAGAAATTTCCCAGAAATGAAAATGGCTGTGCCAGTAGCCGTAATAAATAACACCATTTCATTTTGGAAACAATTAAGAGGAGGGGAAAATTAAAACTAACTTCATATTAGCTTTAATAAAGAATTTTATTTACTTTGTTTGCTCTAGCTGATCCAAAAAAATTATATGATTTGGCGTATTTCACAAAATATTAAAGTCTCGTTGATGCTACATATGTAGTATCGTTATTATCCTATAGAGTAAGAAAAACTGATGATGAATCAAACAAAGCCCACAGCTAACCAAATGGCTGATACAGTAAAAAGACAGCCCACCCTTTTTTTAACAAACATTATGTCAACAGTCATGTCTTATCATCAATAATAGCTGCAGAGACAAAAGTGAACATCAGCTGAGCTTCCAACAGACAATACAATTATTCTTTGAAAATAATAAAAAAAAAAACAAAAACAACCAAGCGCAAGAGCAATAAACTTCAAGATGAGAAAAAAGAAAAACACAGAGCAAATAACAGACTCTCGTCTTGATTTCAATTACATTTTGTTTTGTTTTTCTAATTTTCGACTAGTCAAATGGGAATAACACAAAACAAAGCAAAACAAAACAAATCATTAATCTATTAAAAAGGGGAGAAGAAGTAGCATTTGAGCAAATATTTGCACAAGGGATCATGTGCAGGGAAGAACAAATATCAAACTTAAAGTGAAGCATATTTAAGAGGAAAAGGAGTAGAATTCGTTAAATAAATACTAACAAAAATGCTTGAAATTCTTTTTCATTTAATTAGTGAAGTGTTTTATATACACAATGTCTAGTTAACTGAAGATTCCTATTCATTTGAAGTTGTAATTTGACACTTAGCAGAAAAGCAGATATGTAACAGCCCAAGGAGACCAAAAATTAATCTACTTGTATCGTCTGGTACTAATTAAAAAAACCTATAGGTTACTACACTACTAGAGTTTACGAGCCTCAACAGAAATAACATAAAACTCTACAGTGAACTATTAACAGCACATGGTACAATTATCACATGGGAAAATTGCAGTTTCATTCTTATTGTCCCTGCCAGAATGGACAAAAAACATCAGAATATGTTTATTGCTTTTGACTATCAGTAGCAAGACACTGAATCAGCTACATACGCAATGGGATGCTGGCCCTGGGAGACGTTAAAGTTAAGCTCGCAATTATTATCATACTAGTTTAAGGATTGTTTAAGTTGAACATAGGGCCATACAATAGATATTTCAGATTGCGTTGCAAATAAGCAGAGAAATGTTAATTGAATAGAATTTTCAACATTACAAAATGAAAAACGAAGCTGACAGAGAGGGCTATAATTTTTCCACAACAACTTAAGATTGTTTTTGTAGACAACCAGAACACCCAGAAATAGTTTACCATCGACTTGAAATCCTAGTCTAGAGGACGAATAATTTCAATGACTCACAAAAATGTATTAAAAAAATTTAACAAATGTTTAATTTTTCATGTGACCATGATTATTGGCCAACAGCTACAAATATTTTCATGCAGATTTGCTATCATAAAATAAAAGTAGAAAAGTATTTTATGAAATATTTGATAAGATGATTTCTTTATGACACATATGTGAACTAACCTGTTGTTTTCGTTATATTGTTCTCCAGATGAACGACGATGTGCAATTACATCCTTTTATTCACTTATTTTAACACACGTTCAGTTTGTAAAAATTGTGGTGATATGTAAGAATACACTCCTGAAGACTGCGTGGGAACACAGCCAACCACAATTTTGGAGTTCATATTTATTGCAAAATGCCCCGCACTTACGATCACTTACCACTGCGACATTCACGCATGACACCTTTTGAAGATGTCACGATAACTTACGATCACGCACTCGGTCGCGTTCCCGCATGACAACTATTTAAGATGTCACGATTACTTACGATCTCGCACGCGTTAACGTCCCCACATGACAGCTTTTTC
Organism: Thelaira solivaga; assembly: GCA_947397855.1. Classification (NCBI taxonomy): domain Eukaryota; kingdom Metazoa; phylum Arthropoda; class Insecta; order Diptera; family Tachinidae; genus Thelaira; species Thelaira solivaga. The sequence goes on along the minus strand of OX377611.1, from coordinate 80,236,240 downwards.
AAATTTTCGGTCACTGTAGTCCTAAAGATCCTCAAGGTCATGAAAGGGTACGTATATTTCGATTCACATCCGTTTACTCACTGCAGTTCTAAACTACTTTCAAATAATGGAACAGCCATAATATTTCGCATTCCGCAGTTTTGTCCACTGCAGTTCTAAAGTACTTCCAGATAATGAAATGGCGGGAATATCTGGATTACTCCGGCTCTTTTGCTAGCTGCAGCTCTAAAGTACTTCCACATCATGAAATTAAAGGAATATCTTAAATTTCGAGCTTACCTTTTTCTAAACGTGAGGCTTGAAATTATAATTATAAAGACAAAAACGAAATTATAAAAAATTAATTACCGATAAAGCAAACCTATCTATCGCACACAATTTTAATGGTGAAATAAAAATTATAATAAGTACTGCCTAGTTGTACAGAAGTACAAAGTTGTGTTTAGTAAGTAATACGACTATATAGAGACTTCTAATACTTCCAAATAATGAAACAGCCAAAATTTTCGCATCCCTCTCTTTTACTCACTGCAGTTCTAATGTGCTTCCAGATAATGAAATGGCGGGAATATCTTGATTACTCCCGCTCTTTTATTAACTGCAGCTCCAAGGCACTTCTACATTATGAATTTTTATATATATATTCCTTTTTTAGTACTTATTGTACTAAGTAAAAAAAATATTTTTTAAAAGTTTCCCATGAGAATATGATGGATAATATAGCATTTTGCACAAAACATATATAAGTATTAGTACTAAGAAAAAATATATGCATAAATATGCTAAAGTTATGATTCTAAAGAATTTAATTTGTTGTTTTTCTAATTTTTTTTCAAAATTTTGTTAATTATTAAGTAACTGAACATATTATCAATCTGGTAGGTCTATATAGTCAAATTACGGACTAAATCAATCTGGTAAGTCTACATAGTCATATTAGCTACTCAACACAGCTTTGTACTTTTATACAACTAGGCAGCACTTATTATAATGTTTTTTCTACCATTTAAATTGTGTGCAATCGGTGTGCCTAATCGGTAATTCATTTTTTATAATTTCCTTATTGTGTTTTTATAATTATAATTAGGAAACAAAAAACGTAAAGGCCTTAAGTTTAGAAAAAGGTAAGCTCGAAATTTGAAATATTCCTTTAATTTCATGATGTGGAAGTACTTTAGAGCTGCAGCTAGCAAAAGAGCGGGAGTAATCAAGCTATTCCCGCCATTTCATTATCTGGAGCACATTAGAACTGCAGTGTGTAAAAGAGAGGGATGTGAAATATTTTGGCTGTTTCATTATTTGGAAGTATTAGAAGTCTCTATATGGCGTAGTACTTACTAAACACAGCTTTGTACTTCTGTACAACTAGGCAGTACTTATTATAATTTTTATTTCACCATTAAAATTGTGTGCGATAGGTTTGCTTTATCGGTAATTAATTTTTTATAATTTCCTTATTGTGTTTTCATAATTATAATTAGTAATCAAAAAATTTCAAGCCTCACGTTTAGAAAAAGGTAAGCTCGAAATTTGAGATATTCCTTTAATTTCGTGATGTAGAAGTGCTTTGGAGCTGCAGTTAATAAAAGAGCAGGAGTAGTCCAAATATTCCCGCCATTTCATTATCTGGAAGCACGTTAGAACTGCAGTGAGTAAAAGAGAGGGATGCGAAATATTTTGGCTGTTTCATTATTTGGAAGGATTAGAAGTCTCTATATAGTCGTATTACTTACTAAACACAGCTTTGTACTTCTGTACAACTAGGCAGTACTTATTATAATTTTTATTTCACCATTAAAATTGTGTGCGATAGGTTTGCTTTATCGGTAATTAATTTTTTATAATTTCGTTTTTTTCTTTATAATTATAATTAGTAATCAAAAAAATTTCAAGCCTCACGTTTAGCAAAGGTAAGCTTGAAATTTGAAATATTCCTTTAATATCATGATGTGGAAGTACTTTAGAACTGCGGCTAGCAAAAGAGCGGGAGTAATCCAGATATTCCCGCCATTTCATTATCTGGAAGTACTTTAGAACTGCAGTGGACAAAACTGCGGAATGCGAAATATTATGGCTGTTCCATTATTTGAAAGTAGTTTAGAACTGTAGTGAGTAAACGGATGTGAATCGAAATATACGTACCCTTTCATGACCTTGAGGATCTTTAGGACTACAGTGACCGAAAATTTGAAAAAGCTGTCATGTGGGGACGTTAACGCGTGCGAGATCGTAAGTAATCGTGACATCTTAAATAGTTGTCATGCGGGAACGCGACCGAGTGCGTGATCGTAAGTTATCGTGACATCTTCAAAAGGTGTCATGCGTGAATGTCGCAGTGGTAAGTGATCGTAAGTGCGGGGCATTTTGCAATAAATATGAACTCCAAAATTGTGGTTGGCTGTGTTCCCACGCAGTCTTCAGGAGTGTATTCTTACATATCACCACAATTTTTACAAACTGAACGTGTGTTAAAATAAATGAATAAAAGGATGTAATTGTACATCGTCCTTCATCTGGAGAACAATATAACGAAAACAACAGGTTAGTTCACATATGTGTCATAAAGAAATCATCTTATCAAATATTTCATAAAATACTTTTCTACTTTTATTTTATGATAGCAAATCTTCATGAAAATATTTGTAGCTGTTGGCCAATAATCATGGTCACATGAAAAATTAAACATTTGTTAAATTTTTTTAATACATTTTTGTGAGTCATTGAAATTATTCGTCCTCTAGACTAGGATCTCAAGTCGATGGCAAACTATTTCTGGGTGTTCTGGTTGTCTACAAAAACAATCTTAAGTTGTTGTGGAAAAATTATAGCCCTCTCTGTCAGCTTCGTTTTTCATTTTGTAATGTTTAAAATTCTATTCAATTAACATTTCTCTGCTTATTTGTAACGCAATCTGAAATATCTATTGTGTGGCCCTATGTTTAACTTAAACAATCCTTGAACTAGTATGATAATCATTACGAGCTTAACTTTAACAACATACATACAGTTGTACGTCTTCTGTGGTCAGCATCTCAGTGCTAGTGTAGCTGATTATGCGTCCTTCAACTGCTAGGAAAATGCTTATTAATTCTATAAAGAATATAGATTTACTTCTTAGTTAAACAGTTCTTACTTTTATTTTTCTTTTGATTTTTATATCCTTTTAGAATTTCTCTTACTAAAGCAACGAGCAGTTTGCAACAATTGCTGAAAGAAAAATTTTTTCTATTTCAAACAATTCACGAGACAAACGAAATATTTCATTACTAAAAAGAAATAATTATATTAATTCAAAACACATACTTTATTCCTTCAATAAAATAGTTACTTCTTTTAGTGAAGCCTGCTAACGAATTTAGAATTGCTTGGGTGTATAACATTTCTTCAATTAAATTTTAATCAATATGCCAATTGATTAAATGTTTAATTGGTTCAATTAAAAACTGTATGCAACATGACATGAAAATACTTTAAATTAAAAAAAGTTTTATGTATATCACTGCATAACTTGTTGTTCTTGTCACTTTTTGTATTGCATTGTTTAGATTGAAAGCATTTACTAATTAAAATAATTCAATGCATAATCAGCCTAATTGTGAATATGTGCTAGGAATTTTTTTTGTGGCCAAATTTTATTCTTGAGAAAAATTCCCAAAATCAAAATACTAGAAAAATGTTAGTTATAATTGGAGGAAAAAGAAAAGTAAAAAAATGAAGGGGAATAATTGCACAGAATATAAAAAAAATACTTAATTAAATGTTACCCCTTCCTATTTGTTTTGGTTTACTTGAAGCCCAATGGTCATGAATAAGGATTGCCATTACAGCTCGCATATTCTCTTTCATTTAAATTTAACGATACAATGCGCTTAATGCAAAACCTTTTAATTGTCGTTTGCCACAATAAAGCCAAAAAAATCACTCATGAATTCACTATACATACGTGAATTATTCAAAATTTTTTTTGTTTTTTTAACAACCAACAAGAAATAACTACTCGCTACAAGCTACATGTTGTTATAAAAGTTTCTACATTCTTGTAAAGTGTGTTCCAGTGAGAGTGCATTTTTCATTGGATGCTGCAATAAATCGATTCTTTGCCATGCTGTGTATCAGGTGACTGACGTTGTCTTGCTGGAATCACATGCCATCCAGATGCGTACCGTTCAGTTGAGGCGCTAAGAACTGCGTTTTCATGGTCCTGTTATTTAAGCCGTTCACAGTCACTGCTCTTTTGACCTCATCTTCAAAAAGTAAGGTCTGACCAAAATTCAAAGCAGATAGTTGCTTCTTGTGAGTGCATTTGTTTCTCATATTAAAAATTTGCGTATGGGTGTGTGTGTTTATATATAAATACTCATATTGATACACACAAAGCTGACTGTAACTGCTTTACCACATTGAAGATCCTACAACTTAACGCTTTAAGTTTGAAAGAAAGTGATTTAATTTAACAAAAGTCGTTGCAATACACGCACATACACACAAAATAAATAAAATTAATGGGGAGTGTAAATAATGGGCAGTTTACAATCTATAAAAGGAAATACAGGGAGCTTTAACTTAAATTTTATGTTTTCTTTTTATAATTAAAAAAATTAAAAACAAAACAAGAGAAGGAGAGATACAGAGAGAGAGAGAGAGAGAGAGAGGGTTATTACAAATCGAATGAAATCTTTTTAAAGGCATTTACTAACATTTCATTCAGCTTTTCTATATAAAATTTAATAATAGTGAGGAAAAAAACCAAAACAACTGTTTTAATAACACTTACAATTTTCGCCTTTACAATTAAATTCTCTTCTCTAAAAAAAAGTATTTTTGCTTTTAATTTTAAAAATACATTCGCACTTTAATCTGTCTTTTCTTAAAACCATCAACATTAAGCTAATCTCTCTAGTAGCCATTAATGTCATTAGTCCTCTTAACTTATCACCACAATTCTAAAGATAAAAACATGCAATGCATATTGAGTAGCAAACAGCAAACAGCATGCAATCGAAGAGCTAGTGAAAACAGAAAAACAGTTGGTGGCTTGCGACAACTATAATACTTACAATCATTAGTCGTTAACTTGTTTGCAAATAATGCTGCATAACCAAACAAAGTAAAGACACCCCCTTTGTTTAACTAGACACTCAAACATTCTTTTGTTTTTATTTTTTGTGTTATAAAATTGCTTCTTATCTTTGGCTTAAAGGGTCATTGAGCTCTTTACGCTTTTCTTTAAGTAATAATTTTTACAGTGTTTCTAATTAAAAAAAAATTAATCTTCACTACAGTCAATTTTGAAAGAATTTTTAAATGCAACTCAGTTGTGTGTGTATTCACTGATGCTCGAGCAGCTCATCAAAAGAATAAACAATAGCATTTTCTACAACAGGGTTTAAAACACAACAGAAATATTTTTTCATAAACACTGATTCAAAAATTAGTGAAGCTGACAAACGTAATCTCATCCAGTTTAGGTACAATAATAACTCAAAAAATCCAGGAATTGAATGTGCAGGTTCTAATGGTTTAAATGTTTTAACATTTTCGGATAATTTCGTAGTTTTTATTTTATGATGCAAAACGGAAACTGCCAAAATCGCTTTAGAACAAAAGTACGAGTGAATGAGTAAATTAAAAAAAATTTTTTTAAATACTCCAAAGTAATTTCTTTGTAATTATGTGGCAGATATTTAAAGGGCAGGTCCTTTAGATTAAAATTCTGCCGCCGTATTTTTTAGAAATTACTTTGAAGTATTTTTAAAAAAATTTTGAAACTCCCTCAAAGCCCAATTGTTGTTCTAAAGGAGTTTTACAATTTTCGAAGGAACAATAAAAGAATATGGGATGGATCACATAGCATTTTAAAGGGAAGGTACTTTAGATTTGTAATCTACCTCCCAAATAGTCAGAAATTGCTTTGGTTTATTTTTAAAATTTCTTTAAATTTCCTGTTGTTTTGAAGTGTTGATTTCTCTAAGAGTTTTTATCAATTTCCAAAGGAACTATAAAAGATTTACACACATCATTTTAAAGAAGAGCTCGTTTAGATTTGTAATCTAGCTCCCAATTACTCAGAAATTACTTTGGAGAATTTAAATTTTTTTTTTAATTTCGTTATACCCGAGTAATCTTGCTCTAAAAGATTTTTACAATTTTCGCAGGAACCATAAAAGGTAATAGGGTAGTACGTACACTGTTTTAAAGGGAAGATACTCTAGATTTGTAATCTAATGCCCTGTTATTCTGAAAATTATTTTGAGTATTTTTAAAATTTTTTTTGAAATTTCCTCTGAAGGATTTTTACAATTTCCGAAAGAACCATAAAAAATTACGGAAACGGACATACAACGTTTTAAAAGGAAAGTTTTCTATATTTGTAATTTGGCACTTAGTTACTCAGAAATTACTTGGGAGTATTTTTAGAAAATTTTTGAAATTCCCTTATACCACATTTTTAAAAAATATTAGTCAGTGGTAATTTTAGTAAGAACTAGACGCCACTAATATTTTTTTAAAGTATACTTATACCACTTTAAAAAATGACGGTTCTATTAGAACTTTAAATGGTTTATCCCTTCTTAGCAGTTTTATCTATAAATAAAATAACTAAAACTTCTTGCCCACTGTGTATTTTGTAATAGATAAAAAAGTAATTGAGTATTTGCTTCTAAAAATTAAGCCATTTTTATTGTATCTAGTATCAAGTATGTACGTTATACAAAACAGTTAAGATAATTTGATACAATCAAACCCTTTCGTAGTTAAAAAAGATTATAGAGAGAGTGTTGCAGTGCCACACACAACATTCACAAATACGTGGCAACTATTTCTTTTGGTTCTTTTCCTTATTTTTTAAAATAAAAAAAATAGTGAAGAAAATAAAAAACTAAAACTGAAAACAACATGAATCTGTTAACTTTAATAAAAATGACTTTTTTTGTGTACGTGACTGCAACAACTCTTAATACATACTGACTTGAATGCACTTGCAGCAACGGCATCAATAGCAACCAGTACATAACAGTATGTTGTAGTACGTTTATATTTATCCTGCTAAATTTTTATTTGTTTAGTTCTGCATTTTTTTTCTTTCATATTTTCTCTTTGACTTCCCTCCTTCTTGAGTTTCGATTTATTTTTATTTGCAACCAATAGTTGTTATTCTTGGCATTATTGGGTTGAAAAAAAAAAAAAAAAAAAAAGAAAAGAAAAATATGAAACATAAAATGAAAATATATTTAGTTTAAAGCTTTTATAAGGGAAGCAGCTGCTCCAAAAATCATAGAATTTGTTATAGAATTCTTTCTTTTGCTAGTCATTCCTACTGCTATTGTATTGGAGAAACTGAAAATGTGTTTTTGTGTTGTTGCATTTATTTATTTTTATTTTTTATATAAATTTTTTCTACGTGCAACAATACGTTATCGTGCATTATTTCTGCATTCTGTTGTTGTTTTATTTATGTTGCGTTTGAGGGTTAAATTGTATATAAAATTTAGCATCAGGTTGGCGAATGCTTTGATATATTAATTGGAAATTCAATTAAAGTTACTGTTGTTCCTTAGGGGCACTTAAAATGCAAGTTATTGAAAATGTTTTAACTTTGAAGTTTAATTTTGAAGGGAAGGTTTATTAAGAATGAAAAGGATAGACTTTTTCTGAGGAGCTGATTTAGCAATAGTGACAAATATACATATATTTTATTATAATTCCTATTACACAATTGCATTTCAAATTACAAATGCACAAATGTACATAAATAAAATTAATTTTCTGTTTTGCTTGTTTATTTGTTGTTCTATTTTAAAAGGATATAATCCTTATACTCCAAGCCAACTCCATATGCTTTTGGAACAGCCACTCCCTTTCTAACGCCCACTTTTCAAAGATTTTCCCCCACCACTGTTCATGAAGATGTGTGTCTATACTTAACTTAAGCCTAAAATTATGCTTTACATTATTTTTTAAGACTTTAGTTGGCGCCTCTGCTACTAATGCTAGCAAAGGCATGAGTCACTTTATAAAATAGTGATGGATGGATTTTTCAACGTTTAAAATTCTATTTGTAAAAGGATTTTTTTTTAAATTCCAAGCATATCGACCGGGCGATGCCGGGCTAAATGCTAAAACCCTATAAAGAAGTATTAAAAAATAAAATAAATAAAAGCCAGCATAAAAATTGTCCTAGTCATCGTTTAAGTAGTTATCTTTATATTACATACACATACACATGCATATGCATACAACAATTTATCATCGTTACATAGATACTTGGAAGAGTTGCATATGCATATGCATGTGCAAATAAAAACCTACTCTACTACATGTTTACGCCATGCGGAAAATGTACTCGAAATTATAAACATTTTTTTCCGTCTATTTTACTCTACTATTTTTTTTTTGCTGTTTAAATGAGAGAAAATAGAAAAAAATTTAATTTTTTTCCACAAGTCTATAAAAATAAATTTTATGCATGTCATCTTTAAATTACTTTCTACTTACTTCGTTTCTCTATTTTTTTTTTTTTTTTTCATTATTATTTTTTTATGTAGTGCTTTTGCACCATTTACCATTTATTTAGATTTTTAATAACTATCCACAGTTTTGTTTAGGTCTTTTAGACTCTGTTTTAAACGAAATGTTGTCTGGTTTATATTAAGAACTTTTCAATACAAAATATTTCATAAAAGCACGTTTAAATTTAATTCAGCTTTAAAAAATTTTATATAAAAAGATTGCCAAAAATAATTAATTTATATTTTAAATGGATAATCAAGATTAATTAGCCTGTTAAATTTTAAATGAGACAGGGAAAAAAAGTGGCAAAAGTGTTTAGAAAATATTCAGTATCCAGAATTTCAAATTGCTCTTTCAACATTTCGGTGTTTTTTTTTATGTTAAAACCATATTCTTCGGCACTTAAAATTTTTTAATTTTATTTAATTTACAACCAAAATTTTCAAATTATCGATTTCACTTTTGTTTTTTTATGAAAGTAAAAATTTTTTGTTTTCACTTTCTAATGACACACGGCATACCTCGTTTAGCGCTCAGCAGTGTTTCATAACTCAAAAACTTCGGACTGTCTATTCGCCTAAGAACATTCATTTTCATCTGCAATGTCAAGCTTTTTCTAGATTGTCTGTGATTCAATTGATTTTTTTATTTATTTAATCAAAATTACTAAGGTCTTTATCAAACCATATCACTATTTCTAATGATAAATTCCATAAAAAATTTCACATTTTGGGATTCCCTGAATTGAAATAATTTTTTCTTTTCGAAAACAAGCATTCCAATAACTGTAAATTAAGTTTTATCAATTTTCATATGAAATTAGAAAAGAAAATTAAAAAAAGAAAATTAAAAAAGAAAATAAAAAAAAGAAAATTAAAAAAGAAAATAAAAAAAAGAAAATTAAAAAAGAAAATAAAAAAAAAGAAAATTAAAAAAGAAATTTAAAAAAAGAAAATTAAAAAAAAGCGCTAAAAAAGATAGTGTTAATCGAGGTATGTCTGAAGTGAGAAAAAAATTATTTAAGTGTAGTGAAATGAAATTCTTCACATTTTATTAACGATTAAAAAAAAATTCTGCTTATAAGGTCTCATGTGGCTTAGAGATGCATGAAATAAATAAGTAAAGAGAGTTTGTATTAATTGACCCTGCTATAATTAAAAGAGATTTTTTTTATTGATTAATTCAAATGACTAATAAAGTTTTAAAATAGAACTTATGATAAATATTTTACACTTAATTTCTTTGTTAAAATGCAAGCATTTTCATTTTGTAATTTCTTCTTGTTGTGAAAACACAAAATAGTGAAATAAAAATATAGAGACTCACATTTTTTTACGTTTCATTATTTTAATTTAACAAAAAATTTTTTTTTAAAACTTAAATATGGATACAGATCTAAGTTATCGAATTATTAATGGATTGGCTCACACTGTGGAAGATATTTTAATTTATAATTTGGATGTTAAGTTAATGGAAGGTTTTTATGAAAATGATATTCCTGATGAGCTTTTAAACTTTTTTAAAAAGTTTGATGCACATGCTATTTTATGCCGCCGAAAATGGTACATTGTGTATTTTTCAAAAGCAGAATATGCAACAAAATTTTTACAAACGCATAAAAATCGTTTTCTTTTGGACAATACAGAATTCCTTGTAACACCAAGTGACAGTTTTTATCAGCCAAATGGTGAAAAACTTATTAAACAACTTGATGCAATGCTGGAAGCAGAATCATCTTCAACTGAAAACATCTACAGCAACTGCAACAGTTCAAAGGGAGAAGCAACACATCTGCTGCCCTTGATTTTTAAATTAAATGATGATTGCCTACAGCAAATTTGTGAAGAATTAGAAATAATTGATGAAGTTAATTTTGCTTTGGCATGTCGACGCTTTAGGCACATCATGATATTAGGCTCCAGAACTAAATATGTGGATGTCTATTCAGGAATGTTTTTCGGGTATTCATTATTGAAGATTAAGAATTTTTTTCAAATTGTGGGACCACAAATTAAAAGTTTAGACATTAACCAGCATATCATTGATCTAGACATACATAAATACTGCATTAATGTTAAAAATCTAAAAGCGGCTCAAGTGGAAGATAGCAAATTGTTGGCCAGACTAATTGAAAACATGCCACATTTGGAAAAACTTACATTATTTATTTCTGATATAGATGAACTTCCCATAGAAAACGTAAAAGCTGTAAAAAATTTAAAAATTTTATATATTTTATATTGTAATTCTCTAAAATTCACAACTATTCACTTGTTTAGTGATGTGGAAGAATTAAAAATTAATTCTTGCAAAATGTTTACTGCAACACATTTAAGAAATGTTTGTACAAATTTAAGAAACTTAAATTATTTAAAAGTGAAGTCTCTAAGTTTCAATCATGTTTTTAATACAGAGGATTACAAATGTATTTCTGAGCACTTAGTACATTTAAGAGTTCTTAAGATAGACTGGACCAGAGGTGATTTAAGTTGTCTTACTCAACTAAAACATCTGAAAAAATTGGAATTCACAATTGAATCTGAAAGTATATCAACAAATTTTGCTTCACAGCTTTCCCAATTCGAAAGTGGTCAATTAGAAAAATTTAAAATTCGTATTTTTGGACATTCGTTTGGTACGACTGAAGCTCTTCGAGTGGCTGAATTCAGAAAATTGCGAATTTTATCTTTGTATGTAACATTTATAGAGGAAAATAATCAAGTCTATACTATACTATCAAATTTAACAGCGTTGGAAGAGTTTAGGGTAGAAGTTTATGACAACTACAAGGTTACGTTTTTGGGCATTTTGGAGCTATTAAAAAATTGTCTCAAGCTGAAGCGAATTAAACTACAATTTTACTTATCTTTACATAAAGAAATTGAGCAAACAGATGGTTTGTGTAATGAATTAATGAAATTGTTACAATTTTTAAAACAACACCGTCTGCGCACACATTGTTTACATTTAGACTTGACTAATTTAAATTATATGTCTAAAGAGAAATTTTCCCAACTGTCTCAATATCCAGATATTCTTAAAATATCTTACAATTAACATGTATATAAAAGTCACATCATGTATGAAAATAAATAAATAAATAAATTTATTTTAAAGCACCCAAAGTCTCTGTTATCGCCACTGCATTTATCGAATACCCCTGTTAAGTCGGGTATCAACTACCTACTAAATAATCGTACTCATTTAACTTAAAAAAATCATGTCTAGAAAAGGCGCATTTTATTAGAAGTCTTTGAAAGGTCAAGTACGACAGCTCCACCATTTTTTAAAACCTATAAAGTACATTTCTATAAATTCATATTTTTTTATTAAATTCATATTTCTCAAAAATTCGTATTTATACTCTCGCTTATGTTTTGCACTAAAAAGTACGTATGAATAATTAAAGTATAATTAAACTGAACTTTATATATGTAATAATTTTAATATTTGTAAACAGGAATTATAACATACAAATATAAAACTGAAGTATTAAAATCTATATTTGGTGTTTAAAATCTAGCGAAACATAGCGACGGGAGAATTCCCGTAACAGTCTCCATCATCCTTTTTGTTAATAGATATTATATCTAACGCTTCTTTCTGGAAGGTGACTTATATATAGTTAAAATTAAACTACTTCAGTGACGCAATGAAAAAAATATAATATTTTCAACGGCTTTAAGCGAAAAAGAAGAAGGTCAAAAATCTATATAAATAAAATTTTGTTTGTTCGCTGTACAAATTTTGCAATTTGATAATTATAATTTGTATATGGAAGGTCGCTATATATTTTTGGGCAGGACAAGCCCACTTTTCACCAATTGTATCGGTTTTGGTTTTTGTTAATTTTTTTTTTTTTTTTTTCAAAAAAGTTTCTAAAAATTAATTGAGGGTCGTGCGTCTGACTTTTTGACATATTGTTTTCACACTATCATACTTTTTGTTTTACTTTGATTTTTTAACAAGTTGTTTTATTCAGGATTACAGTATAAACCTTCCATTATGTAGTTGCTTTCCGGCTGGCACTATTTTTTGCTGGTTAGTTGCTTGCCACATCACATTTAATATTTAGTATGAGACAGCTGTCTAAATTCTACCTAAAACTGCATTATATTAAATGATAATAAACAGCTGAGTATTTTATTTATTAATATTAAATAATATTCCAGCATTATAACAGCAACAACAAAAAGGAAAAGGGAATTACTTAAAAGATTTGCTTTCTGCATTAAGCTTCAATTGCCATAAGAATGATAGACATTTAAAAATCTTTTTCCATAACATCCTATCAAATATAAAATACTCGTACTTAAAAATGATGTGTGTGCTCGTATGTGACATTTTTTTTTTTGCCTTAGAGATGAGCTTTATGGAAAATAAGCTTCTTTATGTTGTATTTAGGGGTGTGAAGAAAATGCTTCCATATAATAAATAAAGAAATACGTATGCATGCATGTATTTTGCTTAAATTTACAAGTTTTTACAATTTTTGTATGTATGTATGTGTTACACATTTTGTATAGCACGTTCGTGCACGTTTTCTAGGCTATGATGCTGTTGCATTTATACTCGTAGCTTATAAATGAACATTGTTGGGCCTTTAATTTTTCCTTAAGCCCATGGAAATCTTATAAAACTTTTTTTTTATTTTGTAATTTTCTGTCTCTGTAAAACATGTTTTTAGACTGTGTCTTTAAAACTAAAAAAATTTTTTTTAGTGATTTTCTTGTCTCTTTGTTACGTTTGTAGCTGCAAAATTTAAAGATTTTCCAAAAAAATTTATAACAAAAATAATTGAGGATTTAAGAATTTATTTTAATGGAATACCTATTTCCCATTTTATTTGTATTATTTGTTTTTGTCCATTTTAGTATTTTAATGAATTTTTAAAGAAAAATATTAAAAAAAAATTTTTTTTTCTTAAATTTATTTTTTTAAACTGCAAGAACTAATGAAATATTTAATTAATATAATTAAATGTTTAATAACAGTTTTTAATTGCTGGATTCATATATATATATTTTTTTTTTGTATGTCCAACCCCCATCCACAAGTATTGTTCCTTGAAAGCAAGCAGTTCAACTAATAGTTAAGACGACATTATTTCTTTATAAGAAGCATAACATTGAGGGTGACATTACATTATCAACAGCATAAACAACAAAAGAATTTATACGAAAAATAATTTACGAGTATGTATGTGACATATCGTCACATGTTTTCAAAAAAGCCCTAAGTTACATTAAGCTGAAAAACTTTTTGATATGAAAAATTAACCAAAGTTTTTGAAACTTTATTTTTAATTGTAGGATACGTATAAAATGGAATTTGAATCTTTTCTTACTTAGGGCTTTTTTTAAAAACATATAACGCTATGTACATGCTGAGGAATGCATGCATCAAGGATATACATATTTCTTTATAAGTATGCACTGTGCTAATGTTGTTTCACATTAAAACCATTGTTTGTTGTTTTTGAAATAGAAGTAGTAATACTATGGGCATGGACAATAGTCAGAAATTTAAAATAATAAATTCATTTCTATTAATTAAGGCATAAATACTAAAGCTGATTTTAAAAATTTAAAATAGAAATTCGTTAGAATTAAAAAAAAAATTGTCATAATATCTGCTTCAAGTCTACTTCATTATTCATTGAATGCAAACCTAATAAATCTTTAGTTAATTAACAAACCTGATTTAGTGAATATGAACTAAAGCTTGCTACAGGCTTAGCTGTTACTCCCTAGTGCACAGTGAGCTAGGGAAAAATACTTTAAAAGAAAAATAATTTTAATTTATTTTATAAATTGAAAGTTAAACGCAAAACGTTAAATTTTAGAATTTTTTTTTTTAATTTTATTTTTTTATTTATTTATTTATTTATATATTTTTTTTAAGAAAGCAAAATGTTTAGATTTGGCAATGAAATAAACCAAAAAAAAAATCAATAAAATATATTACAATGGAATTAATGAAATTTTTTCACTACATCAAGCAGTATTTAGCTCACAGAATTAATAAAATATTTTCATTATATTAATAAAATTATTTCATTCAATCAATGAAAAATTTAAATAATCTTTTGATTGAATTAATTAAAAATGTTCACTGAAATAATTAAATTATTTCATAAAAAGAATGAATATTTTAAAGAAATATTTTCATTGAATTAATAAAGTTGTTTAATTAAATCAATCAATCAACTAAATGATTGAATTAAATATTTTTTTTATAGAATAAATGAAGTAATTTCGTTAAATAAATAAGTATTTTCATTGAATCAATGAATATTTAGCTTATTAAATTAAAAAAAAATTTTAATTGTATTAATTAAGTTATTTCATTAAAAGAATGAACATTTTAGTGAATTAAGAAAATATTTTTATTGAATTGATGCAATATTTTCATTAATTGAATTGAAGAAAAATTTTCAATGAAATAATTAAATTGTTTTATTAAAAGAATGAATTTTTTATTGAATTAAGGAAACAGTTTCATTGAATTAATTAAATTATTTCATTCAGTCAATGACTGAATATTTAGTTCATTGAATTAAATAAGAATTTTAATGACATTAATTAAATTATATCATAAAAAGAATTAGTATTTTATTGAATTAAAGAAACATTTTCATTGAATTAATAAAACTATTAATAAATCAATGAAAATGTAATTCATTGAATTAAATAAATAAATAGAATAAATGAAATTATCTCGTTAAATCAATGAATATTTTTATTGTATTAATGAAATTCCTTCATTAAATAAATGAATATTTAGTTGATTGAATTAAATAAAAATTTACTTGGAATTAATGAAATTATCCTGTTAAATCTATAAATATTTTCATTGGATTAAAGAAATATTTTAATTCATTTAATGAAAGTATTTCGTTAGTCGAATGACACGTGTGACATTTATTGAAAAATAATGAAATTTTATTAATTCAGTGAAATATTTCATTGAATTAAACACTCTAAATGAAAACACTCGCTGTTGGCATTGATATTTGAGTATGAATAATGAGTAGAAAGCGGATTAAGTTCGTGAAACCATGACATAAAATGATCAACACAGTTAATCTCACTAAAATTGCTTTAAGACCATTTTTAGATTGTTGCTTTCAAAATACATTCTTTTTGGTATTCTGAAATTCTACATACGAAGAGAAGTGTGTTGATTTATATGGCTTTTTGTTTGGTTTTATTTTTTTCCGGTGTGCAAAATTTTCGTTAAATATAGTAAGTGCGTTTGTGTGTGTTAGTAAAAATATTTATGCAAAAATGCATATTTTATGTATGCGATACGCTATACACTCAAGTATTGTTGGAAAATTAAAAAAAGTAGTTTTAGCATAAACAGATGCATGTATGTATGTACGTAGTATGTCTGTCTGTGTTTCTGTCTCTTAGTATGGCATATTTTAAAAAGTCTAGGGTTTATTTATTTAAAATTTATGTATGTACTCGTATGTTTTGTGCATTATTTTCAACATTCCTCTATTATCATTAGGGTTTTACTTGTTTTTTGCTGCGCCTACTACTGCTACTTCAGCTTTGCTGCGATCGGCTAAAACTAAAATATTTGTATGTGTGTTTGCTTAAATAAGTATTTGTTTGGTGTTTGATAGCTTGTAAAAATTATAAGAATTCCATATTACTTGCAAGAACAAAATAAAAAAATAAAAAAATGAAAATATTAAGCAAAAATTCCTTCGTTGTACTCTACTATGTGGGATAATTTTTTTGTCATGAATATACGAGCAAATAAAAAAAAACACAACAGGAAAAAAGCTTCAAGGCATGGTAAATCCTCTAAAATAATGAAATCTGTTTAAAAAGTATTAAGTTGTATTGGGCACCAGGACATAACAGACTTGCTGGAGGTGAAGAAAGCAGATTTCTTAGGCAACAGAGGGAGCTTTTCTTTGAGGAAAAACGTTGATAAACGTTCACTAAACTTAGAAAGGCGATATGCTTTAACACGCTATTTCTTAAAAACACGGGCACTCAATAATAGTGACTAGAAGCTGTAGTCTGAAACATCATTGGTGTATTTTTACTCGTAAATTTAAATTTTCAACATCTTTGTGTTGAAGTAAAATTTTACGAGTAGAATTTTATGAGAAATATTTTTATACAACATTTTATCCCCCTAACTCCTGAACTTTTGGGTCTTTTTTGTCCTTTTTTTTTAACTGTGGTAATAGGTATCAAAAAAATATTGCTCGTAGTGTTTTACATAAGTCTGCTGAACACCTATTCTGATGCACAATTAAAATAAAAAAAAAAGGAAAGCTTTTAAACCCCAATTTGATATAGGGCCGATACAGAAGTTTGGTTTTTTGATCCCCTCTACCATAATCAGTGGTCGGAACCTTGTTATTTTCAATAAAAAAATTTGATTTCTTGTACTGTGTATGTAATTAAAGGTGAAATTTTTGTTTAAATCTATTAAAAGATTTAATTTGCTAATAGTTATAGGAAATGTTTTGTTGTTGTGCTTGTTATGTGCCAAAAGCTTTTAACAAATTTACCGTAAAAATAATTAAAAAGATATTTTGAAATGTGCTTTTACGTTTCGTTTCATTTCTATATCTTTTTTTTTTTTTGAACCCATTCATTTCAGTGGCATTAAAGTTTATGTGCTTGCACATTTACACATACAGCAAACTCACAAATGCACACATGCATCACTTTTATTTACATACACACCACGCAAACACATCTACAGCTTAATTTTTATAAATGGCTTGGAAAGATTTATATTCCTTTTTGGCAGCTGTACATAAAAACACCAGATAACATATTTAAGCAGACAAGTGAGGTAAAGCAGAGACTATAAAAATGGAAAATTAATTACTAGCAAAGTGAAGAAAGAAATAGTTTATTATTATGTATGCAAGTATTTGTAATAATAAATTGTCTTGCATTAAAAAGTAAAAGAATTTATTTAAAAAAAAGGAAAGAGATTTTTCAGCAAGTAAAGCTGTGGCGAGTCTTCAAAAATCAATCAAACATTCAATGTTCTAGTTGTAGCAACCAAAATTTAGTTCTCTTAAAAATATTTTTTTTTTTTGTATTGTGACTATTAAAAAAATTCTATCACAATTGAAGTTTTGCTTGGTAACAAATTTAGTTCCCTCAGTGTTCTCTCAGTGTATTTATAATTCATTAAATCTATAAATTTTAAAGTTTATTGCTCTTATCCAAAAAAAAATTGACGTAGACTTTAAAGTAAAATTTATGAAAAAATTATATGAAAAATTTCGATAACGTTGACTGTAAAGTCTACGTTAAATTTTTTGGATAAGGGGGTATATCTTTTTGTTTTATAAAATTTTATCACATACTTTTATAAAAGTTTCTAATGACTCCAAGTCAAATTTTTATTTTTTGGAATAAATTTTCGGTAAGTTTTTTTTTTTAATTAAAAAAAATTATATTTTTCCATCATAAATTTCTGAATTACATCTTATGTGTGTGTGTGTATGTAAAATGAAAAAAAAATATGGTTTTTCATTAACTTAACACTAATCAATTTCTAAAAACACTAACCTTACTAAGCTCTCCCCACTACCTCTACCTTATAACCGATTCCCAAGGCGTGTTTTTGTCAAAACGGAAAATAAGCAGCGAACATAAATTCATTAAGAAATTCCCATAAAAATCTCACTCAACGTAAGCAAGAAGAAGAAAAAAAAAAAAAGGAGAGAAAGAAAAACACTAAAAACATTAAGTCAAGTTAG
The DNA here is from genome assembly GCA_947397855.1 of Thelaira solivaga. NCBI lineage: Eukaryota > Metazoa > Arthropoda > Insecta > Diptera > Tachinidae > Thelaira > Thelaira solivaga. The sequence goes on along the minus strand of OX377611.1, from coordinate 80,217,975 downwards.
ACAGTTAGGCAGCAACCTAACCACCCACCAGCTCAACAAACAAACACAAAAGACACAATTTCTCACTAGAAGTCATAAAAAATTATATTGATTTTTATGTTCGTGTAGCATTTTTGCTTTTCTTTACAAAAAAAAAAAGTTTAGAATTTTAGCTTAACCTTGCTTTGCACCCTGTTTTCTACAGCTGGTATATTTTTTGACTGAAAATAACAGCTAAGGTATTACAAAACCAAATAAACACCCGTATTTAAGGAATTTATTATGATTATTTCTGAACTAAAAGTTGTATATCATTCTTCACAAACTTGCAACTGAATTTTCAATTCATGCTGCAATTAAAAAAAGGTACTATCACAGCTTAGAAATCTTACTAAAATTACCATTAACTTAATTAAAAAAAAAGTGGACTTATACCACTTTCAAAAATAACACCTCAATTAACTGTTTAGTTATTTAACAACAAGATCCATGACATATAGACGCGTCAGACACAGTAGTTTATGATGATGTTACTGGGAATAGAGAAATCGTAGGCATGTAAAGAATTAAAAAAAATTCATTGGAAATTTAAAAAAAAATTTTACAGCGAATAAATATAAAATTAATTGTTCCTTATGCGGACTCTAGACCACAATAGCGTAACACACACATTTATTTTCATTTTTATTTCCTTTTTTTTTTAATTTATTTTAGCTGAACACCTTTAAAACTCTTACAATTTTTCTCACTCCTGGTAAAAAAAAAAAAAAATTGAAAATTTCACGTTATAATTTGGGTCTTAAAAGCAATTTCTATGTTGTTTTCTTAGAAGTTTAAGCACGTTTTTATGTTAAATAAAAAAAATGAAAGCCTCCCACAGTTTCTGGTTTTTTTTTTCGTTTTCACTTTTCCTTTAACAATTTTTTTTTCACCAGAAAATATTTGTAAAAGAGCATGTTGTACATGTCAAAAGAAAAAAGTCTTATCAAGCCTAATGTAAATGGCTAGAAAAACAATAGCAACACCAGAGAAAATCTTTATAATAACATATTGCCGGGACATGCTTACCAAACACACAACAAAAACCACCATAAACAAAATTTGTTAGCCGACAAAATGAACAACATTTTATTTAGATTTAAGCTTACAAAAATTAATAAGTTATTGATTGTCTGTTGCCATTTCAGTTGTCGTCAATAATAGTTAAATTAATTATTTAAATTTCCAAATAAATGAAAAGAAACGAAAGCCAAGATTTCTTTGTTAAATTAACTTATTATTATGTTCCATAAAATACTCATAAATTACTTTGGATTATTTTTAAAAAATTTTACAATTGCCTCGTACCTCACTACTTAGCTCTTCAGTTGTTTTGTCAATTTCCGAACGAACCATAAAAGATAACGAGATGCTACATACATTGGTTTAAAGGTGAGGTCCTCTATATTTTTAAACTGCCATCTAATAGGCCAGAAATTACTTTGAAGTAATTAAAATTTTTTTTTAAATTCTTTTATACCCCAGTACTGTTGCTTTCTCCATTTCCCTTTTGCATCATAAAATAAAATTTACAAATATTTCCGAAAAAGTTAACGCATTTCCAGAAAGCCTACATCCTGCAAATTCCGTATAGTTTTGTTAAATTTCAAAGGCAAAATCGGGAATGGTAAAAATCCCTCAAAGCAAGAATGCTGGTTAATTAGAGCATTTCAAAATTTTTTTTTTTTAAATACTCCAAAGTAATTTATGAGTAATTTTGTGGTAGATTCTACAAGATCTCCCCTTTAAAACCATGTATGTCGTCTACGGTTCGTCAGGAAAATGCCAAAATCCCTTAGAGCAACACTACTGGGGTATAAGGAAATTAAAAAAAAATTTTTTTAATTAATCAATAAACCATTAAAAGATTACGGGTTAGAATACACACCATTTTAAAGGGAAGGTGCTCTAGATTTGTAATCTGTGGCCAAATTACTTAGAAATTAATTTGAACTATTTTTAGAAAAAATTAAAATTTTTTTTTTTTAATTCTCTTATACTTCAGTACTGTTGCTTTGAAGGATTTTGTCAATGACTGATTCAATTATATATTTTTTTTTTATTCTTTAATTTATATAAATAACACTCATAATAAGTAATTTACTTAATATTTGTGTACTTGCCATTGTTATTATTTCAATTATTTGAAACAAATTTTTAGTTTCTATTCATGTGTGTTACACGTGTAGCTTTAAGAAAAAAAATTACAATCACAAAGCCAGTATAAGCATTTTCTAAATTTCCTTTTCCAATAAAAAAAAAAAAAAAAAAAAAAAAACAAAAAAAGCGAATTAATTCAAAACGTATGAGAGGATATAAATACCAATACGGCAGTTGCGCAATTGATTGTGTCTCTCCATTAACAATTTTTAAATACAGAAAAGGCCAACTTTTAAAAAGTAGAAACTGGTTTTTATAGTTTCTGAAATTAATTATAAAATTTTATTAAGAAAAAATGCATTAATTCCTCGTGTTGGCTTCTACTCTAAATAATAAACTGAGTGAATGCAGTCCTTAATAGCCTTAAAGGCATGATTTGTAATGCTACTTACACTACAGCCTAAATCTATGCTTTAATTTAGAATAGATTCCACAGGGTGCCCTAACAAGAAAAATTGAAACGGGGCTCACTTGGGTCCTCTGATGTTGTGCCTTTGTAATAACTGTATCAGACAGAACTGAAGAAGAACAGCCATAAGGATAGAAGGGTGCTAGGATATAATAATGTTTTAAGTTCAAATCCACTAAAGGGAAATTCAAATGTAAATAAAATCCGAAAATAATTTAAATATCATTACATTTCAATAATAACAAAATATCACGCCAATATCACATTTATCACTATGACAAATTTTTACAACAACCCTAATATATTATGCTAATCATGTTTTTTTTATTTATTTTTAAATTCAAAACTTCCTACGTAATACAATCAAAACCAACATCAATAGGTGAGTTCTTTTACACACCTTACGTTTTCTATAAAACATGCCAATTAATCTGTTGTCAATGGTCTTTAATACGATATTGAAGGGAGGGATAGTTAAAACAGTTTCTAATCTAAGTCTGAAGTTTTTTTTTTTTTTTTAATCACAGACCCTTAAAAAATCCGTTTTTTAAATGAAATTTGAGACATATAGCGTATCCTCTCCTCCTTCTGAAAAGGAATACAATGCTTTAATATAACAGTTTACAGCAAATACTGAATTTCAAAAACAACCTTATCGTATGTGTCAAATAAAAAGGAGGAAATTCAATCACAGGACAATGACGCGCACGGCATGTAAACAAATTTTGACAGCTTTGCTTTATTGGCTTTGCCGTGTTAATTCTGCCATGCCACACTCTATTTATTTTCAGTAGAAAAACAATGGCGTGCACAGAATGTAAACAAATTTTGACAGCTTGGAAACCAAAACAATTTAGATCAAAATTGTACTGCTGTCTTTAATGCTTTACCATATATAGCTTATTAACATTAAATAAGTATTGTAATGGTTAAAATATACACAACTTGCAATGCTGTTGATAACAGAGATCTATTTAAAGGTTGAGAGTCACTGCTTTTGCTAGAAGATTTTTATAAACTCAAGGGTTTTTATCTTGGCTTAATTTCAGCTTTGTAATACTAGATGTGCCATTGTTATTTTTTTTATTGAACTTTCAAGGTATTTAATTAATTGAAATTAATTTAAGTCCTAATTTTTAACAAATATTTATGTGAACATTACTGTGCCTACAGTTTAGAATGCTTTGCTGCTGTAAATTTTTTAAACAACCACTTTTTGCAACAGTCATAAAGCCACTGCTTATAGTAACTCAATAACCTATTGCGAAACCTAAGCAGCTGTCTCTTTTACTCTCATTAAATACTATACAGAAACTTAACAGTTCATACTAGCCAGCAACTAAACTCTGCCAACATAAATAAACAAATAAGAAAGAAGACAAGACATAAAGTAGAAGTAGAAGAAAAGTCAAGTTAAAAACTAAAAAAAAAACCAGTTTGACAGTTTTGACGCGAATAGTAAGAACGTGAGTTAAAGAAATATACACACGACCAAGGAAAATTAATTAAAAGAAATTCATGCTGAATAAATAATATTTATTTGTAACAAATAAAATTAAATAATTTTTGTGCAAATTTGTTTTGTGTAAAGAATATAAAATTAAAAGCGGCTGATTGGAAACTCTTTTTTCTGGCTGAAAAAACAAATGTAGTAGCTTGGCAGTGCCATCTTTTCTGCCCCTCGCCGCTCTCTTAAAATTTTTAAGGGAGTTTACAACAAAAGCGTAGCTATCTGCCATAAATATTTGTTTGTGTAAACGTGTGTCGGTAAGTTTTTGACGTTACGTTTTCGGTTTTAAATTCGTAGCCAGCGTGAGTGTGAATGTTTTTGTATTTTCCTTTTTTTTGTATTGTTATTTGTATCTCTTTTACTAAATACGGTTTAAATAACAACAAAAAATCGATTTGTTTACATGTGAAAAAATTAAGAAGCAGCATTAAAAGTGCATACAAAGAAAAAAAATAATAATTAAAAAAAATCTTTTATAGAAAAATTATCCAAAAGTGTGTTTTAGAAAAACCTAATTTAAAGGAATTATTTTTGCAACACCTACCAACCTAAAAAAAAAATTAATAACAATTTTCTAGTGCAGAGAGAAGTAAAAAAATTAAAAAGAATTTTTATTTAACAAAAGCCGGTTTTTATGGGTTCATTGGTTAACCCACAGACAGACAAATGTGCCAGTGAGGCGCCTGTCTGCTAGAGAAATATTTTTTTTTTACAAATATTTTGCCTTAAAAGTGAATTTAAGGTAGTTGAAAAACTACTTTATTAAAAAAAATCGAAATAAAGCATTATATTTGAATTAAACCCTAAAAATTCATGTTTTTCTTCAAATAATAAAATTAACTTGGATTTTTCTTTAACTACAAGTTCTTGCAACGGGTGGGCGTCTAAAGTGTGTCTTGTCTTTTCATACCTACATGCAACAATAACGACAGAAAATACCAACAGCAACAACAGATACTTAAATATCAATTCAACCACTCTTAAGTAAAATTAATTCAATTCAAATAAAATAGTTTAATAAAAGTGTATGTTGTAGAGTTTTGTACAAAAAAAAAAAATAAAAAAAAAATATGTTGTCAAAAACTAAAATTCATTACGAATTTTGTAATAAGAAATAAATACAAAACAAGTGTTTCTACTTCTCTTTCTGTTTTTTTTTTGTTGTAAAAGAAACTATTTTTAAGAAATTCCTAAGAAATCCAATAATCAAACAAAACTAGAACCTTCAAGTGCATTTTATTTTACTTTTGTTGGCAAGGGATTAGCAACAACAACAACTAACACCTACACACTATAAACATGATATGGATTAAATGTTTTTTAAACAAAGATCGCAACATGTGGTAAAAAAAGGTAAATTTATAATAAATTTAAGAAATTTTTATTAATTTTTATATTAAAAAAAATTAATAAAGAAGTAAAATTAAAAAAATAAACAGCCTGTTTTTTTAATTTCGAAGGAAAGTTAGCCCTTACATTCAAACCAATTTGGGTCTCAAGGCCTTATGAGTTTTTACTTGCTGTTGCTGTTCACGACGACAGCATGATGGCGCTTTCAAGTGATTGTGCCAGCTGATTGACTGTATTCGCTGGTGGTGTGATTGCACCAGCTGCTGGTGCAAAATCAAAATTAGTTAGATGTTTTTTGTGATTGCACCAGCATGCTATTAAAATAACTCATTTAAAGCAAATGAACGAGCGGGAAATTTTTTTTTTTTTGGTAGGAATTCCTTGATTTATATGCATCGATGCTGTGCCTATGGAAAATAAAAAGCAGATATTATTGCAATCGTGACCTAAAAAATAAATGCTACAACAAAATGATAGAGTAATTAAATAGAAAAAAGTTGTTAAAAAAAATAAATGTTTTCCGCTCAAAATGTATCATCGATCATTTCACTTTATTGCTGTTGTCGTGTACCTATTTTTTGTAGTTGGTTTTTATTTACCTGGTACACCCATTTCTTTAGTTATACATATCTGCGCAAACGGCATATTTTTCTTCGGCAATCTGTAGATTTTGCTAAATTTATTAAATGAAATATTATTTTCTTGCTTTAAAATTGTTGTGCATTTTCAAACTGTTTTATTTTTTTCTATAATACCAAAATCAAAATTTAAATGAACTTAAAGCTGTCACTTAATAACATTGTCAAAATCAAGTTTCTACAGGCTTGTCCGCAACATTACAGAAGGAAACAGAAAATAGCTTTTTTTAAAAATGGCATTGACTTTACTTTGTTTCATTACAATTATACCCGGTTATTCTCTCGTATGTGACAGCTGTCAAATTTCAGAGTTGCCACTTGCACAAAAAATATTACACTACATTAAAAAAAGTGCACTCTTACTGAGACACCGATTATTAAAACTTAAATTAAATAAATTTTAAGAGATTCTATACAGAAATAATTAAAATGGCTATTTTATTAAGCTTGAGGTCGTATCGTATAAATTTATTTTTATATCGATATTTCGCTCCAACTTGCCTAGCTTCTTCAGGATATAAATTAGTCAAATTATTGAAAATATATTTAATAATAGAGACTAAAAAATAAAATATATAAAAAAAAATTAATAAAAAATAAAAAATAAAATTAATAAAAAATAAAAAATAAAATTAATAAAAAAAAATAATAAAATTCATTGTTAAAGTATTTTTAATAATTTGACTAATTTATAATTATATCCTAAGAAACTATGCAAATTAAAGCGAAATATCGTTATAACAATAAATTTATTCAATACGATCTCAAGCTTAATGAAGTAGCCATTTTAATTAAAAAGAAAAACGCCAAATAAACTAACAAATAAATACACAAATAAAGAAATTTTTTATATACAAATTCCAAACTGAAATATTTACTAGAATTAAATTAAAAGCATAGAGAGGAAAAGTCATTAACCTAAAATCAACTGGCTAGCAGCTTGAACATTTTGGGTTTTGCGAACGCGACAATGAACAAAACTTAAAAATTGTTGCTGTGATTATGCTCTTACGATGGATGGCGATGATTTTGCATACATGCCAGCAAAACTATAAAAAAATTTTTGCAATTAAATAAAATTAGTATGCCAAAATGCAAGCTTTGCTACCCTTAGGCTTTGGGTTAACTTTGTAAAATTCAACTGAAATTTATCACGCCAGTCATAATCATTACATTCGCATTCAAGTTCGCATAATTAGTGAAACACATCCACACACACGCTCACCGACATTTTTAACACTCTGCTTGTAACCGTTATAAAAAGCATAAAACTTGTACTTTGTTGGTAATTCACGTGCCACTGTCTATTAGCATTTTCTTTGCCCAAGTAATAACCTCTCATTTCCTTTTGGCTTACAGAAATGAAAGAAGAAAAAAAGGAATTTTTCTTTTTTAACAACCACAACAAAAAACAAACAAAAATAATGAAAAAAGTATGAAAATTTTTATATAAAAAAAAAAACGAAATAAAATTTTATAATAATAAAACTTTAAAATTAAAATGTTTAACACGCTCAATTAAAATAAATTTCGTAAGTGCGTGATAGTGGTAATTTGCTCTTACAGCCAGCAACCACCCACCACACACACCCTCGCTATTCTATAAGACAAAAAATAACGCTGAGGAAGGAAATGAAAAAAGCTAAGAAATATTTAGTTTTTTTTATGTCCAACAGCTAAAAAGAAAAACCATCTAACTGATAAACTATGCAAAATCTCTGTCCTGATTGTTTTTTATGGCAACTAACTCTAAAACTACGGTCACATTAAACAAATATTTGTCGAAATAAGCATAACCGACATATAAGCTTATATATTTTTAAATTATAATACAACAGACTTTTATTAATTTAATATTTCAATTAATTTTATGCAATACAAGTCTTGTTAGACTGTAAAAATATTTGCCAAAAATTAGTGGTTACGCTTATTGCGACAAATATTTGTGTAATGTGACTAATGCAGTAGAAACTCTATCGAAAGTTAGAAAACCCTATTTGGTTTCGAATTTTATGCTCTCAAGAGCATTTGTTATCAAAAATTTATTTTTTTTACTAAGAACGTGCAATTCTTATAGCATTATGTCGGAAACTAATTGGAATTTTGTTTCCATGTCTTCAGCACAATTGTAGCTATAGACTAGGTGAAAAAAGTGTTAACAAAACTAATGGGAAAACCAGCATTCAGGGCCGAAAAAACGCTAAAGCTTGTCAAACTATAAAGTACATATTTATCTAATTTTTAAATCCTTACAGATAGCGAAGTGCATTTAGCTGTCCGTTTAGATGTTGAAATCAATTCAAAGGCCTCTAAAAGATCTACTGAAAAGTGTGGTAGGCCCGTATGTTGAAAGTTTGTGTGCCTGAGTTGCAAATTAAATTCAGCATTAGTGATCCATAAATGACTGAGTTATGAGGTCGAGTTTTTGTCACAATTTTTTTATTTGTTTTATTACTTTTGAAAATATTTGCAGACAATATGCTGACTTTACCCAATTTTTTTTGTAATGTTCTTAAGAATTAAGCCTTTTTTTCATGATTTACCTCAACTTATTGTGAAAATAAAATTGACAGCCTATTTCAGAGGACATATTTTAGGCGCTGCATGCATAAAGTAAAATAGCTTGGCTAGTTAACATTAGTAGCCTGCGGCTGAGATCCCACTATGCAGAGAACCAATGTGGTTTGGTTAGCTTTCCTAGCTGCATGGTGAATTTGAGGCTAGAAGCTCAATCTAAACTGACTTCCAATTACTTAAGCCTACCCTTTATTTAGAAGGTGCCTGAAAACATCTTAAAAGATACTTTTCATTTTGTTTATAAATATTTATCGCATGCGATATTTTAGTTTATTTACCTTAAATCAAACCTGTGCTCTTGAATATGTTTTTGGTTCCACTTGTTATAAAAAAACTGTTGTACTTATAGTGAGCAGAGATAAAATCCTTTTCAAAATTTAATTGGCAGTCATTAAATTTACCAAATTTGGCAATTATAGAAACAACATGTAGGTTAATTGAATAATTAAATGAGTTCCTAAAAATTAATAATAAAAAAAATTTATAACATCACATATTTACATATATGCGTATGTATATGTAGATCCCTGAAAATTGTGCCACTAACTAGTAAGACTTCTGCTACAAACCAAGTCACGCAAAGAAAACCAATTAAATCAGGCACTGAGCTCCCTATGAGTATAAATAAAAACAAGAATAACGTAATAACGCTTTTAATAGTAACACGTGCCATATTTTATATCAATTTAAGTAAATATGAGCTGTTATTTTTGAAAGTGGTACAAGTCCACTTTAAAAAAAATCAATTAACGCTAATTTTATTTAAATATAGACATCATCTTGCTAAAATTAATGGTTATTTCTATTTTTCTTAAAGTGGACTTATACCACTTTTAAAAATAACAGTTTATTTTGCTTAAAGGAAAATAAAATTAAAAACAATGTTGAAAATAAACACACACACATCCCCTTACACACATATTCAGACATACACTTACTCATACATAGCGTTGCTGTAATGCCAAATGGAAATTGTGTAAAATTGTTATGTGTGTGTGTGTGTGAGTTTTAAGGAGATTTGGTGTATTTTTTTGACTTACTACAATTTTATTTTTATGTGTGTGTGTGCATTAGAAAATGTGTTGGTAGCAACAATAACAACACCAACATTGTGTAAATAGTTTAACGAGTGTTGAACTATAAAAATTTAACCACTGAGATTTTGTTGTCTAAATCCTTGTTCTAAAATAAATACAGGTACGTATGATTATGTTTATAACAGCACAACTCACTAGTAAAAAGAGTGTGCATGTGTGGGTGTGTGTATTTATATGTTTTACAATGATAAAACTGTATAAAAAAAGGTTTCCACTAACTAACGATGTGGAAATAAAAATGTATTCCAGTGCTGTGGTAGTGGTGGACACAAAATAATAATAAAAAATAATCCTGAAGTATTATTAAAAAAAAAACATTAAAATTCCTTTAAATCTTTAAAGGTACTTATAAATCATACAGAACATTTAAAGTGTTGAAACGGTATAAGACACACTAGTATGTTGGCTTAAATGAAAATTTTGCTTTTAAATGCAATACCTGCACACATACATATAAATGTTTAAATTTCTTATACAATTTCGCTTAAGGCAATAATTGAGCGGTTATTTTTGAAAGTGTTATAAGATCACTTTTCTAAAAAAAATTAATCTTACTAAAATTAGCGCTAACTAATTTTATTTTAAATATGGACTTATACCACTTTCGAAACTAACGGCTCAATTCAACAGAAAAATCAATATTAGGAATATTTTTGTGTTATTATTTTAAATAATAATAGAAACACCTTACTTACATCACTTGCAAAAAAAAGCCCACCAATTGAAATAGAAAATTTTTTAAGTCTAAAAAATAAAATAAAATAAAAATATTTTTTTTAAAACTAATTCCTTGTTTTCATTATTTTTTTTTACCAAACTTGTATGGTAATTCTTTATTAAAATTATTTCAGTTATTTTCTTCTCAAATTCTCCTTCAATTCTTTCAAAGTCACGTTTTAATTTTTCCCAGCTCTACATGAAAATTTATTTATTCTGCTTATCTGCATTCACTTTGTTGTGACTGACTATTAACTAACTGACTGATAAAAACTACCCTTAATTTTTAAATGTTATTTTGTGTATGTGTGTGTGGTTGATTCTGCCCCATTGTTTTCATCTAAATTAAACAAACTCATTATTATCACCTTTTGCTACTTTTATAGATACAAATGATTATGTGAAATGAATGTTGTTGTTGTTGTTACACACACATTATGTAGATTTGCTTTTGAAGTCATTATTTACATGTATATTAGGGTGTAACAAGTTGTGTATTAAAAAAAAAAAAATTATATGCTGTAAAAAGTTTAAAGTAAAAATAATGAAATCTAACGAACAGCTAAAGATATTTAGCTGTATAAAAAAGCCCTTTTAAATGACCATTAGCAGGGCAAAAAATTTCATACACTTAAACGCAAAATATGCAAAAATAAAATAAAAAATATTTTTTTAAAATTTATTTATTTAATAAATTTTTAATTCATTAAAACTTAACAAAGAAACAGAAATGCAATTCATTTAGTCTTAAAAAGTGAAAACATATTTTAAAAAGTAATAGTAGATAGAGATTTAATATTCACATAAAGAAATAAGTTTATTTTTTTCTAAGTTATCAAATATAAAACTCATTCTATTTGGCCTTAAAACTGTTTTAAAAATTGAAAAAGCTCGGTCTACATGAACGGATGTAATAGGTGCTTCTTTAAAAGTAATCAATCCCTTTGCAGAGTATTAATTTTCTACAATATTTTCTCTCTTGAAAGGCAGATTACAAATCGATCAAAGTAAGCAGATTATCCCATACTATTTTGACATCTTCAGGGCTCAAACAATTATAACCAACTCCCTGACTGACTGATCCACTGATTGCACAGAAAGTTATTTCTAAATAGAAAATAAAAAAAAAGCAAAATTTTTTTTTTATAATTATTGCGAAACGACATTTGCATGAATTCCCTGGATAAGAAATTATTTCAGTGAACCAAAATTCATCAAGCCGTATTTCCAATACATTTGGCAAAGAATAAGGGGTAAAAGTTAATGTTTTAATTTTTTTCTTTTTGGTAAAATTGAACCACCCTAATGTATGTACATATGTGTGTATCTGTGTACATAACGAAACAAATTTTAACAATTTAACAAGAGCTTAACAATTAAATGAAAAAAATGTATGGAGTATGTCACGTTTAAAATGTTTTGTTCATGCCTGTATGTATGAAAGTGAGAATTTGTGTGGATATGTGTGTTACATTTGGTTGCTAATTTTGTGGCAGTATTTATTTTAATTTTATTTTATATATTTTTTTGTTTGTATGAATTTGTAAGAGCTCCCATTGGAGGCATGTAATATGTCAGCTGTTGTGTGTTTTACTTTATAGTTTTTTCTTTTTCGTTTCTTTTTTCTTTTTTTCTAATGCTAAAAATGGTTTTCCACAATTGTTTCCTAGCTTTTTCCTGTTTATTTTTTGTTTTAGAAGGCAGTGCTAGTAGATGTTAATGTGTTCAGGAAAGAAGTTGTAAGCTTTGGTTTACATGAAAATGTTGTAATAAAGTGTGCGTGTGTAAATTTTGACAAATATTTAAATTAATTTAAATATTGTTGTTTGTACAAAATGTTTAAATTAGATATCAAAGGTTTGGAACTGACAGACCGTAATACAAGATTTAAAATAATATTATTTTTTCCATGTGAATTTTTAATTTGCAAAAAAAAAAAAATTCTATTTTAATGAATTAAAATTTTTTGCAAATTCAAAACATAAACTTTTTAAAATTAAAAAAAAAAATTTTTTTTGAACCAGAGCAACTGAAAACTCTTTCTAAAACTATTTTGGAGAGCTGACTTCAAATCTAAACTTCGTTTTTTTAATTCGCTCTGAACACCGCTATTTCTTAAATTCGAGAGTTGGCATAACACTTATAAGATTTACTTTCAAACGGTTTATTTTATTTGATTATAAAGAAAATCCAAAATTCTGCAACGAAATTCTATTCAATTCGTGCCTACATCGTTTTTATATTGGCTCACTAGTTTCAAAAATATCACAGAAGTTTTGACGAAACAGCCATGTTTTTTATGTAAAATTTAGAAATTTTTAATTAAAAAAAAAAAAAAAATATTTAAAATAAATTAAAGTGAAAATCGATTATATTTCTTTTACATGTTACTTTCTTCTTTAAAAAAAGTAAAAAAAAAAGGTTCAAAAACCAAGTCTAAAATCGCAGAATTCGAGCATATACCAAAAAGTAGGCAACATTTAAAAGATTTTAAGTCAAATTTTATTTATATTGAAAAATAATTTATTAGTTAGTTTTATTTGACCTTTTTCTTTTTAATTAAAATGGCTATTTTGTTAAGCTTGAGGTCTTATTTTTAAAAATTTTTTATTTTTATATCGATATTTCGCTCCAATTTTTGTAGCTTCTTCAGGATATAATTATAAATAATTAAAAAGAGAAGAAAAAATAAGTTGGGTTATGCCGAATATATAATAAAAAAATTAGCCAAATAAGAAGGCCTTGCGCCTGCTAAATAAGGGCTTACAGAAAGCCTGTATGTATGTATATCTGCAAGTATGAATGTATGTATGCATGCATATTGATGAGCCTTCTACAGAAAATTTGATTTATTATTAACTAATTTGATTTTAACAAACACATCTCTTGTGTCTGCGGCTGTGTGTGTGTTTATTGTTTTAACTTGAGGTCAACATAAAACAAAATAAATATTATAACAAACACTTCTGAAATAAATACACTCAACTCACACACTTGCGTAAAACTGTTAAATTGTAATGAAGTAGAGACAATATTTTAACAAAAAGCTACTCAATTACAATTGCCATCAGCCGAACATGTTTGACAAGTGAGTATTCATGAAAAAAAATAAATATATAAATTATTGACTTTAACATAAAACAGAAGTTACAAACATACAATAAGTATTTAAATACCAGGCATACTATCAGCCATACGATTACACCAGGAGAGATACATAACACTTACACATGTGTGAGTGTGTGTGTGTGTATTGTAAGGCTTACAGCAGGCATAAATAAATAAATATTATGATAAACAAATGAGAGGCAGCAAAAACATAAAAAAAAACAGAAATTGCCATGGGCAACGTGTTTTTAATGAAAATGAAAATGCATCAATATCATAGAAACGACAGTAATGACACAATACCAGTGCGTATGTGTGTGTGTATGCATGTTATATGAAAACAAAATTAAAACTGAATATTTAATAATAAATATTTTATATGTAAATATAGTTAATACATGCAAACAAGCAGACTAAGTGACATTTTTTTTTTGCTTACATATACAATCGGTGACAAAAATGAAACAAATAAAATCAACGATAATAATGAAAACAACAATAAATTAATATTAAAATGTTAGCAAACTGTGACTGAAATGTTCATTTTTTTTACTTAAAGCAAAAATAGAAAGAAAAAAGAAATGCCAACCAAATTCATAAAAAACAAAATAATTTATTATTTCAATGCAAACAAAATTTGTAACGCAGTTTATTTTCCAGCTGAGGTACGATCAGTCTGTTCAGGCTCAACCAAGGTCTGCTTCCTTTGTATTTATGCCACCACAGTTGTCTAGTTATTCCTCGGCTCTGAGCTAAAGATATACAAATAAAATATTCTGTCTAGGTAAATTATTTTTGCATTCAATATATGTAAATTTAAATAAAATCAGAATACGGATAAAAAAAATCGTTCGGTCCCCGATCGGCTAACTACGTTGATAAAAATCATACGAGTAAAATACTCCCTTGAGTTGAATGCTTCAGTCTGGACTAACTAATTACCATTCAATAATAAAATCGGCTAAATAATACGAATAACTACCACAATCAAATCTAAAGTTCGTGTGATAACTACAACTCTGCTCCTAGATTTGTTATTAAAACAGATGCTTTATTTATTTTCTAATTTCTACTTAATGAGAATTACAAGTGTTATTGTTCTATGTTTAGTATCATACAAGTTGTACGTTGGTCTGTTCAAGTTGTATAGTTCAGACTTTTCTCTATTGAATGTGTTTCATTAAAATACTCGTACTTTTTTTTTTTTTTGCTTAATTTTCGTACTGAAATTAATTTATTGTTCGTAAGCTATTTTTGTTTCAAGTACTGGCTGGCATGCATTTTAAAAAAGTATTGAAAATATGTATTTTGTATCAATAACAATTTGATGTTAATAAAATTTAAAATTAAAATCAATCACATTCAGTGCTTCTGTTGCCTGGGGGTGGAGCTGGAAGCAGCAGCATATAAAAGAAATAAAATTGGCTTTCACTTGATGTGGTACTAAGTTTAAATGGCAATCATTTAAAGATAAAGAAAGTATAGCAAAACAAAATCATAAAGCAAATTAAAAAAGAATATTTTTTTTTATATTTTGGGGGTGGTAACCGCATACAAACAGTTTGAAAGGACACACACATACACACAAACCCAACCGCAAACACACAAAAACCCAACTACACACACATACCAGCAAAACCCTGAAACTGAAGTATTCCAGTTATGTTTCATATTTGACAATTATTATTTGCTTACACCCACTACGTTTTCTTTTTCAAAACTTTTACAATAAAAATCTATTTTTTAAGGGTTCTTCATTTACACTTTTCCCATTTATTATTAAAATTATTCATGGCTTAAAACTAAATAAATATAAAAAAAAGAAAAAAAATCAAAGGGTGAGAAATGAACCTTAAAAAGAAATTCATTTAAAAAATGTTAAACTTTTGGCGTTAATGTCATTTCATCAATTACTTGACCTCGTCAGCAAAAAAAAAAATTGTTAAATGGGTTAAAAACTACGCACATATAATATTTTTCTTGCACAAAGTTTTGTGAAAGGAAAGCAGTCTTAAAATGGAAAATAGAAATAAAAAAAAATTTTAAAAAAATTAAAAAAAAATTAAAAAAAATTAAAAAAAATTTAAAAAAAAATTAAAAAAAAAGCAAAATTAAAAAAAATATTTTATAAAATAATTACAAAATAAATTGCTGGCAGAAGAACGTTATGCAATAAAAAAAAAATAGATGTTATTTTTGTAAGTGGTACAAGTCCATTGAAAAAAAAAAATTTGTTAGCGGTAATGCAATAAGATCTAGATGTCATCTTACTGAAATTCCCGTAACTTATTTTGTATTAAAAATACCAGCTCAAAGATCTATTGAAAAGTCACATCTTTATCAGAGCAAGCTACTCAGTAATTCGATGACCAAGATTTCGAATTTGTATGTTAACAAATTAGACTTCTACGTTTAAAAATATTTAAACGTAAATTTATAAAAATTTAATCATAACAAAATTTAAATAATTTTTTTTTTTTGTAAAATATTCCAACTATTAATTTAAATTTCGTTTTTCACTTTATTAAGAAATAACACCTTATTAAATATTTTTATGATTAAATTAAATCTTAATAAAAAAGGGCAGGAAATAATGTTTGTCTGCTCCTTTTCCTTCACCATTTTATCTCTTATCATTTTATTTCTGGTGTCATTTGCCAGTAATGAGTTTCAATACCACAAAATGGCTGAAAAAAAGAACGAATAAAAAGCATTTAACATCAATTTTAGCTTTTTTTTCTATTCTGTTTATTTTTATTTTCTTGTGTTTGGTTTGTTGCTTTCATGCAGCGCGTTTTTCTTGTTAAAACGTTATTTTCTAATTTCCGGTGAATGTAGGGAAGAGAAAAGCCACACAACTAAAAATATAACCAAAAAAAGGAGCGACGAAACACTTTGGTGACTTGACAGGTATGATTGAAGATGTTTAACTAGGTTTTATTTTTCATAAGAAAAAAAAAAAAAAAAAAAAAAAAAAAAAAAATAATATATAAGAAAATGTCAAGAATATTTGAATATTTCTGTTTCAAAGGAAGTTGTTTTACAGTTTTTTTTTCAATAGTTTCGCACTACGTATACAGTTACTTGTAAACGGCACTTGCTGATTTTCGATTTCCTTTTAATGGTAAGCCCAATTATCACTTTGTTTATGAGACTGATTGCTTTGTTAATAAAACAATAAAAAATAAAACAAAATTTGTTTACTTATTTACAACGACCAACTGGTCATTAAACAATTTTTACTTAGAGCAAAGTATAGATATCAAATTAATTATATTATGAGGTTGAGAAACTCTAAAACAGCATAATAGCGTTGCAAAAATGGTTCCTGGTGCAGCGAAGAGGGCAGAACGGCCAAGTTCATCAGATCTTCAATTGAACTGAGTTGTGAAACTGACTTGAAGCCATATAAAAAGGCTTTGAGAAAACCCAGCAGTTACTAAACTACATAAGTTTCGCATAAGGATTACTCAAATAACATTTATTTAAAAAATAAAGCTCACAGAAGTTTTACGGAGAATCTGGAATAAACGAGAGAGCTATTGCTCGACACACAATTTTTTAAGACGTGTGCCCCCCGTTACTTGACTTCTATACAAAGCGAACTTTCACTTGCGGGTAAAATCTTTACCGTAAACAAAGCTATTTCTACACTAAAAAAAAAAACCCCGAAATTATTGGGGTACCTATTTTAATGGCCACAAGTGTATTTGCTGGAATAAAAAAATTTTTTTTTTCATAACATTATGCTTATCACACCTCGCCTTAGCTGATTTCGATTATTTATTATTTCGTAACAATAAATTCCCCATAATCAATCACTTGCAAGGCGAGAGCATAATTGAATATGTTTTTATTTTTTATTAGTTTATACTGGAATATTTATTACATACAAACATTCAGCTGCAAAAACACTAACCCAGCAAAACGTACAAAAAAGCCAAAAAGAAACTTTAAGATGAATAATATAAGAGTAGAGAAAAATTTGGAAATCCAAAACTAAGAAAAACTTGCAAATATCACATAATAAATTTGTTAGCTTGAAATTTAGTTTTTGTTTGTTTTTAAAACACACTCGTGCAGCTACTTAATGTTACACTTTTTTTCTGTTGTTCGAAGGGGTTTTGTTTTTTCAGCTTTTTTTCCATCTTTATGCGTTTTGTTAATAGAGGTGATGATTTTTTGCAGACACTCATAAATCACAGTCACTCATGTGTTATGTTTTCATGCCTGTTGGTAAGCAAGTGCTCATTTGAAAAAATTTTTTTGTTATACTTGTTTTCTTCGTATACAGCTTGTTTGCCTTACACGTTGATATTCGTACCTTAATGCTTTTTTCTGTTGGATAATAAACTATTTTTTTGTTTAAACGTTTTACTACAATGACAACTTTTAAAGAAATATAAACTAAACTCTAAGAAGAAAAAATTACTTGAATTTATTTTCCTTTTTTATTAAAAAAAAAAATTAGAAAAGTTTTTAAATTATTGTAAAACCATGCCAAGCGTGATTTTGTTAGTAGAAAAAAAGGAACAGAAAAATATCCTTTAATAAGGTTGAAAACCGCGCTAATAATTATTTAACTAGGAAGCGGAAATAGAGTGTTGTTACTAAATAATTAATCGTTTATAAGCAAAATTTTAGTGGCACAACTCTTCATTTTATAGGAGAGGGAACATAGAAAAAAATTGTAAGCCGATTAAAAGTTTTAATTAAAAAAAATTTCAAATTAATTAAATTTCTTGTTAATTAAAAATTGATTTATTTTCTTTAAAAATTTCATTAATTTGACAATTTTTTTAATAAAAATATTCAAACGGCTTCTAATTATTTTCAGTGTACTCGATCTCATACATATTGTTGTGCTACTAGTACAATTCAAATCACCATTACCAAAACAACACAATCAAATCTGTTCCAAAAAAATTTAAATACAACTAAAATAAGAGTGAAATTGAAATAGAAAATTTATCAAAAAAAAAAAAAAAAAAAAAAAAAAAATATTGTTAATGTAAATGATTTAAAAAAGAATTTTTGTTCTGTTGGCTCACTTTAACTATGCGGAAATTCAACGATAATCAACAAGGTCTGTCTGAACCATATCCTAATGACAACAACGATTGTGTTAATGTTGATGATGATGACGTTGTTCTGACCGAGCAATAGCGGTTAAATATATAAACTCAACACTAACTAACTAACGCAGGCAGGCCTTACGGATGGATTTAATGGGTTTACAGCCCAGATAAAAACAAACAAATAAAACTAAAACTAAAATGAAATGAGAAAGAAACACAGACACACACACAGCCCTTTAAAGCAAAGCGAAAAAAAAATTATCTCAATTCATTAATCTTAATTTAAAATAAACGCACAGAGAAATGAAAAATAAAAGAAAGAAAACGTATTTATAACATTTATAACTTTCATCTTACATCCCCAAAAGAAATTGAAATGGAATTTGGGTTTTTAGTTGGTTGTGTGTCTATATATTTTTTTTTACCTAAAAGCTGGGGTACTCGTTTTTTGCTGTTTGTTTTATTTTGTTTAATGAAACAAAAAAATGTTACAGTAAAGAATAACCAAATGATAGGGAGATCTCTATTTAATGAATCCCCAAACTCGACAACGACTCTAGTAATTCCATTAATATTTTTTTTTTGTTGTATTTGTTATTGTCAAGGGAAGTTTTTTTTTTAAGAAACTTACTACATTTTTAGGAAACTTGGTACATACAATCTGTATACTCCTAGCAAACGACCACGCCCACATTGACGCTCTCATTTCAATAGAATAAGTTAAATATATTCCTTAATGATTTAAATTCAAATAAATTTTTTTTCACTCAAATATAGCATGAACTGAAAACTTAGGCAGTGCTTTTAGCTTTTTATTTCGGGCCTTAGATAATTATTTAACTCTTCTCCTCTCTCCTCTTCTGCAGAGAACAATATTTTTATGAAAGTTTGTTGAGTTTGTTTTTTTTGCTTGTCTTCCTCATTCGTTTTCTTTTTTCCTTTTTAATTTCAATTCAGATAAAAAAAATATTTTTTGTGCTTTTCTGGCACTACAGGAAACAATAGAATTTTTATACTTTTAGCTTAGTACATCCTATTACTGTTGTTGGTTTTCATTTTAATTTCATTTTGTGTGAAAATTCAGTTAAAGATTTTTGTGTTACCGTGAACGTACAAAAAAAAAAAAAATTATGAATTTTCGCTGGCAAAAAATTTAAAATTTTTTTTATAACCTCTCGCTTTCAAGCTTTTAAAAAATCATCACAACAATTTAATGATTAAACCTAAACCTTCACTAATTGATCTTTTCTCTTGTTTTTTTATTCTCTTTTTACAAAAGTTTTCCCAAGACACACTGGCTAGAATTAATTGATTTTTTATTAAAAAAAAAAAACGTGTGTCAAATTACTCTATAAAGCAAAATCAATAGGAATATAAGAAAAAAAGTCATTCCATTACACTTCACTTTT
This sequence comes from Thelaira solivaga, assembly GCA_947397855.1. Classification (NCBI taxonomy): domain Eukaryota; kingdom Metazoa; phylum Arthropoda; class Insecta; order Diptera; family Tachinidae; genus Thelaira; species Thelaira solivaga. Next base: position 80,197,904 of record OX377611.1, on the reverse strand, counting down.
TATTGTGCTTGTGCTGTACGAGTGTTTTTTTCTTTTTAAGACTTTACTGGCTGACAAATCAAACACTATAAGGAATTGAAAACAATCCAATTATTTATAATTTTTTTTTTGTAGTTTTTTGTTTTTAAATTGGAAAAGGAAGTATAAAAGAAAATGTTATTAAATATTTAATGATAATTATTTGATTGGTATTTAGAAAACTACAACTTAAAAAAAAAAAGAGAAAGAAAAAAAGACACAAGTGAATTTTGTGAGTAATACCTCAGTACACAGAAAAAAATTATAAAACAAATTTAAAATTTTAAATAACAAAATTGTCAAATCGATTAAAAGATTAATTGAATCAATTAAATTTTTCAGTGAATAAATTAAGCTTTAATTGAATAAATTAAATTTTTAATGGAATCAATTAACATTTTAATTGAATCAACTAAATTTTTTAATTAAATCAATTAAATTTTTAATTGAATAAAATAAGCTTTTCAGGTGTTTTAGCTAAATTAATTTATGCTTAACAATAAATCGGTTTTTTTTCAGTTTAAAAATGTTTTCAGTTATAAATGTTTTGTTTGATATTCAGCAGTAAAATATTTTTAGTAGTAACTGACAAAAGTACAAATTGTATTTAGCTCTCATATGCTTTCATACACTTTCAAAAGCCTCCCCAAAAATAACTCGTATAATAAAAAAATAATAACAAAAACAATAAACAAAAGATATCTCTTAACAATTGTTGCATTCAATTCAATTGCAAAAAATTTCTTATTGTTTAAAAATAAAAAAAATACTTCATAGAAACTCTAGGACTAGTTTGAAAGTTACCATTTTTTTTTTGTTTTTCTCATTTTGTATTTAAGTAGTAGGCATTTTATAGTTTTTTACTTATTTGCTCAACAAATGCCTGAGTTTGAGTTTAACAAAATGCTATAATGCTTTTAAAAAAGTAAACTTTTAGTTTATTTAAATTAAAATAAATTTATGTAACTAACACACTGCAAAACAAAAAAGTTTTCTATTGAAAATAATTTACTGTTATTTTTTGTTTTTGAGTTTGCTATATAAATTTCAGTTTATTATGACCATTAAAATTTGGTTTTTAAATTTTTATTAAAATGTTCTATGAGAAATTTAAAATTTTGTACAACTTTTGTTTGTACAAAAATCCCAAGTTAAATTTAATTTAAGTTATAAAAATTGTATTAAGTAAAAAATATTGCACAAAACCAAGCATTTCTGTTCAAAACTGAACTGAACTGGGTCATAATTTCTATTTCATAATTCATTCCTTTTTTAAATTTAAATTAATTTAAATTATTAATTTAATTTGTTATCATTTTTTTCTTTCTAGGTAAGTCCTTTCATCTACCTAATATTGATGTCAAATATTAAACAAAAAATAATACTGAATATTTAAGGTAAATTTTAAAAATCTTAAAATTATTTAATAACAAAAAATTATTTTCATCATGACAAACAAGAGTTATTTATATTATATATGAATATTTTATTCGGAAGTGAAATATTTAACATCTCATAAATACTCTACGTTCATTTTGAGGATTTTTAAATCCTCAATGAGTCCGTTTTTATCTTATTGGGGCGTCCTAGGGCAACTTAATCTTCCTTGAGACAAGCATTAGCTTACATACTGAATTTATAAAAATTAATTGATTTTCTTATATTTATTTTGTCATTATTGTCATTTATTCTTTTCTAACCAAAAACATGATTCCGTATAAAAAGATCACAAGTTTCAATAACATTTTAATAATAAAAACTACGAAGCTTTTATTATCATTTACTGAATGAATTTTATCTAAAAATTCTTTCAATCATAACATTTATTTAATGAAAAATTTCATAAATAAAATCCATTTGATTGAAATTATAAAAATATGAAATCATATAAAAATGTTTTATGATTTCAATGAAATACTTAAATTATTCAAATAATTGTGTTCAATGAATTAAATTATATCATACAATTAGTAAAATAATTTTATTAAATTAACGAAATAATTTCATTAAATTAATGAAATAATTGCATTAAATTCTAAATTTTTTTTAATGAAATTAGTGAAATAATTTCATTAAATTAGTGAAATAATTTCATTAAATTAGTGAAATAAATTCATTAAATTAGTGAAATAACTTCATTAAATTAGTGAAATAATTTCATTAAATTACTGAAATAAATTCATTAAATTACTGAAATAAATTCAGTAAATTATTGAAAAAAAATTCATAAAATTAATAAAATAATTTCATTAAATAAGTGAAATAATTTCATTAATTTTCTGAAATAATTTTATTAAATTACTGAAAAAATTTCATTAAATTTCCGAAATAGTTTCATTAAATTAATGAAATAATTGCATTAAATTGATGAAATAAATTTATTAAATTATTGAAGAAAAAAAACTTCCTTTAATGAAATAATTTTATTAAATTATTGATAAAAATTTCATAAAATTAATGAAATAATTTTATTAAATAAGTGAAATAATTTCATTAAATTACTGAAAAAATTTCATTAAAGTTCTGAAATAATTTCATTCATTAAATGCAATAATTTCATTTATTAAATTAAAAAATTTCATTTAATGAATTTCATTAAATATATTACGTCACTGTAATATGAAATATTTCTCTGAATCAACGAAACAATTTTAATTCGATTTTTGTCACCGTAGACTATTGAAAGTTTTCAGGACTCTTGAACAAAGTTAAAAACTTCAAGAAATAAAATCTTTTTGATTTTAACCTAAGCTGACTCTACACGAGAGTAGCAGTTCGATCGTGTAGGGGTATTTTCTCTGTGATTGTACGCTTTACTAAAGCGTTATCAAACAGATTTTCCTATTTTGCATCAGTTTCTTGATAGTGTGTATGGCGAAATTCACTCAATTAAAATATTTTATAAATATTTAATGTAATAAAGTTATATTTAATTTAAACTTGCATGTTAATCTGTAATTATTTTGGCCGACCCCACACTCTTTTAAATACTCTTGTATTTAATTGTGCAATAACTTTATAAGGATTTTTCACACAATAAAATCAAATGTTATTTAATTTAGTTGTTAAAAAATTGTCATATAAATTATGATATTTAAAAAAAATATATATATATATATATATATATATATATATATATATATATATATAAATATTTTTCAACCAATTTTATTTGTATAATTAAACAAATAATATTTTGTATGCATACACATATCATTTACATTTAATTGTTTTATAAATACGATTAAAATCAAATGTAACGAAAGAAAAATAATACAAATAAATACACACTAATTTATTCATTATTATTAATTTTTTTTTTATTTTAGCAAATGAGACTGCTTTTTAAAAAAAAAATTAAAGTTAAAATTTCTTGGCTTACGATTTTTATTTTATTTTATTATGTTGAGCTTAATAATAAAATAAATCAGCCTAAGTGAGCATATAAAAAAATTGTTTAAAAGTTAAACTTTAAAAGTCTTAACCACCCTTGTAGCTTAAAACTAGAATTCTTAAGCCACCTTCGTTTTTTAATACAAGAATAACAAATATTTTATAATTAAACATATGTTGCACAATAATCACGATTTAAATGAAATTGTATTTATTAAAAAAAAAATAATAAAAAAACTATTGATATGACCATTAATAACAACATTAATTAACGCTAATTACAATGAATTATTTTTACAGTTTGCGGTTAAATCCCAAAAATAATACATGCAAATATTTTAATCACATTAAATACCCAGTTACAGAGTTCAATTATAAATTTTGTAATGTTGCATTTTTGTTTGATCTTTTGTATCAAAAAAAAAAAAAAAAATTTTAATTGAAAAATTATATGCATACCTACAGAGAAAATCAGAAGAATTAGCCACACTAAAATGCTGTCAAATGTGACATTTTTATCAGTGAAATATTTTAAAAGTGATCAGTTGATGAATATTCTTAAATGTATGTAAAGTATGCATAGAAAATATGCATTTATAACAAAATATGCAAAAGTATGCAATAAAAAATTGAATCCTCGAATTCAAAAAAAGTACTTGATCAGAATCGTTTTGAAGTTACAAATAAAAGCATGCTTTTTCATGATAATCCTTGGCTCAGGCCACTCAAATGCCACTTAACAGCTAATCAAAGAAAGCTGTCGTTTAAAATAACTTTAAAAAATTCAAGAAATCTCAAAAATTACATTTTTAATTCGCTACCTAAAATTCTTGTCATTTGAAATGAAATTAAAATAAAAAATTTTCCTTAACTTCAAAACTAAGGAAAAAACTCTTAAAAAATGGGGAATAAAATAACCTTTAAATTTTTTTTACTATTTAAAATTATTATTACAAGTTATAGATAATTAAAGTTAAGATTTTTTAAATCAAATATCAAGCTTTTGGTTGGGCATTAAATTAAAATAAATATTGAACAGTGTGTCCTTAACTATGCATTCAAATTTTTTTCCAAGATTTTAGCTAAAAACCAGTTATTTGCCCCACAAAATCCTAACTTTAAGTAATGAAACTTGCAATAACAAGCCTTACCGTTGTAGTTTTCAAAACATTTAGGCTTTCAATTCAATTTTAAATTTATTTATTTTTCATTAATTTACTTAATTTTTTATTAAATGCAATTTGTATTTGTTTAGGATTTTACGGGTTTCATTTGAGGTATTTCCGTTCAATATGAATTAATTTATTTAACTAACAAACAAATCATTTGTTACTCACATACACTTTCACTATAAATCTAAAACTGTTCAATATACTCGTGCTTTTGATTTATTTATAATTTAATTCAAAATGTTTTAAATAATATTTTACAATATCTTTTGTTTGTTTTCCTATTTAAATAAATTAATTTATAACAACAATTTAAATACTTTAAATTACAATAACATATTTTTTGTTTGTGCGTTAAAATTTACCTGTAGGCGTGTATTAGCCACAATTAAATGTTACAAATTAAAATATGATGTTTAGATTTAACTTTTTGTTGTTGCAGCATTCTATAACATGACATGACTTTTATTGAACCTGTTTGTGATTTTTAATCTTGCAAACAAAAAAAAAAAAAAAAAAAAAAAAATACAAGTAAATAAATAAAAAAATTTATGTCAGTTAACTACGAGGAATGTTTGATAACTACACGACTTTTTGAATAACAAATTTTATTTTCAGCAAATAATACTTTTTTAAATCAATACATTTAGGACCATTATTACTATTCACTTATAAGGTGTCAGAGAGTTGTATTGACAAAGGGACCAATAATGTTTTCCATTATTAAAAGTTCCCAAGTTGTAATAGCAGCCCTTAGTCCAGTGTTTTTCCAATTTTTTTTTTAATTCCTTTCAAATAATAAGTTTTCTCAAAGAACTCAAACCAGGTGAACTCTTTATTCGAGTCAAAATCTCTTATCACCCAGCTATTTCTTTTAGTTAGGATAAAGAAAATAGTCTAAGTCTCGAGAACATGCTGAAGGAAGTATCTTGTGTGTGTATTCAATTTATAATAAAATTGCGTTGGTATGAGCAATAAAACTCATCACACCCATCAGTTCTAAAAAATAGGACATAAAGTTATGTGCTTAAAATAGTGTTAATTTTTAGCTCTTTAGTGTCTTTGTGTAGGTAAAACTTTTCGTAAGCAACAATAATAACAGTTAGATCGTTTTATGTAACTAATTTAGAAAGCATTACGATCTTTAATTACAACTGCAAAATTACATTTTGCATAAGACATAACTATATAACGGCACGCCCACTTTTCAATGATTTAAAGGATAAAATTCTATTTTTCCAGAAATTTTTCCACATCTTTATACTTTAAAAAAGGCCACAAAATACTTGTGTACCAGCCACGCCCATTTTTCAACGATTTAATAACTAACATTATATATTCCCAAGATTTTATAAAATTTGCTACATATGCTCTCCTTACTCTACAATTGATAGAGTAGAGAAGACTTGTGTACCGCCCACACCCTAGTTTTTAGCTTACTTTTCAACGATTTAATATTTAAATTTTTTTATAATATTCTGTACCGGCCACGCCCTCTTTTTAGCCCATTTTTCAACGATTTAATTAACATTTTATTTTCCAGCAAATTTTTTATGTATGCTCTCTTTACTCTTAATAATTCTAAAATCATAGAATAGAGGGGACCGCTGGAGATCGTGTGAAAAAGAAAAATAATAATCTAGACAATCTAATTATTTAAACAGCACCGTTCACGTCTAAAGCTTCTAAAACTTTTTGTTTCCTTAAAGAAATTTTTGTTGACCCAATACCAGTTAGTATAATTACAGGGGCTTTAAATAAGAAAGTAATATAATGAAAAATATAAGCAAAATCATATAATATACTGCGTAAGAGTGAGTATAATTCAAATTAATCCTTTTCAATTAAATTTCCATTTTAAATTTAATTATTTCCTGTCTCCTCTTAGAGTTCCTCTGGTTGGGTTGCTGTGAATGTTAGATTTGTTTTTGTGTGGTGTTTTACTTAAGCGCGCGTATATGTGTGTGTGTTTGTGTTTCATTATTTATATTTGTAAGCATCTCTTCCACTATGTGACAACCATGGTCTCCTCTTATAACTTTATCCTTATGGCTGTACATACTCGTACTTACATACATGCATGAATGAATATGTTTTGTTATCGCATTGCTTTACTGCTCCACTATATTCTATATATATAAATGTAAAGCACGCAAAAGTGAAGTGAAGTGAAGTGAAGTTTATCTATGTAGTACTTGTACCTTAAAGTACTGGGGTAATATTCAATTTAAAAGGCAAGTCTGAAAAGTCATTTGCAAATTCAAATGCATGTTTACAAAATTTCTGTATTTAGAAAAACTTTTTAAACAAAATTTGTATATACATATACTCACACACAAACATACATACATAGAAAAATATTTAGTTTGTTACTTACTTACTTGTGTGCTGCTGCATGCAGTCATTATGCTTTTGTAGACTCCAGAGAGTGCGTATTTCTATATCCTTAGATTATTTATATTTAGTCTCTTCATTTTTCCTTTTTTGTTTGTTTGTTTTTAAACAAAAGTATGTCACACATAAAGCACTGACAGACACAAATACTATAACTGGGTGGATTACAAGTCTCTGATAAATATTAAGAGGAGTGAGCAGAATTTCTTTACAATTTTTTTTTTGTTTGTTTTAATTTACTTTCTTATTTACCTTGATTATGTATTATTTAGTTAATAGGTGTGGATTTGTGTGTATGTGTCTAGTTAAGTTTTAAAATGCTTTTATATAATAAATTTCTTTTGTATTTTATACAGTTGGCATACTTAAATATTAAGATTTTTTTAATCACAATTTTAAGTGTGTCTGTTTTTAATAGAAATCTTTGTATTGCGCACTAATTGAAAAAATTAAATTATGTCTACTAAAAAAAAAAAAGTATATACGGTATTGGACCAGATCAAAACCGATGTACGTTCCATCTGGTTATCTTCTACTATTCAGAGGAGTAGTGAGTGAATTTAAAAATTTTTCTAAAATATTCGGAAATAATTTGTAGCATATTTTAAATCTACAAGACCTTCCCTTTAAAATGGTGTGTGTTCTAATCGGCAATCTTTTATGGTTCCTGCGTAAAGTGTAAAAATCCCTTAGAGCAAGGGTACTAAGGCATGAAGCAATTTCAAAAAGTTTTTTAAATAATTAAGTGGCAGATTGAAATCCCCTTTGAAACGCTGTACTTAATATCCCATAATCTTTAATAATTCCTTCAGAAATTTAAAAAATCATTCAGAGCAAGATTACTGGGGTATGACGAATTTAAATTTTATTTTTTTTTTTTAATAATTCAACGTAATTTCTAATGTAGATTACAAATCGAGAGAAATTTTTTTTTGTAAAAAATTTTAAAAATCTCAGAGCAACAGTACTGGTACTTTGCATTTGCCAATTTCCAATTTAAAACAAGTAGATACAACAGAATACAGTCGGTATAAAATTACCTACTGTTTTGCAATTTAATTCAATTAATAGAATAGCACGCGGCCATACATTTTATACCACAAACTGAGTATTTTTTTTTTTTTTGCGTTTCAATAATTATTTTCAGAGATAAATTAATTAACATTTAAAACATAGTTATAAATAAAATAAAAAATAAAATAAAAAAAAGACTGCAATTATTATCAAATTAAATTGAATAAATATTTTAACAATTAATAAATTAAATTTATTTACATACGCAAATACATGTATTTAATAAAATAAACAGGTAGCAAATTGTAAAGAAATAAAAACAATTATGCCATTAATACCAGGCCTACTTTTCTATAAAAAAAATGAATTATAACGCAAATGAAAAAAATTATGGCCGGGGTAATATCATAATTAACACAATTTAACACACACCCTCCCCTAGACTAACGGTTAGGGAAATTTTTTTTTGCTTAGGTAGAGTAACAATTAAATTTTTTTTTTTTTAACAAAAAAGTCATAACAAAACTGAAGTATTACAAGAGACTAGCTTAATTTAAAGACTTATTCTTATTGGAAATTAAAAAAAAATTAAGATTAAAAAATACAAAAATAAAGCTTAAAGAAGCTGCCAATTAAAAACAGCAAAACACTTTGTTTCTAAAAAAACAAAACAAAAATCGAAAAATTTACTATTTGACAAGCCTAAATTAAATTTGTAAAGTTTATTTAAAAAAAAAAAAATTATTTTAGTAGACTTTATGTACTGCGACCCAGAGGATCTTTTTTACAGCCTATGAGTTCACTGTTCCAGATCTAAGTTAAAAATTTAGCCAAGATATTGTTCAGTGAGAGCAAATAATAAAAAAGTACCAAACAGCCCTTCTTTTCTTTCTCTTTTTCAGATTTTCCAGAAATCTATTACAAACTAAATATTAAAATTGGATACACTGTCTGTACTGTGGGGAACACATTACATGTGTGATACTCAATATAGTTTTATTTATTGTAAAAAAAAGTATTACAAATAAAAGAAAACTTAGAAAAGGCCATAAAGGAGACAAAGTAGATCATTAAAGACTTTATTTATGTGTAAAATTAATACTCAGAAAAAAGGGATAAAATACATTTCAAAATAACTTATTCACCCCTTTTGCTCGTTCCCAACTTAAATATCCTTAAACAGAATAACAACTACGACACTCTATGGTTTGCTATGCTTTCATTAGTTACAAAAAAACCCGGCATTTTAATGGAGTGGCAGAGACAGCAAATTAAGCCGATTATTATTGCATAAAGGATACCAGCAAATGTGCTCGTTTAACTCAGTTATATAATATAACTTTACTTATTTGTAAGTTAAAAAAAAAAATTAAAATAAAAAACTAAAAAATTCCCTCAAGTTAGTCAAATGTTTATTTGATTAAAACTTTTGTTAAAGCTTAAACAAAGAACAAAAAAATTGGGAATTAAAGAATTTTTTTTGTCTACTTTCTTAAGTAAAAATTAAACAAAAAAAAATTTTTTTTTAGTAGAAATAACAACTTTCTGAAAAATTAATTTTTTCAGAAAAATATTTTCAAAAATATTCTTGAAAAAATGCGTAAGCAAAATGAAGAAAAATATCTATTTTGAGGAAGCTTAAGAATGTTAATCTATAGACTTGCTAAATAAATAAATTCTAAATAATAGTGTTTTCTAACTGAGTGGATTTAACATGAATTGAACCTTAAATTAGAACAGGAATATGTGGAAATGCCCAAATGTGCCGACATATTTAAAGTAAGATATTCTAGAGTAATTAAGAAACCATTCATTATTATTTATTATTAATGCCATGGCATTGGATATCGAAATTCAAATCAATAAATTAATATATTAAACAAGTAATTGAATGGTTTTGTTTTTATAAAATAAAAAAGTGGCAATTTTTTTTTTTTTTTTTTTTTTGTTAATTAAATCTTGGTTATTAGGAAAAAATAAAATGAAATAGAAAAAATTGTCTGTCAAAAAGAAAGGGCATTAAAAAAGATTTCTAGAAATTTTTCATATGTAAATCACTTGTGCTGAACGCTTCCCCAACACTAACGCCAAGGCAGGCGTTGGACCGTCAATTAACACGTTATAATGTGTCAGCGCATTCTCAAACGATTACGAAATAAAATCGCAAACTTTATTTAATTACATGGAAATATTAACAATAGGTACCTATTACCGAACTAAAAAGCGCTAAATAATAAAAATCTATTTACTAAATTTTCTATTGAATATTTGATTTTTAAATTCATGATTTCATTCCTTTCAAATTCCCATTGTAAAATACCATGTGAAAAAATAATATTTTGTTTCTTTAAATGCTATTAATGTTTTTTTTAAGGATTTCCATTGTTTTACTTACATTTCCCTTTATATTTTACCAATTTTTTTTTTTTTTTTTTTTTTTTTTTTTTTTTTTTTTTTTTTTTTTTTTTTTTTTTTTTTTTTTTTTTTTTTTTTTTTTTTTTTTTTTGCTACGAAACTTTTATAGCATGTAACAACCGCTAAAGGAATTATAGTACAGTTTCAAATTAAATATCCTGAATATTTTGTTGCCATCCATGAAATAAAGCTTTTTTCGTTTTCTGTTATACTGCTTTGCAAGCTATTGAAAGCTTTCATAAACTAATTTAGCAATGAACAATAAGAAGCTTTAACATTTTTTTAATGTGAATATTCGCTGCCACAGCTTTTGCTATGTTTTAGTTACTTTTACTTTTTGAAATAATTCGTAAGGATAGATAATTATAGCAACAAAATTATTTGTATGCCCCCTATAATTATAAAAGTTGTATTTAAGGATAAAAATAATTACGTGATTTGGTGAACTTAAAACATGGCGTTATAAGGAAAACTTAAAGCTTTCCTTTATATGTTGAGATTGAGATAAATTTTATGTTAATTTTATATTGAGAAATTTTCATACACGTAATTGGATTTTATCAGGCATAAGCTAAAGCTTAAAGAAGAGCAAAAGCTTGTATAAAGTATTCTGATGTATTTTTTTCTTCTTTAATTTTATTTAAGGGGAGTTCGAATATAGAATTTTTTTTTTATTAATTTATTTTTTTTCTGCCCCTGCTATTGAATGTTATTAAAGGGGAAATTGTATTCAGCTAATATTTCCTATATACACAATACATACATGTTAAAATGCTAATTTACTTCAATAAAGTTATATTTTAAACAGAAACATATTTTTACAGCAAAATTAAAGTTTAAAGTTTAAAAATTTGTTTAAAAAAATTTATTATTTGAGCTTTTTCTTTTAAATAATATGACTAATTTGTTAAGCTTGAGGTCTTATATTTCAAAAATTTATATTTATATCGATATTTCGCTCCAATTTGTGTAGCTTCTTCAGGATATAATTATTTAACAAATTAGTCATATTGTTTAAAAAAAAATTATTTTAATAGCTGACATAACACAGAAAAAAAATTAGGAGCCAATTTAAAATCTGTTAAATCAATTACATTTTTAATTGAATCAATTAACTATTTTATTAATTTTATATATTTTTCAGTTTAATTAAATATTTAATTGACTCAATTAAAAATTTAATTGATATAAAAAATTTTTTAATTAAAATTTTTAATTGGTTCCTAATTTTTTTTCTGTGTAATAACAAAATTCATTCACAAAACACAAAATTTTTAATTCACAATTAAATGACATAATTCAAAGTAATAATATACATAATTACGCAAGAATGAATAACATCGGTATTTCTTTCCCCTAAATTTTCCTTTCCAGGCGTAATCAATAATACCACCCAATACCAAATTAGTATTGATAGTGATTGATATTTATCAATATTGAGGGCATAAACGATAAAATTTAACCTCTAATTTAACGCCAAATTAAATAAAACTCTAGCCTTATTGAAAATTCGTTTTCGAAAATGGCATTCCAAATCAGCCCGCATGCAATTAACAAAATTACAAAAAAAAAAATAAAAGCCGTTATTTTTGAAAGTGGTACAAGTCCACTTTAAAAAAATATTACGAGCTGTCTGCAATTTTTATTAAAATATTGACATCATCTTATTAAAATTACTTCAACTCATTTTTTTTTTAAAGAGGAGACTTATACCACTTTCAAACAGTTCAATTAATATTTTTTTAAGACGAACTTTTTCCTGCTTGTGAATTAAAACTTTTTTTATTTTTCTTAGTTACACAATTTCATAGCTCAATAAGCATTAGCAGCTGTACCACAAAATTACTTTTAATTTGCACACATTAAAACGAATATATCTACTCAAGGCTTTAAAAATATTTTAAAATAAATTGAATAAAAAAAAAAAAAACGTTTTGTGTCGGTAGATATTTTGCTAAATTAAAACATTTCCCTCAAGCAGAAATGAATCAAGTTGTATTAAGTTACATATGGCATTTTGTTTTGCGCCACAGAATATTAATTAAAACCAAGATTTTTTGCTTAAGAAATAAAACAATTGCTCAATGTTTCATTTAAAGAATTTACATTTGTAATTTGTTATTTATTACATGCATATGCATACCAACAAATATCTATTTTCTTGGTGTCTTTTTTTTTTTTTTTGTTGTTGCTTTGGCTTATTCATGCCACTCATATCTCAAAGGACATTCAGTGTAGTCTTGTTGCGCTTTCGTATGTGTTGTCACAAAAAAAATACAACTCCTTTTTACACTTGCTTTAATTTTCTGTTTTATTCATTTAGTTACCACCTGAGTCGTTGTGAGTTAGTATGTTTGCTGTCTAGGGGCTGTACATTAGGATATCCATTTTGTAATGCTTGCAATGCTGAGTTGGAAGGCAACAGTTGTAAAAAAAAAAAAAAAAAAAAAATAAAATTATTTAAAAATGTTGGTAATTCATACCATGAGCGTGTTCTATTCAAGTATGTGATGCCATTTTAATTCCCAAGATTGTAACTAATTTCTTTTTATTTTTTTACATCACTGCTTTTAGACACAGATATGTAGATAGATTTTTGTGCATTTGCTTTTAATGCAACTAAATTTATGCTAATGCAAATTAAAACAGTTGGTTTGTAGCTTGAAAGATGGTTGTGTTTGGGGACATTATTATAAGGAATTTAAAGATTTAAGGATTATTTATTATTAAGTCAAGTTAAGTCAACAAATTCTTAATTTAGTTGCTCTTGCTAAGACCAGGATCACAATTATATTTTAAAATTCACGTTTTGTCCTTACACAAATTTTTTGTAACGGCAATTTTAGCCTTCTTATTCAGTCATTCATACAGCCTTCAAGCTACATGACTTCTTTTTTTTACACCTTTGTAAAAGATACGAAGAAGGAACCAAAGGAAATTGCTAAGTACGATCCATTCTTATTTCCTCTGTCCTACAAAATCTAGAACTTCCCAACTTAAATTGCTGGGTGTGGTCCTGGTCTAAGCTAATCTAGCTGTTAACAATCTACTTAGAAGCTTCAATCTCTTTCTTTAATTTTATTATTGAAACCTAAATAGCTGTATACAGCCAAGCTTCTAAGTTATTTTAAGCATTATTTTCTTTTTTATATATCTTGGAATTTTGTGCCAATTCGAAGGACCACATAATAATTTTTTGCTATTTTGTAACCAAAAACCACTTGAAAGAATAAATGTCATTTACTCGAACATTAATAATAAATTGCAACCATAAAATCATAAACATATTTTTATTAAAATTGACAGATATCACTTAAATTCAATTAAATCACTTTAATGCTAATGGTGATGTTATAAATCAGCTAAGAAGAAGTATGTTTGTATGATGACATTTAGCAAAAGTGTGTGTTTACAAGGATTTAAAATTATGAAAAATAAATAAAAAACCAAAGAAAAAATTAATGTTTTAAATATCAACCAAATAATACAAGCTGTTATATTTAAAAGTGGCATAAGTCTACATTTTTTCTTAAATGAGTCAGTTTTAATTCTAGTTAGATGATGTCCTTATCTTGCTAAAATTACTGCTAACTCATTTATTTTTGTAAGTGGACTTATATTTTAAGTGCAAGGATCCTGAGAGCGGTGCCAGAGGTAGCTCCCATACCGGTAAGGTCGAGGCCAAAAACAATCTAAATAAAAAACGTAGCGTTTGTTCCACATGTCAGTGGCGGCTACAGCGTGCGTCTGACTTTGAATAAGCGAATCGTGATATAAAATATATGACAGGATAGTAGGCCAAGTTGGCAGCCCTATCATTCATCTTTCTGACTTCTACTTGACTACTGGAACTATGTATTCCATAAGACAAATGTACAATGCATTTTGTTTTGTCAAGTTGGCTCTGGTGTCCTTTATTTACTAAATTTAAGAGGTAACATACATGAGATTTACTTGAAAATTAATTTATTATATTTGATTATAAAGAAAATCGGAAATTTCCTTTAAATCGTAGCATCATCGTTTTAAAGATAACGTAGGACTTGTAATGCAAAAAAAAAAAAAAAAAAAATTAAAAGATTTTTAATTTTCCAAAAATTATTTGAAGAAATTAAACCAAAAATTTTTAAATATTTTCCTTTAATCCTAGAACCTCATGAGTTTCCTGCAAAACGACATATTTTATTGAAATCCATAATTTCAAAGTAAAGTTTTTTCAAGCTCGAGGTCAAAAACTTTCATAAAAGAGGTCGAAAAAATATTATTAAAAATAAATATTTTATTGGTTTTTTTTTTCACTAAAGTGAGAAAAAATTTCGAGGGCTTTTTATAAATTTTTTTTTTTAGACAATTAGATTGTCTGTTTTCTAGGAAAAAATTTTCACTGCAAATAATTTGTAGATTATGAACTAAAACTTTGAATTGAACAAAGATAAAATTCTCAAAAGGTCTATACGAGTAATAAATAGAATATTTTTTTTTGTAATATATATTTTTTTTATTGGTTTTTATATCACTAATATCTTAATATCACATCATCCAACATATTGTGCTGGCAATTTTGGTTGTTGTGTTGGTTTATTTGACTGGTTTTGTTTTGTTTGGTTTTGCTTCATTTCATATCGGTTTGATTCGTTTTGGTTCTGTACTCGTTTGTATACAAGTTTATTTTTTGTTTTTGGTAATATATTTATTTTAATCCTTTACGTTGTTAATACCACAAAATTTATGTGCTCTGCATGTGAATATTATTTGGTTGCATATTTTTTTTTTTATTTATTTTTACAAAGAAATAGTAGATTGTATTTATTATTGGTCCTTTAAATGAAAACAAGAATATGGTCCAGTGTTATTCATATCTTTAATATTGTTTATACATATGGGCTAATCCAGGCTAGAACAATAAAAATTAAAATAAAAAATCAAGTCTTAAGAAATATTTATATTGTTAAAATATCTACGCTAATTAATTAATTTTAATTAAATTTATATAGTGAGTTAAAGCATGAAATATTTTCAATGGAAAATGTTTAAAAATAAAAAAATCATCTTCAACTATAAAGATTAAAAAAATATGTAGTTTTTAATGTCAGTTATCGTGGCGAGTCCATACAAAAATTAATATTTTTAAATTTGACACTTTCAATTCCATAACGAACTGAATGAAAAAAATTGCGAAATTTATGGTCTCGAGTTTACATAAAATAAATGTTATTTATTTTTTTTTATGAAACATGAAGTACATGAAGCTACCTGGGGATCAAAGAAAAATTGGGCCTGTACAATTTTTATTTTAGTAAAACACTCTTGTAATATTCCATTACAAATATTCAAAAATTATTTAAAATAAATTAAAGTAAAAATCTGTAATTATTTTCCTATAATCCTAGAACCTCATGAGTTTAACATGCAGATATGTAAAAAAGTGGGCATGGTTAATTTTGTTCTTTCTAAAAGTTTAAATGGGATGAATACGAACATTAAAAGACATTCTCCAATTCAACATAAATTGTAAAAAAGTACGATTGTTAAAATTTTCTTTCTAAAACTTCATTTTGACTATGACGTACATGTTCATATGGAAAACAAAAAATTAGCCAAAGCGGTGCGATTACCAAGGAACGACATATTAATTGGCCATTAAATTTTTTTATTTTCATCTTATTTTACTGAACTGAATATTTTAATTGGCCATATCGGTTAGGTGTTTAATATTGAAATAATAAAAGCATAACATTTTGATTCAATTCGTAAATAACTACGTTTTGGTTTTTATTTCTTATTATTTCCTATCCTTTTAAAACCCATTGACATTTAAGAGGGCATCAAGTGAGTGGGTGTATAAGTGAAATGCATTTAAACATTTCCTGTATATTTAAAAAAAAGAAATTTTTATGGTTTATTGGAGTTTAACTGCAAGTAAACTTCGTTACAACCAAATTTTATTAACAGAAATAAAGCCAACATATAAAGATTTGTCTACTTAATGTTTTTCATACCCTTGTGTGTGGCCACCATTTATTTACGTTATGTAACTCCCTGTTAAGTATTTGGTTTATTTACTGTCTGATAATAAAGCTGGCATATTTCTTTATATGAATATTCTTTTTATTACAACTTATAAAACGTTAATAAAGTCATATAAATTTTTTGTTGCTTTCAAAATTCTTAACAAAAAATATCTTTATAAATGATGATGGATGTGCTGAGTTAAAAAAATTTGTTTTATAAAAAACCATAAATGTTTGTATTTCGTTGGCGTTTTATTGATGAAAATTCTGCAAGATTTGCTTGCCATTTCCACTTTTAGGTTGTTATTATTTTAAGCACAAATAGAATTATTTATTTTTAATGTTACAAAAAGATGTGGTGCAAATCAAAAGATTACTCGTACGCCAGTATATACAAAAAAAATTACAAGAGTTTCTTATGATTGAGTTAAGCCATTAAGTAATAAAAATATTAAATAAATTCTGTTAAAAGGAAATAAAAAATTCAAATAGACAACAGGAACTTGAGAAAGTCTTTTTAATACTTTTTTTGATTAATCGGATTTCTAGCAAATAATTTAATGTAATAAATTTTTTCATTTTATTCATTAAACATTTAATCAATAATTTTCTGTTTTTCAGTTCGTTAATTTTTTTCTTTGATTAAAACTACGAGTTTTTTCAAGCTTGAGATCAGATTTTAATTATTTATACTCATAGACATATTCCGTGCATCTTTTTAAAAATATTTATCATAATAATTAAAATTTTTTGCCATATTGATACAATATATAATTGATTCAATTACAAATTTAATCAATATTTAATTTTTTTTTTTTTTAATTAAATTAAAAAAATATTAAATTTAATCGTTGTCACTCACTTCGCATGATTGCTAAAACTGCAATAGATCTCCGAAGCACAGTTGTTTTTGCAATTATTGGGTGAATTATTCAGTCCCCTCCGAGATTGCGGAAAGATCAGAAATGTAACAAAAAATACAAAATTTCATAAAATTAAAATGTGTTTTAGTTTTTTTTTTTTCATTTTTCGAAAAAAAAATAATATGGCTATTTTGTTAAGCTTGAGGTCTAATTTTTCAAAAATTTATTTTTATATCGATATTTCGCTCCAATTTTTGTAGCTTCTTCAGGATATAAAAATTTCGTTTTATTTATTGAAAATTCATTTTTTTTTTAATTTATTTTGATGTTAAAAAAATTAAATTGTTTCCTTGTTCACCAGCAGCTGATACATTAACACAATTAATTCACAATAGACAAATTTTTAATTCACAATTAAATGAAACAATTCAAAATAATAAACTAATTTCGCTGGAATAAATAATAAAAATTTGCATATCGATCGATATTTCTCCGCAAAATTTTCCTTTCCGTGCAGAATCAATAATACTACCCAGTTTCTAGTCTGGGCCAGATTCGTGCTTTCGTTCATATATTTAGACTGTGTTTTAAGTAAAAATATACTCTCGATCTGCTGCAGAAAATGCCAATATTCCGTTCTGACAGCCTAGATTCTTTTCTTTTCAAGCTATCTGCTTAAATTTTCCTTTGAGTCTCACAGCTAATCTACTGCTTTACTTAATGCCATCAATTTAGATTGTTGTCCCAGGGATTTTGACATCTTAATTAAATTCTTAATCGATTTCATACAAAATTAAATTATTTATTTTAAGCAAATCTTCTCCATCGGATCATTAATCAATTTATTTCTTTTGGAATCTCCTGATGCTCTTGTTTCTTCTCTTTTCTTTTCCTTTAGAAGCATTAACAAATTAGTCTTTATTAAATTAAATAACCTTAAAATTTATGTCTTCAAATTGAAAAACAAAATATTTTATTTGTAGCAGCTTATCGCCATTTTAAATAAAATAAATTCATTTCCTTTGCCAGCTAAATAACTGAATTTGCTCAGTAACTCGTCACTCCTTGATAACTTTATTCAGATTATTTACTCAGTAGCACAATTTATTTTGTTTATTATTTATTAATTTTGTTTTTGTTTCTGTTATTATTTCAAGTAAAACGATAAAATTTAGCACTGTCACAAATTTGTTGGTCACATCTGTGGCTTATGGCAAAATATGCTGAGTATTTACTGGCAAAATAATATATATATATAAAAAAAAAAGGATTTTTAAACCCTATCGCTTATGTTGTATCCCTTTTCATTTCCCCTATTCCTTTATCTCTACAATCTTTGCCTTTTTTTGACTCTTGCATAAAATGCTCACTCACGCATTTATTTTAAACATGAAAATAATAAAGACTGGAATTTAATGTTTGTAATAATACAATAGGGAAGGGGCTGGAGGAAGCGCATAGCATCAGTTATCCTTATACTTTTCTTATATTATTGTGTTCCCTAATAAGTTTTGCATGTTGTTGCTGCTACATGTGGTAGCATGCATAAATATAAAAGGCCACAGTGATTTTTCTTTCTTAAAAAATCATTTAAGAAATGTTTTTTTAATAAAGATAAAACGACATTATTATTTTGGATATTTTGTTTAAAAAGATTGTTAACCCATAAACAAATAGAAGGAAAATAAAATAATAGAAAAGAACTGCTGATTCATAAATAATTTTTTAAGCAAATTTTCTTTTACCCTTCAAAACATGTGCTTTGCGTATTTATTTCTGAATAATTAGATGTGTTTGCTACGAGAGTGTAATTTCTAAAAGGAAACAAATTATTCCAACAGCAAATGTTGTTCCAATAAACATTTAAAATTATTGCTAAATTCTTGCATAATAAAATGATGACAAAATATTTTAGGAAAATATTTTATATTACCAACGCCAGCTATCGTATGAACTATCAAATAAAATCACATGACTACCGTTAAACAGTAGCGCCAAGTGGAGCGTTTTTTAGCGCCCTCTATTAATATTAAAGCTTCATCCCTAACTAAAAATGCGGGCGGTGCGTATTTTCTGCAGTGGTTTAATAAAACGCACTAAAGACAAACGAAAAAGAGTTAAGAACTCTCATGTCATTACTGGTAAAAAAAAAAAAAAAAAAAAAAAAAAAAAAAAAAATTGTGTTGCAGCTAACTTCACTATGAAACGCACTGTCCAAGTTGGATTTTCCAATTGTTCATGTATGGGTATTAGAATTTTTGTCAAATAAAAAACGCTTGCCGCGCCAATTTCTTTTTGACTGTAATAAGAAAATTTGCTAGTTTTTTTTTGTTAAATTCAATTATTTTTTTTCAATGAAATTAAAATACACTGTAAGGAAAAATGTTTCATAAATTCATTAAAATTGTTTACTTTATTCAATGAAATATTTCTGTAAATTATTGAAATTGTTTTCATTGAATTAATGAAATTTAATATTAATGTATAATATCATTTCTATCATGAAACGTGCATTTGGTTGAAAAATAATAATTTTTTTCTTCAGCTAATGAAGTTTTCATTAGATTAATGAAATTATTTTATTAACTTAATGAATATTTAGTTCCTTGAATTAAAAGAAATTATTTCATTAGCTTAATGAAATTTGTCATTTGATTGAAAACTAATGAATTTTCAAATAATTAATGAAATTGTTTCATATTAAATTCATTAAATTAAAGAAACGTGTCATTTGTTTAAAAATAATGAATTTTTCATTGATTTAATGTTATTATTTTATTAAGTTAATGGATTCATTTAATTAAATTAGTTGCAAGAAATTAAATTTTTTCATTGTATTACTGAAACTGTTTCATAAATTAATGAATTTTCTATTTAAATTAATAAAATATGTGATTAGTTTCATGAAACGTTTAATAATGAATTTTACATTGGGTTAATGACAAAAAATTCTCTCAGTGTTTCCTAAATAATTTATAATTTTTTTTAATTGGTTTCATTACAAATTAATTTGGTTTGTGTTTAAAAAAAAAAAAAAAAAAAAAAAAAATTGTGTAAAAGGGGAAAAGAAAATTAAAGTAAAATTTTTTTCAAGACACTTGAAACCTTCCCTCTTTCACCATTTATTGTTTGTAATACATTTTTTCATAACTCCTTTTTTTATTTAATAAAAAAATAATGCTTTGTCAAAAAGGAAATGTTACTAACCGTTTGACTATCTGCTCTAACTGACAAAAGGAATTTAAAATAAGAAAAATCATTTCATATTAATTTTATGCAAACATTTTCATAATCAAGTTGTGTATCAAGTAGATAAAAAAATTTTCTTAACAATTTTTCATTGCTGTCTTAGACAAGATGTTATGCTTTTGATTTTTTTTAAATAAATATTTGTAATTTTTCTTTCTAAAGCAAATAATTTATTAAATTATTTTGCTTAAAAATTTAAATAATTTGTCAATAGAAATTCTCAGTCAGCACAAAATGACACAACACTATTGATTGCATTGATAAATTGAAAATATAACACACGCTGTTGCTAAATACTGTAACCCATGTCACATCTGCTTGCTTTCTTTACTTACTTTTGTCTTCCTGTCATTTTTCCCATTGACCATTTGAGTTATTTTTATTATTTTAAAGCTCATAAAAAAAAGGACAAAGCTGTGAAATCATTTTTATTTATTTCTTCCCTTTCTTTTTTTGTATTAAATAGGATTAATTTTAATTAAAATATAAATTTTTATTATGGCGCTTTTCAGAGGTTTTAATAACATTGTATATGTAAACCACACTTTTATAATCATATTTTTTATATAAATTTTTTTTAGCTGTCTTTTATATCACACAAAAGTTTTTTGTTTTTTTTCGTTTTAATGAACATTGGACATGCTAGAGTATAGAAATTGAATTTTTGGCTGTAAAATCAACAAACGTGAGTTATTTCAGCTTAAAAATTTAACTCATCTTACTTACAGTTTGATAAAATAACAAACTGCCAACCAAAAAATATCAAAAAAAAATTACAAATTTAAAAGCTTAAAAACTACGTATGGGGAAAGCTGACATTTCGGAAATGTTTTAGGTTTTTTTTTTTATTAAAAACAAACCGACAATTTGTGTGCCCAAAAAGAAAGTATCTGCGTTTGTGGTTAACAAACAGAAAACCAAATAAATTTGTCATGTTTTTTTAATTAAGATTTAAAGGACTTTAATCAGGGATCAGCATCAGTTCAAATTACAGCCTTCAATATCGAATTTCACAAGACTTGCTAAACAGCACTAAAATTTTAGTTTGAAAAATTAACAAAAAAACTCCAAAGTAATTTCTGACGTGAATAGTTACATTGGCCGCTCCAATTTAGGTTGGTCTGACAGCTTGTATAGTTTAAAAAATTTTTTACTAAAATTTATTTCTTTAAAATTGCTTCACTTTTATGAAGTTTTTTAAACCAATTTTTTTTTTTTTTGCTAAATTAAAATTGTAACATGATGTAATCATTTTTGACAAATGTATTCATTATTTGTTAAATATCTTGTTGTTCTAAAAACTAAAGCACACACATTCTTGATAACAAAGCAACAAAACCAAAAACTTTACAAAATATTTGCCTAAATAAGCACATATGTATGTGTGTATGTGTATGCAGTAGCTGTTGCATGTTTTCTATATCTATCAGGTAAACACCAAATGAAACAAAAAAAAAACAAACAAACACAAAAATCTACTAAAAAGTATCTATTGTGGTTTTTGTGGTCCTTAACTAAAAATCGGTAGATGTTCTATGTCCTGTGTCCTGTCTTGTTTTTTTCTTCTTTTTCTTTTTCTTCTTTTAAACCGAAAATTTTGTTTATTTCGGTTGTAAAATTGTTTAGTTTTTGTTGTTGTTCTTCATGTGATTGATATGAAGTATGTAACTACTTAATATACAACAAGTTTGTTGACATAACAAGGTAGTACACGTAGACAAAACTGCTCTTACACTTGTCAAGATTTACTTAAGGAGGAAAAACACAAACAAGTTACTGGGATAACAATGTTAAATCTAGTTTTCATTATAATCTAGCTACTAGTCCAACACAACAACAAAACAAAACAAATAACAGAAAAAATGGCACAGTGGTTTTAAAAAATATTTCAAATGTAAAAAATAATTAAGAAAATTTAATCTTTATTATTTATTTATTTAAATTTTGTTAAACTTTATAATTCCAAATAATTTAATATATTGAAAAATAATTAATAAAATAAAAAAATTAAATAAATAAAACTAAAAAAATTAAATAAATAACACTAAAAAATAAATAAAACTAAAAAATAAATAAAATTAAAAAATAAATAAAATTTTTAAAAAATTTAAATAAATAAATTTAAAAAATTAAATAAATAATTTTAAAAAATTAAATAAATAATTTTAAAAAATTAAATAAATAATTTTAAAAAATTAAATAAATAAAATATAAAAAAATTAAATAAAAAAAATTAAGAAATAAAAAAAATATAAAAAAATTAAATAAAAAAAATTAAGAAATAAAAAAAATATAGAAGAAATTAATAATTACAAAAAAAATTATAATTTAAAAAAATAATAATTTAAAAAAAATATAGAAGAAATTAATAATTACAAAAAAAATTATAATTTAAAAAAATAATAATTTAAAAAAATAATAATTTAAAAAAATAATAATTTAAAAAAATAATAATTTAAAAAAATAATAATTTAAAAAAATAATAATAAAAAATAATAAAAGAAAATAATATTTAAAAAAAAAAATTAAAAAAATAAATAAATAAAAAGTAAAAAATAAATAAATAAAAAGTAAAAAATAAATAAAAAAAAAAATTAATATAATGGAATCGAATGACATAGAGCGAAAGGCAATAGATCGAAATGAAATAGAATGAATTGCAGAAAAAAGGAATGAAATGAAATAGAACGAAATGAAATAGAATGAAATAAAATACAGTTAAGTGGAAATTAATGAAAAGAAATCGAATTTAAAAAAATGAAAAAAAAAAGTGAAATGGAATGAAGTGAAATGAAGTTTCAAAGAACCAAGTGTCTATTTCACTTTTTAAATGCAATTTTAATTTATGAAACATGTATTCTTTCTTATATTTTGCTTCATAAAAATATTAATTTTTTTCTAGTTATAATAAAGAAAAAAAAAAAAAAAAATCAATCAAAAACGCATTATTATTTAATTAAAATGTTTTCATTAAGAGAAGATGTTGTTTTATAATTTTTAATTACTTGACCATATTTGAACATAAGCTTTCATCATCCTTAACTTTTTTTCAATTTATTTATTTTAAGTTTTTTTTTATTTTTTATTTTTTTTTTACTAAAAGCTTTAGTTTAAGTTTTCAGTGGAGAAACAAAATGGTTTTTAAGGTAGTTTGTGCACGCTTCACTAAAAAAAATTAACTGTTTCCCGAAACGGAAAGTAAACATTTAGAGAAGGTGTAGCAACAACTCGCTTCTCCCTTTTGGCAAAGCAAACCAAGCCAAGCCATAAAACAGGTGACACAAAGTCAAAAGCTCTTGCGTAAGCTTAACAAATTTTCCTACTATTTTTATGCTGTTAAGAATCTATATAATTTCTTATAGATTCTGAGCTTAGTACACTAGCCTTTAATCTAATAAGGCACTCTAGGTATTTACAGAAAGTGTTGTAGCAACTCACCCATTCCTTTTCGGCAAAGCAATCCACACAAATATACATTTAACACATTTTCATAGCAATTCCCTTAAACTGATAATCCTTTTTGTGAAAGAAACCTTCTAAATAAGAACTCCATCATACTAAAAGTAGCGCTTTAATAAGAGATAGAAAAAAACATAATAATATTAACAACAACAACTTATGGAAAACAGCATCATTGATAAGCGGTAAAACTGAAAGAAACCAAAACTCAAAACTATAAACGCTTTTTGCTTAGAAAAGCATAAAAAGTTAAGAAGAGTATGAAAGGTACTTAAAAAAAGGGAGAAAAAAAACCCCAACTGAAAAACTAGCATTAATAATAAATAAACAATTTACGCAAAGGGAAAGAGATTTGCGTTGGCGGCAAATATTGTGCGAGCAGCAGAACAACAACATTATTTAGCGTGAAATGTTCAAAGGGTGCAAAAATAAATTCAATTAACTTGATTCGCCACTTAAGCTTTTAATAATAACAACTTAAGTACTTGCGTTCGTTATAATTTTCCTTTTTTTTTTTTGTTTAAAAATTTCTCTTCTCTTTTTTTTTTTTAATTAAAAAAAAATATTTTTTTTCATGCCATAACGAAAAAAAAAATCAGAAAAAAAGTTTTTTTTTAAGTGTAATATAGAAGGAGAAATAAAGGACAAGAACTAAAATGTATTTCTTTTTTGTCAAGAGAAATGAAAATACTATTTTGTTGATAAAAAAAAAAAAAAAATGCAAAAAACGGAAATGTTTAAACGAGTGTAAAAATCAACTTTTTTGTTATTTTTGTTTTATATTTATTTTAATGTAGTGTTTTTCAATTACTATCCATAAAATTATAATATAATAATATCATTAAAAGTTACTTTTTGATACCACCACTTGCCTTAGAAATACTTAGCAATTCGCCCCACCCTCATCTTTGTCATAACAGTTTTCACTTACAAGCTGCGTTCCTTCCAGCTGTGGAAGTGGTAATGATGCACAAATAAAAGAAAAATAGAATTTAAAAAAAGGGTTGGTTTTTATTGTTTAGTTAGTTATCTTGTTTGCTTTTCATTTAATTGTTGATTCTCTTGCTTTTATTAATAATAAAGTCAGCAAATTCCCAACGCTGAGTGACACTTTTAAATGAAAATATTTCAATATTAAATTTCATAAGCAGCTTAGTTTAAACAAAACCATGTTACTATTTGTTTTTAAACAAATACAAAAAATATATTTTGACGCTATGTCGATGTATTCCAGTATTAGCGAGATGACAATGAAGACAATAGTGTTTGCTAGAATCGAAATAATTCTATAAGAAAAACTTTTAGGCCTTTCGATAGTTAAAGTTTTGATTTTAAGGTTTTTAGTTAAAATTTAAAGATTAAACAAAAACATATTCTTACTTTATAGTTTACCTAATTTATTAATAAAAGAAAATGTGTGTGCGTATGGTAAATAATACAGTGTCTTCATTTTCATTTAGTTATTTAAATGAAAGAAGACAAAAAAACCTTTCCTTAAATAAAGGTCAACAGATTTACTTAAGCACTTAAACTTTTTTGTTGCTTTACCCCACATTGTTATAGTGGTTACTTGTTACTTTATTTATCTGTATTCTATGCAGGACAGAAAACACATTTGAAAAGGGTGTAATAGGTGTTGCCAGATTTTTTAGATTTAAATTGTTTTAAAGAACCAACAGAAAGGGCTAATAAAAAAAATAAAATCGTGTGATGTTGTCCTTATATAAAGCGAAGTATGAAGAAAGATAGCCTTAGCAAGATGTCAAAAAAATATATAGCGAATTAGGGAAATTTCAACCTTATTACAAATGTCGTTGTCGTAGTCGTAGTCGACTACGACATCATCAGTGTTTTCACCACTACCACGACTCTATCAGCTGAACAATAAATCAGATATTTTGTCTACAGCTCAGACTAAAACTTTTGTGCCGGGCAAAGGCAGTCTCCTCCTATTCCTGACAATTTCCACAGTAATCTTATTAGAAAGCCAACCTACTTTTTTACTTACTTTATTAAGATTTACCCACATAATTACTGTTTTCGCCACAACAACGACTCTCATAATCAAGCCTTTAAAAAGGAGCAGAAGAAAACGAGTCCATCAGCTACACCATAAACCAGATATTTTGTCTACAGCTCACACTGATACTTCTGTGCCGGTCAAAGTCAGTTTCCTTCTTCTCCTTATTCTCTTATTTGACAGCCAACCTACTTTTCTTACTTTCTTTATTAAAATTTTTTCACCCCTACTTAGATTAAAACAATTACTTGGCAACTGTATAGCTTCCGAAGAAAATTTTGTGCTTTTTAATTTGTTCATCATATCATGATGCTCTTTATCAAGCCATTAGAATTTATGCATATAATTTTTCTTTGATCCCTTTTTTTTTATCTTCAAATAGTAATTGTTATATCCTTTTGCAATTTATCCCTATACAGACACATCTTTTTTTATCTTTTATCAATGTGTGTGTGGTGCATTTGTTTTATATTGAACACTTAAAAAAGGAATGAGCAAGATTTTTCAATTTGCATTAGTTTGTGCTTTTTTTTCATCTAAATTTTTTTTTTTTTCTTTTTAAAGCAACAAATTGAGATTTTCATATATCAAACTATCAGAAATCTCTTTTCTTTTTTTTTTGCGTCTGCTTGTGCTGTTTCAGTTTTTTAAATTTATAATTTTTTTGTCGAATAATTTGGGGTGTGTGTGTATGCTAAAAAAAATTTATGGCAAATTTATAATGGCATGAATACTTATTGTTGTAGAGAGTACATTTTTCAAAAATGTTACTGTTCAAGCAGATTATTAAGGTGACTTAAAAAGGTTTATAAATTCAAACTACTTACAAGTCCTGGATTTTTAAGAAAGTAAACTTCTATATATTTTAGAAAGAAAAGGAGAGAGAGAGAGGTAGATAGCGGAAGAGAGGGAGATATCTAGAGAGAGAAAGTGGTAGATAGC
The DNA here is from genome assembly GCA_947397855.1 of Thelaira solivaga. Classification (NCBI taxonomy): domain Eukaryota; kingdom Metazoa; phylum Arthropoda; class Insecta; order Diptera; family Tachinidae; genus Thelaira; species Thelaira solivaga. The sequence continues at coordinate 80,170,957 of OX377611.1, read as the reverse complement.
GGGAGAGAGGTAGATAGCGGGAGAGGGAGAGAGGTAGATAGCGGGAGAGAGGGAGATAGCGAGAGAGAGAGGTAGATAGCGGGAGAGAGAGAGGGAGAAGGAGATAGCGAGAGAGAGAGAGGGAGAAGGAGATAGCGAGAGAGAGAGAGGGAGAGGGAAATAGCGAGAGAGAGGGAAATAGCGAGAGAGAGAGGGAAATAGCAAAAGAGAAAAAGATAGATAGAGAGAGAGAGACAGAAGAATTTCAATCTTCAAACTTTTCAGTTTATGAGGCTTAAATTGGCTTATTAATTTTTATTTTAAATCAAAACAGTTCCATTGCACAGTTAAAAGGTAAAAAGCTTCCACAAAAATATTCCTTGTAATTTTTGTTTTTAATTTTCTTTTAAATTTTCTTTTACATTTTAGCTTCGACTATATAAAATGAATAATCCGAATCAGTGTAGGATATAAACGTAATTTGTTATTACTTATCGATTTTAGCATTTATACCAACAAACAAACGTATAACATCCTGAATTTTTACATGCAAAATTACAAGTATTAATATCAAAATTAAATCTTCTTGTATTTGTTGGTAGAAGTTACTGTTTTAGCACAGTAAGAGTTAAAATAAAATTATAAGTTTCATATAAATCTTTGTCAGTTTTAAGTTTATGTGAACTTTTCTCTGCTAATATTTTATGCATAAAAAAGAAACAAAAATCCTGTTGCAGTTTTTGGGTAATAAAAAAATGTAATAGTATAAACAGTGTGTCACAAAAATGTGTAAACAGCAAATAAATTATAAAAATTCTACAGCTTTAGTTTTTTTTTCTCTCAAATCTGAGGCTGTCAAATCTCAAAATGAATCGATAAATTTATTACTTAATTATTTTTGTTTTTGTAACAAAAATGTTTCATATATTCAAACATCTAAGAATGTTTGTATTGACAAAAAATTTTGTAGTTAAAATCAAATCGCGTGTGATATTAAAAAAAAGAAATAAAAACACCCGGTAATTATAGTATTGAATTAAAATTTCTACTGCTTAATTGTATTTTAAAAGTGCACTTTAAAAAATAAAGCGCACATGTAAATCTAGGCTGTCTGTAAAACTGCTGAAACTGTTTCTAGTAGATTCATAAGGAGAATTTAAACGAGCTGTGTGACCAACAGACCAAAATAAAATACAGCCAGCCCACTGTAAATAGTTAATATTTTGCTTAAATCAGTTTGTTTAGAAATTACTTATGTATTCTGCTGGTTTATTAAAAAATAATACTCCCTCAATAACTTGAACAAATATTGTTGGCTTAAAAAACGTAGAAAGCAAAAACCCATAATAAGCAAAAATAATATTTAAAATATTTACTTTTATTTATTAATAAAAATACAAGAATTTTTACTAAAACCAATAAGTGCATACAAGAATCCTTACCACTATAAACAAATAGACAAAGGACTAGAGAGTAGCAGTAGTAGTACATTTCCTTATCGTTTGCTGAATTGCCATGTACTATTAAATGTAATAACTAACGTTTTTGCTATAGATTCTCTTGCTGAAACATCTTCTTCCTGGGCTGTGTGTTTATTTTGTTCTTAAAGTTCTTAAAGTTAAATCAAGTTGTTGACTCTTAATGCTGTTCTGCTGTTTTGTTTTGCATATTCTTGTTATTGTTGCTGCTGTAACTTGTAAATATAGTAAATATTATTTAATCGGTAACTGTGCTAGCTAGTACGTAACCGTGTGTGTATAAAATTTTGCTTATGTCCATAACAGAGCAACAGCATCATCATCATCATCATTGTCTCTCTGCAACAATAATATTTTGCTCATATGTGTGTTGTTCTTACTTATTTGACGTTGTTTAAGGATTTTCATGTTGTTGTTGCTGTTGATTGTACATACATAAACTACTTGTTAAGTAAAATCATGTAATTATTGTTAAGTTTGTTCATTGAGAGCTAAAGAAAATTATATGTTTTAATATTAAAACATGTTCAGCAAAGATTATGAATAAATTTTCTATTTTACTTCGATCTATTTTTATTTTTTTGTTTGTTTTAGTTTTTGTTTTTGTGTTGTTTATGATTTCCTCTTAAGCAAAATATTAACATGCCAAATTTTGTGCAAGTCTTGTTTCAAATTTCCAACATTATAACTTGAAATATGTAGGATATTATAAAATTGAAATCACTAAAATGACCTGTTAAGGTTGCATTATTAAATTGCCCTTAATTAACCATAAACTAGTTGCAGTAAAAGGTTAAAAGCCATATATTTTCTTTAGTAAATCATTGAAATAAAACAACAACAAAAATAAGCAAACAAACAAAACAAAAATTATTTAGAAAATTCAAGTCAAACTTTGAGTTGGAGCAATTGAAAATTGTTCTCAAATTATTCTGATTTCAAATCTATCACTGCTGTTTTAAGTGTGAAATCCGTGTATTTTATTTGGAAATAAAAAATTTAGCACCTCCCTCATAGGTAAAGAAGAAATAATTTTGATTCCATGAAGAGTAACATTTTGTAGTGTCCGCGCTATATTATTAACTCCTAAATGAAGGAGGCTATAATTAGGAATTAGAATGAGCAGCGTGAACCAGTCACCTAGTTACTAAAGCCAAAATAGACAACTCTCAAATTATAAATCCTCCCTGAAAGAAAAGAAAAGCAGAAAATTTTTTTTGATTAGACATGCTATACTTGACAAATCAAACGACTAAATGTGATAGTGAAGCAGCCTACTTTGCAAGCCAGATTTTCCTTAAAATTGTAATTAAGAGTCCAAAATAGATCTATTCTACAACTACTTCACCCCAAGTCTAATATTCATTAAAAATTCCAAAACTTTCTTGGGTGATTTGTTTGCCATGCCCTAAGTAGCGAGAACGAGCTTAAATTAGACCATTACAGTGCCACAGTATGTGTTCTGCTGTCTCTTCATCTTCGTTACATAACCTACAGAGCTAATTTTGACAGATTTTCATATTTGCCAAGTATGTCAGTCATGACAATGCGAATTCTTGACTGGTTTAGGCCAATTAATTCATTCGTTCTCTTTCGAATGAATATTTTAATGAAAACCCTAACTAATTAAAGTGCAAACTCAAACCGAATACAAGCCCCTTTTTTAATTTTCTTAATGCTGCTAATTGCAAGTTTCTTGTTAAAGCAAAATATAAATTTTTTTTTTTTGTTTCTTTTTTTGATTTAATAATTTCATTAAGAAATATTAAAGATAATTTAATCAATTTGTCATAAATCATAAATAATTATGCCATTTGTAATGAAAAGAAAAAATAAACTAAAATTGTTTTTTTTTTAATAAAACCATTTTCTATAAATTATTAAAATTTTAAACCACCAGCGCATACACCTGCCTTCATTTCTTTATAAAATTGCACATGAATAAAATAGCCAGCAGTTCTACAAGTAGCAGATATAGACACTTTCTTCGCTAAGGTTTTTTAACGTTTAAAAAGGCTTAAACAAAAGTCGTAAAAAAATTAACTGTAATAAAGATATTTTCCCCGTCCCTAAATTCTTAAAAAAGGCCTCCAGCATGCAATAGTTATTGTACACTCCAACAGCTGATTTGTAAAGTCTCCAACAGCTGATCTCTTACTATTTTTTTTTCATTATGACACCTTTGGTTTATTTATTGTTAGTGTTGTTTATATTTAGTCTCAAAACTTGCTTAATTAATGTTGACTTTAAATACTGCTTGCTGTAAGTTTTCATCTTTTCTCTATGCAGCTATCACAAAGGATCCAAAAGAGTGGATCAACCTTTGTTTTTCTTATTGGGGCGGCCTGCCTTATCTGTCCATTATTTTCATGTTAGAGAAAATCATGACCAACAGCAGCTTTTCATAAATTAAATAATTAAATACCAGCAGCATTATCAATTGGCCTATAAAATAATTTATTATTTGTTGTGTTTAACTTTTTTTTAATGTTGTTGTTCTTGTTGTAACAATAAACATTTAAAAAAAAAAATTGTTTTTTTTTTTCAAGTTAATAATTTACGTTTATCATTATCACTTTTAAACCACAATCCTGTATTAATGTTTGTGCATTTTACTCACATTACAGACAAGTGCATGAAAACACAATTTCTAGATCTACAAGTTTCTTGTGTGTACGCAAAAAAGAATAAAAAAAAAAAACTCCACTCGACACTTAAGTCTCACAACTCATTTTATTTCATTTCGTTTCATTTCAACTCAATATTAAATATTATTTTTGTGGTTTCAATGTAAATATTATTGTTAAAATGAACGTATGCATTTAATACGTTTTTAATTGACCTCATTTACTCAACCGCAAACATTTTATTGGAAAGGCAACCAACCAAAGAACCACTCTCACCACCCTCAACACTTACAACCAGACACATACTTGTACGTGCTTACAAGCATCCACAATATTCTTTAATAAAAATTGTCTGGCATTGTGGTGGCATGCTTGTGTGTGTATGTGTAAGGTGCAGAAGAGTTGTAATGTAAGTGTTCTTTTTAAAGTTATAAAAATAATATTTTTGTTTTAATTAATTTCTTGTTTAGTTTAGTTTCTTCAGTGACATGCCTAATATTTATATTAATTAAATATTTAATTGATTTAATTACAAATTTATTCCATAAAACAATTGTTTTTAATAAAAAAAATTAATTACTGATATTTTTTTGCTTGGAAATCATTGTAATCGATACACAGAAAAAACAACTTCGATTGTGAGAACTAAATTTTTTACCAAATGAAGAATTTCTTAACTGTGACCATAGAAAATCGGTGCTACCGCTCGAAATATTTTTAAGAGAATTAAATTTTGAGCCCTATTAGTTAATTCATGTGGCTACAACTGAAAAGTTTCATTGTCACTACGGAATTTTTGACTGCTAACAAATTTAAGTCTCACAATCGCAGTTGTTTTCTCTGTGTACACACATTTTGTATCATGAATTCGTATAATATATTCCTCACATAAATTATTTATTTAATAAACATAACGCTTGTTGTGTAACCTACTTTTTAAAATCAATTAATATAATCGGTAATGAGACTCTTCTAAAGTTATAAAAAAAGTAAGATAAGGAAAAAGTCCCCTAGGTCATTAAGGTAAAGTTTAACTATTTGTTGTTTTGTTTTTCTTGTTTTCTAGGACATGTAAATAAAACAATATAATTTATATATTTACATATATCTTTTTTTTTTAATGACCTTTTATTTTAGTCTTATTTTTTGTAGGCACTAGCTTACACACGCTGTATACTCTGCCACCTGCTCTCCTTGTATTATTTTATTTTTAAGTTTCTCTAGAGACTTTATCCACATCACAACAATGTCCACTAGAAATTCATGTTACTTTCTTAAGCTTCACAAGAACTCTCTTATAAAAAAAAAAAAAAATTTTGCCTACTTTTAAGCCCAAATGCCCCTCAAAACATTTCATCGTAATCTTACTCTCCTTTTGTGGTTTTTTTTTATAAAAAAAAAAATTCTAAATTCTTAGTCATATTATTTTTAATTTAAATATTGAGTTTGAGTTTTAAAATTTTTTCTTTATTAAATTTTTATTTGTTATTTGTCGTTTTTCTTTTTATTTATTATTTTAAAATTTTTAATTGTAAAAATCTTTTTAATTAAATTTTTGTTTATTATTTATAGTTTTTATTTTTATTTATTATTTAAAAAAATTTTTTTTGTTTTTATTTTTCACTATTTAATTTTAAATTTAATTGGTTTTTGTTTTTTTGTTTACTATTGTTTATTAAATAATTTTTTAAAAATAATTTTCTCATTTGTCTTTGCATATTTTTATTCTTTTTCTTAAATATGTATTTCATTTCTTTTTTTTTAATTTTTTTTTAATTTGTGTATAATTTTTTTTAATTATTATTTTTCTTGAATATTTAATTCCTTTTTTTTTATTTTTTTTTTTGTGTTTTTTTCTTAAAATTTGTATATAATTTTTTTTATTATTTTTCTTAAATATTTCATTTCTTGTTTTTTTTTTTAATTTTTTTTTCTTAATAAAATTTTTTGTGATTTTTTTTGTTAGGTTATTATTTTATTATTTTTTATAATGTATTTTTTATTTTTTTCATTATTTTGTTTTTATTCGTCTGTTTTATAATATTATTTTTTGTTCTCTTCTGTATTTATTATTTTTTGTTTGTTTAATATTATTATTTTTCTATTACTATATTATTTTTTATTTTTATTCATCTTTTTTTGTAATTAAATTTTTTTCCTTTTTGTGTTTATTATATTTTGTTTGTGTATTTCTTTATTTATTTTTTATTTTTTTTATTATATAATTTTATTTTCATTTATCTTTTTTATAATTTAATTTTTGGTTTTTTGTTATTTATTTTTTAATTCTTTTTCATTATTTTTACTTCATATTTTTTTATATTTATTATGTGTTTTTTATTTAATTTTTTGCTTTTACTTTCTGTTATTTTTATTTTTTTTGTTTGTTTTTTATTTGAGTTTCTCTTATAATTTTACATTTCTTCTGTTTCTATTGTTTTTTTATAATAATGATTTTTTTTCAATATTTATTTTGATGGTTTTAAATTTTTTTCAATTAATTTATATATTTAATTTTCTGTCTGTAAACTTGCTACTGTCCATGTCCATCCATTACGAAACTTAAACCTGTGACATTAACAAGACATTTAAAATTTTGTATAGAAAATAGTTTTGTCAATTCTGCTTAACATTGTTGTAGTTGTTGTTGTTTATTTTGTTAAATATCATTTCATGTTGTAGGCATGACATATGCAACAAATATTCTTACTTGTTAACTATTTATAAACTTAATGTCAGGTTAAGTTTCTGTGTTTTTTTTTCTTCTTCTCTGCTTTACTTTAGCAGCATACACATACAAACGTACGTTACCTTGTTAATTTGCTACATTTCATTGATTCATTTGCTTAACATTTTATACGCATGTGTGAGTGAGTGCATAGTGTGTTCATACAGTTTAGGACATATGTAATACATTAAGTTATGTAGTGGAACAATTTTATAAAAGGGTGTAAATATATGTGGTAACAACTCACACTTTTAACTAAAGATACTCAACATACATTTGCATATTAACAAGCTTACATTTGTTACATACATACATTAAAAAGGATGAAGGGAATGAGTAAAATAATGAATATGAATTTATTTTGTAATTGTTGTTGAATTAATGTTTTGCTTGATTTTCTTTAGGCTCTCTTTGGCCTGATTTAACACTTACTTACTTACATCTAGTTTTACTTTATTTTCAATATCAATATCTAACCTTGTTTATTACATGCATGAGCCTTGTCTATTTGTTAAGTTAATTTTTAGCTTAAGGGCCAGTTTTTAACCAAAACCCAAAAGGCTTTACTCTGTAATTTATTTTCATCCAAGTAGTTGGCGTTGAATGGCTTTTATATACATATTTATATCAATAACACCAGCAACATGTCTTCTCATGTCCTTTTTACAATTATAATAATAACACAATGTGAATACATACATTGAAATGAACAATTTAATAAGTAATTTGTGTTAAATGAAGGAGGAGTTTTATTAAGTAAAACCAAGCAAGTGAGTGACAGGGAGAAAAATAAAGTGGTTGTGACTTTATGTGTATAATTTATTAAATAATATTTTTGTAATTGATTATGTCCTTTGGAAACACTGTTGTTATTAAAACCCAGTAGAAAATTTTTAAAGTGAAACTAGATTTTAAAATTTATTGCATTTAGATTTCAATACAATTTATTTTAAATTCTCAATTGGTTTGAAAATAAAGTCTGTAGGGGAGTCACTCATAAATCATTTTTAAAAGAAATTTATTACTCTTCAAACCAAGACTTTAAAGAAAAATTTATAAAAAAATTATATGAAAAATTTCAATAACGTTGGCTTTAAAGTCTACGTTAATTTTTTTTAAATAAGAGTTTAAGTGTTTAACGGTCTGTTTGGCAATCTGTCTTATCTGTGTGTCTCTTACTGTGTCTATTAAATTATTTATTTTAGAACTTCTATTCAGTCATAATTATATTAAAGCATCCTAATTTAAATTTGAAGCTGGCCTAAGTCCACTCAAAAAAAAAAAAAAATTTAAAGTTCAACAATTCAAGTATAACAGTTCATTTAATTAATTCATTTATTGTTTGTTTTCTATTCCCAAAATTTTTGGAGCTGCCCTCACAATCTCTATTCTTTTTCATGTTTGAGAAAATCTTCATTTTATTTAATTTATTATTTTAACTAATTAAAGCTTATTTATTAAATTAAAATGTATATTTCTAATAATTCAATTACTAAAACTTAATTTTATTTTACTTTTTTTTCTTTCCAGCTTAATCGTTAACCAAGTATTGATATGTTGCAACAAAAATCAAAAGCTAAAAATTAAAACAGCACGTACACACAAAGTAAGTTTTTTAATTTCTTGTAACTAATTATAATAAAAATGGTTTTAAATGTTTTTAAAATTATAAAAGAGCATGAAAGAAAAGTGAGGTTACAATACTGAAAAATTTAATTAAGAATTACAAAGTTACCCTGCAGCCCCCAAATGCATAGAAAAAAATTTACATTTTTAATAAAAAATTTTTAATTCAAAATTGACTGAAAAAGAAAATTAAAAAAATCAATATTAAAATTAAAAAAAAATTTTTTAAAGAAAAATTTAATCAAAATGAAATTTTGTTTTATAAAAAAAAAAATTGTTAATTAAAAATTTAATCAATACGAATTTTTTTTTTCAAATGACAAATTTTGCCATTAAAAAATTTTGTTTAGAAAAAAAGGTTGTAAATTAAAAATTTAATCAGTATGAAAATTAAAAAAAAAAAAAAAAAATTGAAAATTTAATCATGAAATTTTTTTTAGTTAAAAATTTAATCAATATGAAAATTACAAAAACAAAATTTATTAAAAATTTAATCAATATGAAAATAATTTTTATTAATATGAAATTTTTTTTAAATTAAAAATTTTATCAATATGAAATATAAAAAATTTTTTGTCAATTAAAAATTTAATCAGTATGAAAATTAAAAAAAAATTTTATGAAAAATGTAATCAATATTAAGTTTTTTTTTGATTAAAAATTTAGTCAACTATTTTTTTTTTTATTAAAAATTTTATCATTTTCAAAATTTAAAAAAATTTGGCAGTTCAAAATGTAATCAATATGAAAATATTTTTAATTAAATATTTTATCAATATGAAATTTTTTTTTTTAAATTTTGTTTTTAATTTAATATTTTATCAACATAAAATTTTTTTAATAAAAATTTTTGTTAATTAAAAACTTAAATGATAATATGATTTTTTTTAAATAAAGAATTTTGTAAAATAAATTGCTTAATTGATATGTAGTTTTTCCCGGTATGAATTATTTGCCTGTATAAAATAAAGCATCCTTTAGATGGGTTATAGTTTTTATTTTGCTTGACATCATGGCTAAATCAAAGTTTGCCTTAGTATTAAAATCGGTTATTATCGTCTCATTTCCCTGACATAATACGATATCGTACAGAAGTAAACATGTTTTGATATGATGGCTTTAGGTAGGAGGAGTCTTTGATGAACTTAATCTTAGTAAACATCATACGATGAGCAAAGTAAAGTCAACAGAAAGTTTGGAAATTATTGGAATTTTTCATTTTTGGAATTTTTTTTTTTTTCAAAAATTTTATTAGAGAAGACTAGAGAATATTTTCCAAATACTTTGTGCAAATAGCTAAAAAGTAGAATTAAAAGCAAAAGTTGTTTTCCATTTTTGAGTTTTTAATGAAAGTAAAAGGGCTTCAGTCCTCTACGCTTAAGTTGTTTTCTACCGTAAATGCTAATAAGTCATTTAAGCTGCCTATCAGACGATGCCTGATTAAAATGTTTTTGCTGCCTGACTGCCTATACGGCTGGCTGGTTTGATTGTTGGTTATGCTGGTGATGAGGTGACGTGTGCTTTAATAAAGACTTACACACGCATACATGTAGGCTTAAATGTATTAACTTTTATGTTGAATGCTTCTTATTTGAATTTTGAGTGATTACTTTCTTAAGGCCTATGCCTACCAGCATTGTATCCTGTATGTATACGTTTGCCATACTGTGTAGCCTGCTTAAAAGACGTTCCTTGATTGACTGTTTGTCGGTGTATTGCTTTTGTCACTTTTCTAACATGCACACGTACATTTTTGAATAATTTACACTTTACGCTTCTTATGCTCATAAGTCTGTTATTGTTTTTAATAATATTTTTAGTCATGTAGTTGCTTAAATGTATTTTGTTAATGGTTTGAAATTGTGGCTTACATATTTTATAAGCAATTACATTTTCTGCTTAAGTATTTGTTTGTGTGTAAACAAAGACTTTGATATACACATTGATCCAGCCATCCATAATATTATTTACTTTTGCTCCTTTTTAACGCCTTTTGTAAGCTTTTAACACTGAAATGTAACATCTAAGCATTGTTTTTCCTTGTTTATTCCCCATCTCTCTAAAGGACTCGGCTTTTATAGCAAAAGTGAAGACAACTTTATTGATAGACCTAATCTGTCTTTACTTGCCAATGTTTTTTTATTTACATTTTTTGCTTAAAAATATATTTTTTATTTATTTGATTTTTATTTTTTTACATATGCGTCTTTCACATAATAAGTATTTTCACTTAACTTAATTTGTTTTTTTTTTGTTTCCCTAAATTTCACCACACCACCTGTTGTTTTCTTTTCCTAGCAAAAAAAAAAAATATATAAAATTTTATCTTTAACTAGTAAAAAATTTTATATTAAAACAGTCAATCTTTTTCTACTTCGGTACGAAACGTTACTTATATCCGCTTGTGGAAGGAGAGGGTTAAAGAGAAGCTATAACTCGCCAAAGAAATTTGTTGCTAAGAGTTTAAGAGAGCAGGAAAATGTCCAATAGCAAGCCAGACAGTCGTACGACTCCCTCTGGAAGTGTCTTTTGTCAAGCAAACAATCTTTGCTGATCTAAACAAAAAACAATAGAAGGAATACTGTTTGCTCTCCATTTACGCTTATGCAGAACTTGCTTAAAGCATAATAGTCTTTTCTATTTTGCTTGTAAATACTTTTGCCAATAAAACACAAGCAGCTGGAAATTTCTCAGCTGTACATGTGCGTAATGTGTGTGTGCTTATGAATGCTTGTGTATATGTGTTTCGGTACACTTTCCTTTCTGTATATGTTTAAATGAACAGTACATATTGTGAGAATGATTACAAAATTAAACAGCTCAAATGTTTGCTTTTTTGTTTTGCTTTGATTTTGTTTTATTCACTAAAAACTACAAAAACAAAACGAATGCAAACGTTTCGTTTGGTTTATATTCTTACTCTGCTAGTAGATGTTTTTTATTTTTATTAATTGTTAAATTATGCGAGTAAAATTAAAATTATTTTGATAATGCTAAAATTAGTAATGTCGCTAGACTTCTATACTGAACTTCAGCCGACTTAATCACAGCTCTTCCAACAAGTCAGATCTTTACAGAGGCTTGTAGTCCTTAAACTCAGACTATGTTTACTAAGTTTGCCAAGCCAAAAATTGCCTCAAATTTTAGGATTCTTGCCATACTTTTTTAACGACTAGAAAATACTTAACTTAAATTTGTTTGCTTGCCTTTCTGAGCTTAATTTCGAATGCCTTTTAAAAAAAATAATAATTAGGTATGAGCACGTGTAAGTGGCACAATTTCAGTTCTTACCTATTTTTGTTGTTGTTGTTTTTTTTAGCTTACTACTTGATAATGAAAGTTTTTGCTTAAGTATTGCAATTACATATTAACCATTACTTGCCAACATGCATACTCGCACATTTATTCAAAAATCTACATAAAAACAGAAAACGCTTCAAAACTTTCTCTCTCTCTCTCTCTCTCTCTCTCTCGTTCTCTCTTTGTGTGTGTGTTTCTCTTTATAAAATAAAATAAAACTTTAGCTTTTGAAACTTTTCTAATATCAACCTAATTTAGTTTAGTAAATTAGAATATTTTCTCTATTAAAAAATGTACAATGGGGCTATGAAGATGCATACGTATTCAAAATTAAATAAATTTTAACAGATTTTATAAAAAATATTATTTGAACTAAACAAAAAATGTAAGAAATAATCAAGCAATTTTACTCTTGAGTTAATTAATACAAAAAAAAAAAGCACCTTAAAAACCTAAATCTATTATTTCTTTTAGTTATAAATTAAATGTGCAAAATGCAAATGAAAAGAACTTTCAAGCCTGCCTTAAAATATAAATTAAACAAAAGCGCATTGTGAAATATTGTTGACAAGTATAAGTTTCAACTGTGTGATTGCTCTGTGCTTGATCCCATAGTGCACTTGCAAATTGTCATACATAAAAGGTAGCATGTAGTGTGAGTGCACACAGTATTACCTTTGAACAAATTATAACTTTATTTGCTGTACTTAAATTTATCTAACAAAAAAAAAAAAACAAAAAAAAAAAAAAACTAGAAAATTTGTTTGCCTTCAACAAATTTCCTTTTAAAGACACATTGCATTGTAAGTGTAGTCCTATGTGTGCATGAAAAACGAAATTATCATACAATTACTAAAATAATGTCAATTATTTGGTTTAACACAAGTTTTTTATTTTTGTTGTTGCTATTTCAAAAATGTATTTTATATTTGCATTAAGAGAGAAAAAGTGTTTGCAGACATACTACTTGCAACAGGAAAAACTAAAAACGAAATCCTTGAAATATTTCTAATGATCCTTATAGAGTAACTACTACCGTTTGTTGTATAACAAATGTAACTTTAATTAGTTAAAAATTTTTTTTTGTAAGTTTATGTATTTTTTTGAATGACAATGACTACTAGTTGTTGTTTATCAAAAAAAAAAAAATAAGTTCTCTTTCGTAATTTTATATTCTGTAAAAGTAAATCAGCAAATAGAGGTGCAAAATTATTAAAGAAAGAAGTCTTTAATAGCTCGAAATGTCTCAGTTAAAAATTTTAATAAAAAAATTTGTCATGTTCAAATTATTAAATAAATTAATTAAAATATTGTTACATTGCTCAAGTAGCTAATTGACTAAATTAGAAAATTTTCCTTTTGATCAAATTATAAATTATATCACTTAAAAATTGTTATACTGATAAAATTATTATTTAATTGATTTAAATTAAAATTTTTCATATTGATCAAATGACTAATTGACTTAATTAAAGAATTGTTATTTTGTTAAAAAAATAAAAATTTGTGTAAATAAAAAATTGCCATAGTGATGAAATTATAAATTAATTAATTTAAAAAAACTGTTATACTAATAAAATATTAAATTGATTCAATAAAAAATTATTTTTTTTTTATGAAAAGGCTTAAATTAGTAATTGATTGAAATAAAAAAATTGCCATATTGATCAAAGTGTTAATTGATCATAGTGATCAAATTGTAAATTAATTCAATAAAAATTTTATTATATTATAAAAAAAATTGTTACAATGATCAAATTATTCAAGAAGTAACTTAAAAATTGTCATATTGATCAAATTAAAAAAAAAACATCAATTAGAAGACTGTTATATTGATCAAAGTGTTAATTGACCCAATCAAAAAATTGTCATATTGATCAAATTATTAATTGAATCTCTTAAAAAATGGTTACCTTGATAAAAATTATTAATTGATTTACTTACAAATTGTCATATTGATCAAGTTATTCAATAACTCAATTAAGAAATTATTATATGGATCAAGTGACATATTGACTCTTATCAAAAAATTGTCATACTGATCAAATTATATATTAAAGCAATTAAGAAAAGTGTTATATTTATAAAATATTTAATTGATTCAATTAAAAAAATTTTTTTTTTTCAATAAAAAAGCTTTAAATTATTCAAAGTTTTTTTTTGCATAATTGACCAAGTTAGTAGACGCTTCACATATATTTCGCTTTTCCTAGAGCAATTTTTAAGAAATCTCTTGTTTTCACATGTGAAACTGAAGCTTAAAAGTATTAAATTAAAAATCAAAATTTCAGGCTTTTAAACATTTTAATTTGTTAAATTAATTTTTTTTTAATTTAATAAACTAATCCTGAATTATAAATATATAACAAACAGCAATAAAAATCATTTATAGTCGTGCCTATATGAGTATTTAATTATTAAATGTATTCGAGACATGTCTCAATCATCATGCATGCGTGAATCTTAACATTTGTATAATATAAAAAACAACCACAAACATATGCAACATGACATACATGTTTAATTAATGCTAACTTATACATTATACGTTCGTTAATAAATGTATTTAAATAAATGTGTGTGCATGTGAATTGTTAAAAGGATAAATTTTTACTAAAAGGTTTTCAAAGACAAGTCAAACATCGTGGATTATCAAATAACTTTAAGGCACTGTGTGTTGTTCATTGTCTTAATTATGATAACATAATCATTTGTAATGTAAGCTAATTAAATGCTCATATTTGAAGCATTTAAATAAATGTATGTGTATGTATGTGTATGAATAACAGTAAAACAAATAAAATACATTCATATAATTAAAAACATTTCATACACCCAGCCAAATTGTCAAACAAGTGTTTGCAAACGAGGATACTAATTAAAAGAATTTAAAAAAAAAATAATAAACAAATTATTTTAAGGCTGAGAGACTATATAACATATTGTGATCATAGAGAAAGTTCACTTTAAATTTTATAGCTTAACCCTTTTATTAAAAAAACATTAAGACAGACTTTTAAGTCTACTTTAAAGAAATTTTTCAAAGAAGTTTTTCTTAAATTTTAATTTAAAGTCTACAATGAGCTGTGGAGTTTGTCCCTTATAATCTCTATACTCCAAGGACCTTCTTTTTGAGCAAGTCATGTTTTTAATAATTTTCAATCACCACTGTTCATAAAGAACCAAATTTAAGCCTGAAATTATGCTTTGAAATATTTTATTTACCACTTTATTTAGCGCCTCTGCTAATAATGTTAGCAAAGGCATGAGCCACTTTATAAAGTATTGATGGGATGATTTTTTTAACGATTAAAATTTTATTTGTAAACGGATTTCTCTAAAAAATTGGTACATACGCTCTGTATACTCTTAGCGTACTGACTCACGTGATGCCAGGTAGCTGTGAAGTCACCAAAGTAGTCGTCTTTATATTAAACGTGTGTTTATTAATTTTGATAGTTTGCAGTAGCCTGTAGCCTGCATAAAACAGTGCTTAAGTTATTACACTTGTTGTGAGATAAAAAATTTAAATTTCCGCAAAACTTTTGCAATACAATATTGTATACTTTATAAAAATTGCCATACCTCATCGATATGGAATGCAATAAACCAGCCATTCGATACTAAACGAAGACTTTGTTTACGTGGCGGCCTAAACGGCCTTATATTAGAGTCACAAGATTCCATTTTGCACAAACGAAGACTTATTCGATACGAAAAGTAACTGGATCACTAGTGATTTATTTCAACAAAAAATTGAAATGTCAAATTCAGTAGAAAAAAGTTAATTCTTTTATGGCTGTAATTTGTTCTTGATTAAGAAAGACTAACTTAAATAGAACAGTCATCATACTGATAAATTTTTATAAAACTTTTAGGTTTGCTGCCATCATCTTTGTCTTTAAAAAATTCAAGTATGAGTGCGTGTGTAGGTATAATCATTTCACATATTTAGTTTGTTAAATATGACAATCGCATAATCATATGAATAAGTCAATGTTATTTAAGTGTGTTTGTTTTACACACGATGATGAAATGAAACAAACACACCCACCAAACAACGCAATTTATATTAATATTCTTGCAAACTTTGTACAAAAAAAAAATAAACCACACAAAATTGTTCTTTGTTTTATTAAAAAAAAAATATATAAAAACCCCAGTAGTTTTAAAAATGTAATTTGTAAACTGAAATTTTCAAAAATAAATAATACCACCTTTAAGGAATAATAGGCTTTAATTAAGGTCACAAGGTTGTAGACTTTTATTTAAAAATAGTTTTACAACTTTAGAATGACTAAGATTCCAATTTTTCATTTTTGGTTTAACAAAAAATAAAAATAGATAAAATTTTCTTTGCCCAAACAAAGAAAAAATTTTTTCTTCTAATCAATTACACAGAAAGAAAGCAAAATTAATAATTTTTGGATTTTTTAACCAAAAAAAAAAACTATCAAACAGGAGCAGTAACTTCAATATTGAGCCTAATAATTATGGTTTAATTTATTTTATTTTTACGGTTTAAAAAAAAACAAAAATTCCATCTTATTAATTTGTACTTTCAGAGAACTGCTGGGATCTTACACACGCCTTAAATGTGCTCTCTAGTTGTAGGTACAAGTCATCATAAACCAAAAACAGTAGAAAACCAGAAAGAAAAAAATAAGGATAGAGCCTTGGTTAATTTGTAGACAAGTTTATATTATGTGAATACAATGTTTTCTTAACATGAACGAACAAACAGCTAGTCTGTAATTCAAACTTTGCATTCCTCATTTGCCTCCTCTGAAATGTGAGTTTTACAATTTTATTAGTTAAGCACAGCAACCACAAAATGTTAAATATTCTAAGCTCATTCAAAAATTTATATTTTATAATTTCTAATCAAAAATTCTATAAAAGCAATACTTTGCTTGATCAGTTCAGTGAAACTGAATTCTAAAATCTATAAGAAATAAAAATAAAAATTTTCAAAGCAGCTGTAGCGGCTATTTAAGATTCGTTATGACACATGCTACAATCCAGTGTAGCAAGAGACAATAAATATCATCATCCTTAAACAATGGAATTATTTTCCATGTTGGGGTTTTCTCTCACTCTTTTACTTTATTTATTTTTTAATAGAAAAATACAGTTTTCTTGAAAGCAAAGGGAAAATTTCATTAGCTAAAGGAAACATTAAAAAATCTTTTGATTTTTTATAATTTTCCGGTTAAAAAAAGAATTAAAAAAAAAAACAAATGCTTTATTATTTAGTTTTAAAGATGAAGACAGTTAAAGATATGAAAAATTTGTTAAATTTTAAAGACTTTAGACCGAAGCAACCATAAGGAAAACTGACATCGATTAACAAATTGCTTTACTTAATATTATAAAATTATTTCACACAAAAAGACAAAAAATATATGCATTTTAATTAAAAAATTTTAAGAAATTGTTAATTGTGTCAATCAATCATTTTTATCAATATAACAACTTTTTAATTAAATAAATTAATAATTTTTTTATTTATTTAAACAAACAATTATATTACAAAATTAGTTTGAAGCCTCAAGACCAAAGCTGTCACTAAAAAAACAAACTTAATCAATATAATAATTTTTAACTTAAGTCAATTAATAATTTAATCAATATAACAGTTTCTTTAATTGTATTAATTAATACTTTAAACAATATGAAATTTTTTTACTGAAATAAAGTTTTTCTATTTAAATCAATTAATAATTTCAACAATGTAAAATTTTTTTAATTGAATTACTAAATAATTTCATCAACATGAAAAGTTTTTAATTGATTTAATTAAAATAATAATTTCATCAAAATAAGTTTTTTTTTACTTAAATCAGTTAATAATTAAATCTAGATGACAATTTTTAAATAAAATAATTAAAAATTTCATCAATATAACAGTTTTTATAAATTAAATTTAAATAATAATTTCATCAATATAATTAATAATTTAATCAATATGATATTTTTTTTTCTTAAATCAGTTAATAATTTCATCAATATAACAGTTTTTTTAATTAAATTTAAATAACAATTTCATCAATGTAATTAAAAATTTAATCAATATGATAATTTTTTATTTAAATCAATTAATAGTTTAATCAATATGATCATTTTTTACTTAAATCAATTAATGATTTCATCAATATAACAGTTTTTACTGGATTTATATTATAATTTCAATATAAGAGTTTTTTACTTGATTTAGTTAATAACTTCATCAATATAACACTTTTTAATTAAATCAATTAATACTTTAATCAACATGACAATTTTTTAATTAAATCAATTTATAATTTAACAAGACGCAGTTTTTTAATTGAAATAATTAAAATTTTTTAATATAACAATTTTTTGCTTAAATTAGTTGACAATGTAATCAATATAACAGTTTTTTAACTAAATCAATTAATAATTTCATTAATATGACAGTTTTTTTTACTTGATTTAATTAATTATTTATTTAATATGACAATTTTTGAATTGAACTGAATTTTTAAAATTAATTCATTGATATAACAGTTTTTTTTTTAATTAAATTAATTAATCAATACAGCAAGTTTTCTAATTGTATCAATTAAATTTTTTATAAACAAAATGCTATTTTAATTAATTATTTAGATATTTATTTAATATGAATCAGAGTAGGAAAATAAATAAACAAAATAATTCGTTTTGTTTTGTTTTGTAATTTTCAGTTTATTAGACAAAAATGTTCTGCAGTCAGAAGAGTAAAGAATAAAAATAAGAAAAATTAAATTCGGCAGTTGAATTATTGTTATTTTATGCATGAATACAACTGCTTACTTAGTTACGTTTGTTTTGCTAGTTAATTTAGAAGAAGTTAGTTACTTTTGCTCGATGCCTTTTTTTAAATTAATTGGCCTTATTTTTATCGTTGCACACACAATACTCACTTAACTTTTAAAAACTTGTTTGTAGACTCTAGGTAAACTAAATGGCTTAGCCAGCACCTGCTTAGAATTGACAAATAGTTGTTTTTAATATTGTGTACCACCCCTTAAGCTTAAGCTAAAGCTAACTATTTTAGCATTCACACAATAACTTTTGGCATACATTTTATACATTTTCTATAAAATATTATAAATACGCAACTCGTTGCTGTATGAAAGCAATTTTGTATGCGTTTCTTGTTTAATAATGCTACAGCACTGTACGAGTCTGTTGAATAAAAATGTTAAATCAAACTAAAAATTGAATATTATCTTTTATGTCTTAAGCATATGTTTACCTTAAGCCAAAACACTGCTTGAAAATCATAAAACGAAGAAATGTTCAAGCTCATACTGTTCCTTATTTTTTGTTCATTTTTTTTATACTTTAGCTTTATAGAAAATATGACAATAAATATTTTTGTTAAATTTGTTAATATACAAAAGGAAAGCTTTATATACTTATGTATGTAGTTGCTCTTGGAATACTTTTAACTCAACCTTAAGACGGTATGAATATGAATGAACGAACGAATGAATGAGCATTTGAAATAAAGCAGAAGAAAAAAAACTTGGCAAATATAATAATTTATATGCAAACATGCGTTAGAAGGCTTTACAATAAATTCTTACTGCTTGCTACGTAATACGTACATATCTTTGTTTGTTTGCTTTGCATGCTTTTAGGCGCTAAAACGTTGTATATACTTACAATGTTACTTATTGCTTTCAATATGTTGTACTCAGTAGATGACTTGTTGTTGTTGTTGTTACTTTTTGCCATTTGCTTAGTGTGTCTAACTGTCTTTTTTGTTTGTTTATTTTGTCTTTTGCAAAGCATCTGTAAGTAAAAATCACAAAAGGAAATACATAACTTAAGGCGTAATACCAACTCCTAGCGCTTTAAAAAGTAAATATGTTTACTTTTTTTTACACACATGCGAATAAACTAAAAAATAAAATAACAATGCGAGCTGCTTAACAAAATATAAAAGAAATTTATAAATTAGAAAAGGAAGGTAAGCGCAAAGATACAAAATTAAAGTGAGTAATATGTTGGTTGGTTTAGCTGGTGGCCAAAGGGCATATTAGGTTGCACAGGGCGCTTCAATAAGACAGTAATACTTCCATAAGAAGGCATAAAAACAGCAAATACAGCAATAGCAAAATGTCAGAGAAATAAAGCTAAAAATGGTATAAAAAAAACAGTTACTAGAAGCCAGATAAAGGCCCTGCAGTTAGCTCTACCCGAAGTAATGCTCGGTGCTGAACAAAGGCAGACAAGGTGTTCCATAATTTCTACACCCAGAGAAAAAATTACCCCATTCATTGTCTTAATGACCACAAATTGTGCCATTTTAACAACGAATGGTATTAAATTGACACCATGCTGGTGTCAAAATGTTACCATAGCTTGTTGAAATGACAAATCCACTTATCAACAAAACAAACACTGAAAATACTTTTCTAGAATATATTTTTAAAATTTTAGTTTTTTTTTTCATTTCAAAAACAAGTTAAGCTTAGCTATACTTCCCTTGTTATATTTATTGTGAACACAAGTAAATTATAATTGAGTATGTTGGCGAAAAGGATGAGCATGTAGTTGGTTCCTTAATATATTTTTTTTGTATTATTTATTTGCAAAAACTGGCTTAAAAAGTTTTTCTTCTTGAAAAGAGCAAAAAATTGAAATTGTTTACTCTAGCAAATAAACTAAATGGTATTACAAGTGTTTGTTAGAAAAAAAAATATTAAACACAACAAGGTGTAAATATTTGCTTGTTAATATTGCAGGGATTAGATTTATGACAAAAAGTTTAATAAAAATTTATATTAAAAAAAACGTAAAATATGCCAAAACGTGACTCAATCAAATAAACTTTTGTTATTGCAAATAAATAAAACAAAAAACAAATTATTTTTTAAATTACAAAAAAATTTCAAAAGTCATGACTAGTTCCCAGCTAGCATTTGGTAAGCTGTTTAAGCAAAAATTATTAAAAATACTTTGACTTGATTCTTTAAGAAAAGGACCTCACTTCACTTCTTCTAAATTTGCAATAATTTTCTAGCTTTGTGAAAAAAAAAAAAAAAAAAAACTGATTTGCAAGCATCTTGATTGCAAAAGTAAGCAATACTTTTTAAAATTTCAAATAGAAAAAAATTTTATTTTGTCACAATTAAAAAATAATTCGTTTTAAAATTAAAAATGTGTGCCGATCGCGAACGATAAAAAATCGTTGCACATGGTGCTATTTGCGCTGATAAGGGGATTCTAGCTTCACAAGATATTTTTCTTATGGGGAAAAATATCTGAGGTACGCATATGCTGTTCTTTTTTTTAAAAATTACCTCACATAATATTTATTAATTTTGAAATAATAATGTACCAGTTTTATAGCTGTAAAATGTATTTTATTTTCATTTTGTTTGAAATGTAATTGAATTTCGTCCTTAAATTTAATCTTGTTTTCCTTTTTTGTAAGGCTTACATTGTAATGCCACACATTTCACTTGCTCATTTTTTCATTTGTTTTGCCATCAAATAACCTTAATAATATTTGTTATAAATAAATAAAAAAAAAAAAACAGGAAACAAATTTAATTTTTATATTTGATAGGAATTCGAAATAAGACTAACGGCATTCTTTTTTTCTTGTCACACAACTAAAAGTTGTGTATTACAAGCTTTCGGCAAAAGGGTTTAGTTGAAGCATTTGTTGTATGAGATTGTATAGTTGAATGTTAGAGGGTCACATCAATATTAAAATTCATGAAATATAAAATTTTTTCTAATATTAAGAATACGAAGAAAAAAAAATGCTCTTGAGCAACAATGTCTTTTTATGCTTTGGAAATTTATTTTTTTTTCTTGGGCTTGCCTGGCTTCACTAGGGATCGTTAAGATATAGAGAGCTTACTCGTATATACCAATTTTTAGACAAATCCTTTAACAAATAGAATTTTAGTCGTTAAAAAACCTTTGCAAATAAATTTAGTCATTTACTGCTTTATAAAGAGGCTCAAGCCTTTGCTAGATTATTAGCAGAGGCGCCAACTAAATAAATTATTTTAAAGCATAATTTCGGTCTTAAATTCAGTACTTGGATAACAGTGTTAACCAAAATCGTGTAGAAGTGGGCTTAAAAGTGGGCGTGGCTGTTTCCAAAGTATATGTTGACCTTCCATACAATATTTATAAACATTATATGTGATAAATTTTAGATAAATCCGTTGGAAAACAAAAAGTTTTCTAGCCATCCAACAAAGAGAAAATGAATTTTATTTCTCTCTCATTTAATATTTACTTAATTAAAGCTTATCAATTTCCGAAACACAACAAGTATTTAAAAAAAAATATTAGCATTAAATAGCACTAAAATTCAGAGTGTTAAATTTCTTCGTCAATAATAGTAATAAAGTAAAGCTTGTTGGCCTTTCGCAAACCACAGTCTGAATGAATCAGCTGTATAAATCGAGAAGTGGAGAAAAAAGTTGAAACTCACTTAAGAGTTATAAACCCCAAAAGATGCCACATGAACTACAAGATTCACGACTCACGGTGCTATTATTATCGGCCATTTTAATAAATCAAAAAAAAAAAAAAAAAATAGTTTTACTTTCTGTTAGAGATATTTCCTTATTAATTTCCATAAACGATTTGATTGATTGTTTTAAGAAATTATTAAATTAATATTATTTCATTTAGAAGCTTTTAATGATATGCATGTGCTACACACCCACACACACACACACACGCATCTCTTAAGATAAAAAGCAATTTAGGGAGATTTATGTTTCTTGTGTGAAATTTATGCATTTCATTAACCAAGTGGGGGTAAAAATTTTACTTCAAATATAATATTCAACATTTATGTAAGTCATCTTGCAAATTCCAAATATGGTTTATAGTTTATGCACACACATACACACGGGCATAATAATATTAAATGTAAACAGGACTTTGTCAAAGAAACATAACCATTTAAAGTATAATTTACTTAGTTTCGTGTATCTCCTCTTTAATGTACATATTTTCTCTTAATATTTTAAGCATTACATTTAATCGTGCCACATATTCTCATGTAATTTTACATATTACGAATGAACTACTACCAAAAAAAAGTAAAAGCTTTCGTAAATGGCTAATGTGTGACATTAAAAAAACATGTGTGTTAAATAATGTCTTTTAACAAACATCAAGATACAGAGTTATGTATGTTTGAGATCAAAAGGTGAAAATTAATAATAAAAAAGGCCTAAAAGAAGGATTTGTTAAAAAGAGCAGCTTGTATTTCTTTTATTCAGGAGTGAGAGATAAAAAAAGAGATAGAGATGGGAATATATTTTATTACAATCATTTTATATGCAAATTATACGTATTAGCTTGAACAACAAATTGCTATAAATACAGTTTCTTATGAAAAATTTTAACAGTGGGATAGCAGCATGATTTTGAGTATCAAAATATAATTAGTATACATGTTTACAAACACTGAAGAATTTTTTCAATTTCCGGACGAACCATAGCAAATCATGGGATGCAGAATATATCCATGTAGACGATAGGTCCTACCTCCACCCAATTGCCCATAATCCTGTACAGTTGTTTTGAGGGATTTGATAAATCTCGTACAAAACTACAATATACAACATACACAATCTTAAAGTTAAGGTCATATATATTTGTAATCTGTCACCCAAGTGGGCAGAAATTACTTTGGATTATTTTTTAATTTCCTTATAGTGCTACTTTCTTTGAATTAGCTTGTCTAAACTAAATGAAAAATTGCTTTTAATTTTTCATTCTGCTTTTTTCAATTTAAATTAAAGCAAAAAAAATTACAATATAAAAATGGCCCTTTGAAAGGCCGAGAATATGACTTAATTTTTATTTTACCACCTTCAGCTTTGGTTTGCTGCATAGGGTTGTGCAGATATTGTACTTTAGGCTTGTGACAAAATATGTAATTTAAGGGAATAACACCACGAAATAAAACACATGGTATTAATAGCTTATTTTACTTGTCAATTTGTTTTGCATATTAATTTGGCAATAAAGATTTTTTCATAAAGCAAAACGAAAGAAAAAAAAAAAACAAAAAAAAAATACCCAGCACAGAAATACCTAAAAATTTGCTACAGTTGTAAAGAAAATCTGCTGCACAAATGTAGGGAGTGAAATTCGATATTAAGTGGACCTATACTAAAAGCACAAGTTTTTCACTGTTTTCAGGAGTAAAAGAGAAGAAATTTCCTGTCTACCAGACGTTTAAAGCAAAACCCAATTCTTTGAATTTCTTAATAAAAATTCTATTATTTTTGTAGAAAATAATTTTAAAATTTCGAATGCCTCGACTTGGCCTAATGGAATTTTTGTTTATTAAATGTGTTATTCTCTGAAATAACTAAAAACCTAAAAAATTTAAATATTTCCTGTCAATTAAACATTTTTTTTTTCAATTAAACAGTTAAAACTTATCCAAGTTTGTCTATAAATTTCTTAAAGAAATTTAAAATTATGCGTTTTGCATCTCTATTATGAAATTTTCTAAAGCATACTTTTAGCTGGTAACTAGAATAAAAAAGCATTTTGCTTAAAATTATAATGCCTGAAAAAGGAGTAGAAAAAAATTTAAACAGCTTCTCTCAACACTTGCATTTATTTCATTTTGTAATTTGTTATACAACAGCAGCGTTTGTCAAAAGAAGCGTAAATTTCAATTCAGCAAAATAATTGTAAATTTCTTTTTTCTGGTTGTTGTTGTTGTTACACTACGTTGTTGAACAGCAAATTACTTGGAGGTTGTAGTTATTGCTGTTTTTTTTTGTTTGTTGCTTGTGTGGATAGCGAAGATTACAGCAAGGGCAAAGCAAGAGGTGTTTTGCTAAAATTTATAATATGAAAAAGATTTTTCCTTAAGAACATGAAATTTTAATTACAATTCACACTTTGAATTTTCTTGTACTTTTTTTAGTTTTGCATACTTTTTGTAATTGTAAAATGCTGAGTGTATTATTTGGCATCAACAGAACAACGGGATGTAGTTTAGTTTTAGTTTATATATATATATAGCTGTTAGTCTTTTTTTTATTTATTTTTATTTTAATTTTTTGTTGGTGAGTTTTGTAAATTGTTTAATAAATAAAAGGAAAATTTTGTTATAAGTATTTATTTGTAAAAGAAATTTAGGTTTAATTGTATGCATTATGTGGCGTAAAGCATAGCTAAAGGCGTTAATGTTATTTACATTGCTACTGCATACTTTATGGGAGAGATTTATTTTATAAAGATTTAAATTTAATCTTAAAAAATGCATTAATTTATACAATTTCTATTCTCTCACCATTAAAGTAAAAATATTGATTTTGTTTTGTCATCTTAATAAAAATTGTATTTGTCTTCAGCTTGTCTTTATAGTAAATTATTTATTTATAACTCTTTTAATATTTTCTCACATAACAATATAATAGAGATAATAGTTTTGTCCAACTTTAGCTAATTAGTGTTTAACATGTGAATAAATACTTATTATGAAGTATTCATCTGGTTAAATGAATTTTAAGCAGACAAATATTATTTTGCATGTTTACACCCCGTAGGGTTCATTTAAACACACATACACACAGCCACACATATTTATGTATATGTACATACACAGACTCATGCCCACGTAAGAATAATTCAAACCCGCTTGACATAAAAGTCATTGTATATAAATAATATTAACACACAACGTTCCAGCTAAATTAGTTGACATTTGTGTTTCTTGTTGGAAATGGGGGGGGGGGGGGGGGGGCTGATTCGGGAGTTTCCCACAAACTTGGTGTGCATTCATAATTTAATTTTTAATTTTATGATAAAATATTTGCTTAGTTTGCTAGTAATTAAAAGAGAAAAAATATGTTCAAGGGGTAATAGGTGATTTTTTTTTCAAGAATTATTAATTTACAATAAAAGAATAAATTAAATAAATAAAAAAATTATAAAAAAAAATTAATAATATAAAAAAATAATAGTAAATAAAAATATTAAAAAAATAAAATATATAATAAGACATGAAAAATAATAATAAAAATTAAAAAAATATAATAAAAAAATTTATAATAAATAAAAAAAATGAACAAAAATAAAAAAACAATAAATAAAAAAATAGTAAATAAAAAAAAATTATAATAAATAATAAAATAAATAATAATAAGAATTAAAAAAATATATTTTTATTTTTTACATATAATAAATAAAAAGTAATAAAAAAATAAATAAAAAAATTAAAAATAAAATAAATAATAAGAAAAAAAAAATAATAATTAAATAAATAATTATAAAATAAATAATAATAAATATAAAAATTATAAATTAAAAATTTATTAGTTAGTTTTATTCGACCTTTTTCTTTTTAAATAATATGTCTATTTTATTAAGCTTGAGGTCTTATTTTATTATTTACATAAAAAATTAATAAAAAAAATAATAAATTAAACATTAATTTATAAAAATAATACATTAAAAATTAATAAAAAAATAATAAATTAAAAATTATTAAAAAAAATAATAAATTAAAAATTAATAAAAAAATAATAAATTAAAAATTAATACAAAAATTAAAAATTAATAAAAAAAAATAATAAATTAAAAATTAATAAAAAAATAATAAATTAAATATTAATAAAAAATAATAAATTAAATATTAATAAAAAATAATAAATTAAAAATTCATAAAAAAATAATAAATTAAAAATTAATAAAAAAAAAAATAAATTAAAAATTAGTAAAAAAATAATAAATAAAAAAACCTAAAAAATAATAAATAAAAAGAAAATTATAAAAAAAAATAAAAAATAAAATAAATTTTAAATAAAAAAAAATAATAAATAAAAAAAAATCATAGATAAAAAAATTATACCAAAAAAATAATAAGAAATAAAAAAATTATAAATTAAAGAAAAAAATATAAAAAGTAAATATAAAATTTAAAAAACTAAACTATAACATGAATAAAATCCTTGTGCTACTGCTGTTGTTTCTCTTAAGAAGGACAGGAAACTTGAGAACATATTCTATGCCAGTGACCAACGGGGTTAAGGCGCAGAATGAGCGGCTTAGGTAGTGGGACTTTAGCCTGAGCAATTACAAGATTCGCAAATACCCTTAAATTTTAATTGATAACTGGGCTGGACAATAGATCTTAAAAGTAGCGATGCGATTATATCCCATGATGTTACTGAATGAACCATAAGTCACCTTACAAAAAGAATCGGTAGATGTAATATCTATTATTAAAATTACGATAGAGGCTTTGGATACTCTAAAATGACTTCATTTATATGAGCGGGACAAAACATAATAACGATTTCAAATCAGACGCCAAATCACCGTTTTTTATATCGAGTTAGTTGTAATGAAATTTTAAAATTTTTCATAATAAAAACACTTAAATTTCTTTAGATTCTATTCGTGATGATTTTTGTCCAGCTCTCAAAAAATAGTTTTAAGTTGCGTTGGTGCAATAGTTGACTTAAAGCTGTGATAGGTAAGGGAATCTAAACCTTTAAATTAATAGCTTATTATACAATCCATTAATTTAAAATATTATTTTAAATTAGTTTATTTCATATGAAATAATTTGTCTGACATAAATTCACTAGAACGCAAATATTTATCTCATGTAAAATTCCATTACCAAAAGCCCTCATTTCTGATAAGCCACATCAATTTATTGATATTATCTTTAATATCAAAACGTAACCTATTACAGTTTCTACTTTTTTTTTAGATTTTTTTCTGTTTGCCATAAAACCAGGTATTTCTTGTAAATAAATAAATAAATATCTTTTAAACATCAAAGTGCAAATAATTTGAAGCTTAATAATAATGCCAAAATATAAATATGAAAACAATTCTAATACCGTATTTCTTACATGCTGCTCAGGCTTCCTACGAAATAGAAAAATAAATACAATAAAAACAAAAAGGAAGAAAGAAAAAACACTAAATAGAAACTGCTCAAATGAAAAATATCTAGTTACCGTTTGCTTATTTATCTAACACCCTTAAATATTTATTTTTTTTTAAAGCAGACTGTGGCTGGGTTGTAGTAGGAAATCAAATGCCAAAAAGAAAAGCAAATTAAAAAGAAAAATATGTATTTGTATGTAAGCAGGCAGCTACGAATAGTATATGGTCTAAAATTATAAAACCTTATCAAATTGATTGGATTTTTTAGAACTAAAAAAATTAAAAATAAAGTGGGTAAGAAAATTTTAGTATAACAAAAGTCTAAAATAAAAAGTAACTCCCACTCTAGAGGAAAAAAATGAAACAAATAATGTCAAGCATTTAAATCGAATAGCCTGAAATAAAATGAATTAGCAATAAGCAAAATACAGTAAAATCTAGATACTAGCAACTTGTAATTTTAATAAAAAAATTTAGCTCCAAAATTGTTCAGTAAAAGAAAAAAAATTTTTTTTTGAATTTCATATCACAGTAAGAAGTTTTTTTTTTTTTTTTTTTAAAAAAATATTTTTGTTTAAGTTTTGTTTTCACTGTGAGCCGCACTTGCTCGACTGCCTGCCTGCTATTGTTTTTTCTGTTGTTATATGATCGCAATTTAATTTCACACTTTAATAGCAAAACTCAATTGAAGTTTGTTTCCTTTTCCTCTCTTTCTCTCCTGGAGTACTTTTTCTTTCTTTTTTTTTTATAAGAAAAAAGTTTATCTTTATTTTCCCCAGAGCACAAAGCCTGTCCATCTATACCATACCACATCAAAGCTGTTCCCCTGCTACCATTCAAGTCCTTTTTTTTTTTTTTTTATTGTAAACATAAAAATGAGGTAATTTCGCTTTACTTAGTAGTAGCAGCAACAGTAGCAGTAAGTAGTTCATTTTTAGATGTTTTGGCTGTAAAACCAATTTGTGTCTTGGGCTTAAGAGTAATTTACTTAAGAAAAAATTGTGTGTAAATTTGTAAAGAAACGCATTTTGTTGTTATTGTTGCTGATGGGTATGGTTGTCTATTATTTTTTACACCTGGTATTAGTGTTGGCAACTGTCGAGCTTATTTTATGTACGTGGCAAAATGATACTGATGATGATGATTGTTATAAGCTGTGGGATTTCAGTTAGGAGAAAGAAGGAGGGGTGTGAGTTTTGTTTTTAAATAAAAAGAGAAATGAAAAATCCATAAAAAAACGTAAATAATAAGCTCCTTTAATATGATGGCAAATTATTGGAATAATATTTTGAGGATTAGCTAGCGCTAGATTATCATTTTTAAAAACAATATTTTCTTGTGATTAATTTAATAACTAATTTCGCTTGCTTGCTAGCGTTGATGCTGCTGATTTAATAAGAATTTCTTACCAATTATGTTTATTTCCTGGTGATTTTTTCTCAAGAAAAAGGAAAAGAATTGCTTAAGTTTTTTCCCCTCTTTGCTACTTTGCTCTCCCAACACACTATTTGCTTGGCAATATAATACCAATAATGTATTTTTTTTTTACTTACTGTTGCTGTCAAAAGCACTTACCCTGTTTAGGTTTTCAAAGTTGTTGTTTTCGTAGTTATTATGTTGTAAAATATGCATATGCTGGTAACCCATACCATTAATGGGTATGACTACAGACTAAAAAAATGTCAAACGTTTTATAACGCAGCATACTCCCAAGTTTTCTTTTATTTCTATTTATACTCAAATTTCAAACCCCAACTGCTTAATTTTACGATGTTGGTTTAGGTATTATTGCGTTATTTAATTTATCACGTATGTGTCACACAAAAAAAAAAAAAACATCAAATAAAAGGTGAAAAAAAAAAAAAAAAAAAAAAAAAAAAAAAAAAAAGACGAAAATATAAAATTACTTTGATAAAGAAAAACTTTAAATTCTTAAATGTTGCTTACAAAACGAAGCATTTTTCTTATATTTCAAGTATCGAAAGCAAACCTTTAGTAAATATTTTTCGTGTTTTTACTCGTATTTAGAGGTTAGTTTTTAGCAAGAGCATAGTGAAGCATTTTACTTAAGATTTTCTCTGAAAAATACATTTTACCTAAACTCTGCAGGATCGTTCACGATTTGTTTCATTTAAAAAAACCCAAGCCAAATCTTGAATATGTCGTGTTACATTCAAGGTTTCTTTTATATCAAAAAAAAATTAGGTTCCTCTTTCATAGCAGGTACACAAAAATTTCGATTAACTTTTCATTCCTTCATAGCAGGTAATTGATGAGTAAGCTAAAATGTTGCTTCTCAATTTTTAATTCCTCCAAAGAAAACAAAAGAAACCTAAAATTAAACAATAGAAAAGCAAAAATTTTTAATTGCCCTCTAAAATTTTGCTCCTCCACAATATTTTGTATGAATTCGCCTTGACTAAAAATAATATATAGACAAAGTTAACAAGCGATGACAATATAGTGAATAGAACACAAATAAAGACATAAAGAGAGAGAGAGAGAGAGAGAGAGAGAGAGAGAGAGAGAGAGAGAGAGACAGAGAGACAGAAAAGAACACGGTTACAGGTACCCCGCAGATGATTAACAACAAAGAAATTTAAGATAAAAACACAAATTCAGACTTCAATCACTGTCATTCGGAATTTCTTTTCGTGAAGAGCATAATCGCAAGTAAAACTATTTTAAAATATAATAAAAATGGACGTACGTTATGAAATTATTAATGGACTGGCCTACACAGAAGACGGCATTCTAATTCAAAATTTAAATGTGGTGGGCTATCGCGTCGAAATCAAGCTTAAAGATTTCTTTAAGCAATTCGATGCAAATTCTCGCGTATGTTTCACAAAACTAAAAGGTTAATTTCCAAACGTTTGATTGTATATTTTTCAAATGCCAAACATGCAGCAACAGTTTTGCAAAAATTTGAAAGCTTGCTGCGTGTGGATGAAGATTACTTCTTGCTAAGAGCATGTGACAGTTTTCATCAGCCAGATGGTGAGAAATTTATCAAACAAATGGATGCAATGCTTTTGGCAGAATCATCAACAACTGAAAATAACCACAATACGTCAAACCATGAAGAAACGCATCAGCAGGCCTTAATTTTTAATTTATCTGAAGACTGCCTTCGGAAAATTTGCAAAGAATTAAAAGGAATTGATGAAATTAATTTTGCTCTGACATGCCAATGCTTTCGGTATATCATGGAATTGTGTTCTAAAACTAAAAATACCACAGTTGATGCAATAGCAATGAAGTACCAAGACTGGTCTTTGTTTAAGATTAAGATATTCTTTCAAATTATGGGACCATATATTCAGAATTTAAACATTGACCAGCAAATCCTTCAGCTAGACTTGGAGAAATATATTATTAATGTTAAAAAACTTAAAGCGAGTGTAGTGGACGATAAGGAATTGTTGCGTAGAGTCATTGAAAACATGCCACATTTGCAGGAATTGGAGTTATGCACAGTTGGCATAGACGATGCTTTCATTGCAAATTTAAAATTTTTAAAAAGTTTACACATTTACGATAATAATTTGCTGAAATTCACTAACATACACTTGCTAAGTGATTTAAAAGAATTAACAATTAAAAACTGCGAACATATCGATATAAATCAGTTAAAAAATATATCTAAATATTTAATTAACTTGAATTATTTAGATGTTAGATTTCGTGCTTACAACATTACAGAAGATTACAGCTTTATAGCCGAGAATCTTTTGCAATTAAAGGTTCTTAAAATATCATCAACCAGAGGAGAATTACGTTGTCTTACTCAACTTCAGCAGCTTCAAGAATTGGAAATTTATCTTAATACTATACCAACGAATTTTGCTTCCAAGTTTGAGGAATTTTTAAATGGTCCCTTGAAAAAATTTGTGATACATGTGTATGGAGGAATATTTGGTAGCAACGAAGCTCTGCGTGTGGCTGAATTAAAAAAATTAAAATTTTTACATTTAAAGCAAGTAGAAATACCCGATCCATTTTTTGGAATATTGTCACAGTTAAAAGACTTGGAAGAATTCAGTATATATTTGGGAAATGGCTTGATTACCCAGCATAGCATCTTAACACTGATAGAAAATTGTTTAAAACTTAAACGTATGAAAATTGGACTCTGTGGTTCTAAGATTCGGACCGCGATACCTCTGTTTTTAAGGACAGTAATACGGTTGTTACTAGATCAACAAAGCCTTCGTCCACATTGTTTACATTTAGACATAAGCCAAGAAGTTAGCCTTTCAGAGCAGCAATATTTGGAAATTAACAATTATTCAGATGTACTTAAAATGATATATTAGAGATGATTTTAAAAACACTAAATCAATAAAATATTAAATAAAAATATTAAACAAACAATGCAATTAATATTTTTTTTTCTCTAAATAAAAAAATAAAAGGCAACAAGGTACAAAAACTTCACTCAAGGAGTGTGGGAAATTAAATTTCTCTCTCAATTTATGGTCGCTGTTCTGCATTCCGTGTGAATTATGAAAATATTCGGAAATTAGCTGCTCTTAATTTAACATATTTTCTAATTTATATTTTGAAATTTTAAAAAAAATAATTAAACAATAATCTATAATATATATCAGCAACTTAAGACAGTCCTTTGAATGGTTTTTGGGTCAATGAATCTATTATTTAGCTGCGAGTTCGTTTGCCTTCTCATTGCCTACAAATCCAGTACGACCTGGAAGCCATATCAAATAAATCCTGTGATTAGATGCTAGACTTTTTAGAAGTTTTAGGCAGTCCCACACCAGTTTTAATCTCAAAGACACTGAGTGCTTGTAATGCCGCTCTATTGTCAGAGTGAATATAGATGTGACTGTGTTTTTAGTTTCTCTCTTAGGCACAGCTCTATGCTCTGAAAAACTGAGTTCTCTAGCCTTATACTGACAGATAAGCTTTTTCTGAGGTTTAGACCAAATACCTCTGCTCCAGCTGTGCATACAATTTGCAAATTTTTCAAAAAAATTTTTCGGCAACTTGCGAGCAGCGTAAATAAATAAAACTACTTATTTTTTGCTACTAGATTTTTGTATTTGTAGTTCTATTGTGCACACTATTTGTGTGCACAAACATTACACACATGTTTGGCTTAAAAAAAATAAAAATTACTGGAAATCTAAAATTTCGGTTGTAATTTTAATTTTTCTCGCTCAGTTATTAAACGGTTGTTTTGTTTATTTGCACTTACATTTCTAGTTTAAACAAGTTAGGCAAAAAAGGCACTCAGAAGGAAGTTACAAAATAAGAGGTAGTTGCACTTCACAGCTTATAGCTCAGCCATTTGTGAACCTATTAAACTGAATTTAAATAGCAACCTGTGGGCTGGAACTTACAACAAATTAGCATGCTAAATTTTTTTGTAGCTGTTGTATGGGCTTCAGAAAGTAGATTTCAACAACCACACGGACAGACCGATATCGCTAAATCTACTGCGCTATTTATAAGAACTTTATATTGTGACAATTTTATATATACCTTTTTCACTTTTTGTGTACAAACAAAGTGAATTACAAAATTTCCAGAATTAGCCATTTCAAGACAAAGAAATTGTTAATCTTCTACTTGTTTATCTAGTCATCAATTGTATTTTTATTTTCTTTATAATTATTTAAGTAGCTTAGCGCTCAAAGTGAAACATTTTGAATATAAATTATTTTATTTTTCCACTGGAAATTCCACAACATTTTTTTCAAGTTTCTAATTTAAAAAATTAGCTGCCATTTAAATTAAATAAATTCTTAATCAATTTAGTTTTTTTTTCTTCTTTTAATTCAGGAATTAGCACTTTCTTTTATACGTTTTAGGTGAGCTTAAGTTTTTTTTTTCTTTTTTTTTTTTTTTTAACTATATTTTGTGCAGTTTTTCGAGTGCCTCACTGCACTGTGTTAATGTCATGGTGGGAGTGTTGACATGGTTATGATTCTTAGGATTTTGCGGGTTTTTAGAATTTTCTTTTTTTAAGTTCCCAAAACAAAACAAAAAAAATAATGTTAAGGTTTTTAAGCCTGTTTCGTTAAAGCGTATTTACGCGGTTATATTAAAAAAAAAAAAATCTTTTGAGCACTTTTTTGTTTTTAAAAGATTTGGTTATTTTCGTTCTTTTCTCCTTTTCTCCTTTCATGCTTGTTATGCTTGGCGTTTGTATTAGTAAATAGGACGAAATAAGACTGGAGTGCTTGATGGGGGCAAAAGGAGGAGCAGTTTATGTAGCATATTTTTTTTTTTTTTTTTGCTATAGTGTGTTTATAGTGTCACGTGTTGTTATCATTGCTGCACGTAGTTTTGTTATGTTTAAAAATGTTATTCAATTTTGTTGTTGTTGTGCTTGTTTTTTGCTGTTTTATTTAAGAACATGTACAGTAGTTAAATTTTTATTTTTGCTTTACTTTTTTTTTTTTTTTTTTTTTTTTTTAGGATGACTGAAAATCCTCTTCTATCTAACATCATGTTTTTTGCTGCTGTGTTACATGCAAAGAAAAATTATCAGGAATTTACGTTGATGTTTTGTTGATTTAAAGGTTTTCAAAAACTAATTATGAGAAACAAGTTTTTCTTTTGTTTATTTACTAAAAAAAAGGAATATAAACAACAAAATATATGGTTTTTACTTTTTCTGTTACTTTGATAGAGGCTGCAGGTAAATTTTGCTTTGACTACGTTTAATGAGAAAATAAAAAGTAAATCATGCATGACTGACTTGCTGGCAAGATTACCATAAGATGAATTTGCAAGTTTACTTTTTTTAAATTCATAATTTTGCTTGCTTTAGGCTCAAACTCAAAATAATAACTAAACAAAAATAAAAAGTAATTTTTTTGTTACTATAAAATTATAAAAGAAAAGAAAAAGTTAAAGAAAATCAAAGTAATTTTTTGTTGTAAAATTAAAAAAAAAAAAAACTGCAATTAAATTTAAAGTAAATCAAAGTCCTAATCGTTCCCTTTTTATACACATATATTTGCCCTTGCATTAGAAACCATTTTATAGATCAGTATAAGTATACTGTGTAATCAAATTTGGCATTGTTAAATCTCTTTTTTGTAACTTGAATTATTGTTCAGTTCAGCCAGTTTTGCCTGCTAATGAATTAATTTTTTATGTACGTGTGGGTAGGGTTTTTTTTTTGTTTTTTTGTTTTTGTTTTTTTGTTTTTTTTTTAAACAAAAAACCCTTTTATTAAGAGCTGTCAAAATATTTTCTTTTCCTTCTTTTTTTTTTGCTCTTAATATCCTTGCTGTATATACATATTTATAATTAAATGCTGCTGCTTATAAGTTTAACCATATTGTTTTACTTTGCTGGCTATTGTCATGGTCTGGCCTGCTTTTTGATTATTAAAAGATTTTATTAAAAAAAGAAGGAAACACTCGCTCTTAAAAAATTCATTTAATACTCTTAATTTTTATGAAAAATATTTTACATGCCCACATATACATGGGCACATGCAGGCTTTTTTCATTCTTTAGCATTTTATTAAATTTCCACAAGTAAACAAAAATGCAAATTCTGAAGTTTAACTGTCATCAAGAAAAAAAATTGCAACCATTTTAATTCATTCGTGATTCTTTTGTTTGAAAACAATCGAGATGAAAAGTTGTTTAATATGAAAAAAATTGTTGAGGGAAAGATTCCGTTGGTCAAAAGCCAAAACTGCTTGTAAGCCCCACAAAGTCGTTTTAGTAATTTTTTTTTTTTTAATAATTATTAAATTTAATTTCTGTGTACAGTATTAAATTTTGTAAAAAATTTTGCTTAGCAATGAGATCTATCAAAATATTAAATTCATATTAAACTCATAAAATATTAAATTTTGCACATAAAAAATAATAAATTTAATATTAATAATTTAAAGATTCAATTGAAAAATGATTATTTTATTATTATCACAATGGGCTATACTCGCACAGCAACCTATTGTGAAACGCAGTTCCTAACTACAATGCGAGACTCTTTACGAATCTCGTAATTGCTGTAAGACTAATCTTGCGTAGATCTCCTGGGGCCAATACCCCACTACCCAAGCAGATTATTCTGCGTCTTGGCGCCGCTGGGCACTCGCAGATGTGTGTGCCTGCTAGTGTCCTTACCGGTGCTTTATGACGTGAATTGGTGTTGTTAGAAAGCGTATGTAGGAATTTTTAGAAATATCCTTTTACAAATAGAATTTTAATTATTAAAAAAGTTATACAAATAAATACAGCCACATTTTTGCTATCATTTTTATTAAAAACGCCAAATAAATTGGTAAATAAAATATTTCACAGCATAATTTCAGGCTACTAAAAATCGTTAAAAAGTGGGCGTAAAAATGGGAGTGGCCTGTTCAAAATTATATGTCGACCTTCCTTGCATTATAAAGACAAATCCATTATAAAATAAAAACTTGTATAGCGAACAAACAAACCAACAGAAAATTAATTTTATTTATATGGATTAAAAAAATTTTTTTTTAAACCTTAATAACCTAATTCAGGAATATCAAAAAAAAAAATGCCATTAGTGAGTGTATTTAGCTGTATTGATTTTGCTTTAGTAATTCGTTATCTTACATTTTTTTGCTCTCAACTGTTTAACATGCACTGTAAGTTTGGTGACCAAGAATGCACATTTTATTTGTTGTTGGTGTTTTTACACATTTTAATATGAAAAGTATGGATTTGTATGAGTGTGACAATGTTTTTGTTTAAAAGCAGCTAAAGTATGAGTGTGTGTTTTTTAATAAACGTAAAATATCCCTTTTTTCCCATTAAACTGTAGGAGTAAAACAACAAACCAATAGATTAATAATAAATACATACAAAGAAAACGAGCATATTTATAAAATTTTCTTTTAAAAACTTTAATAATATTGTTGTTGTTTACTTTTGATAAACAAAAATTCCCCCACCCTTAAATAAATTATATGACAATGTCAGTTCTTAATAGCAAGAAAACAAAAAAAAAAAACCTGTAGGCTTATTTAAAATGGAAATATTTTCATATTTTTCTTGCTTTTATAAAGCCAAAGAGAGAGAGAGAGAGTGACAGATAAAAATAAAAAGAAAGGGAAAGCAATATGCAACCCAGCATTATAATAAGGTCAACAGAAAAGATAGTCACTCAGTCAGTTTATATTTATTATTTTTGTTTTTTAATTTCTCATTTTTCATGTATAAATTTTGTATAGTGTATGGCTTGTATAAACATTTTTATAAGAAATATAAATCAACTTTAATCAAGTCAGCTGGGCTTAAATGTAAATGCTTTTAATGGTATCATTACCGTGAAAAAAAAAACCTATAGGAATAAGTTGTTTAAATTATATTGAATGAAGAATATGTGTGGAGTTGAATTTCATTAAATTATTCTGGGTATTAAATAAAAAAGAAAAACAGTAGGCAAATGTGTGACTATGACCACGGCTGTGTAAATAAAAGCTTTTTTCTGTTTATTTCCTTAAAATTATATTATTAAAGGACATTAAAGATTTTCTAGAAGAAGATATCAAACAGCTTTACGATAAAATCAATTGCTTTTTTTTTTCCAAAATAACCAGCTGCTGAAGTTGGAGGTGAGCAAAAAAAGAAACCTACACGTGTATTGGCCTTTAATTTTGCCTTTTTGAAAAAATTTTATAACAAATTGCGATAACGTTTGCTTTAGTCTACTTCAAATTGTTATTTTTAAATTTAATGTAAAACTTATTTCTTTAAAAAAAAGAGACCTAAAAGCTTAATTTATATAAGAATTTTAAGGGTTTGAGTACTCTAAAAAAATTTATTTATAACTAAAAACTTTTTAACTAAAATTTTTATATATTATTTTCTGTTTTTTAAGAAAGCTTTGCTAAAATAACTATGAATTGTGCCAATAATGTTTCGTATTTAATTTACATCATCACTGCTTTCTCCACTTGCCATGGCTTGTTACTTTTGTTTATTTAATCTTTTGCCATATTATTTTTCCCAGATATATTAAGAATAGAACTACATTTTAGTATGCAAAATATTTTTAATTCTTTAGAATTATTTCTTATGCTTCAAGATAAATATTCATTAGTTTGTTTTGGTCGTAAGATTTTTTTTGCTCAAAAATGTTTTTTCAAGCAAAAATTATGCAAAATTAAGAGTGGGAATTTGAAACAGTAGAAATAATGCGTAAAAACTCTTAAATAAACAATGAAATTTTCTTTAAGTTTTCGCAAAAAAAATTGTGTTTGCTTAAAACAAAAAGGAAATTATTTTTATTAAAATAATAATAAAAAAAAAAAAAAAAAAAAAAAATTACGGAAAACAAGTTAAATAATTTAATATTTTTCACTTTCCCCATTCTTTTATAATATTAAAAACATACAAAAAATTATGTGAGTTAAGCTAAATATGTCCTTACGGTTTTTAGTGTTTGTAAATATCTTTTCGGTATTAATGGCATATTTATCAAATACGTCTTACGTTTTTCAATATTTCTTTATATGTTTTTAGTAGTAATTTAGCGGAGATCATCTACAATTGTAACCTACTCCCCAAATATACAGAAATTATTTTGGATTATTTTTAACATTTTTTTTTTGGAAATTTCTACACAGCCCAGTGCTGTTGCTCTGAGGGATATTAGAGACTTCCGGACGATCAATAGAAGATTACGAGATGGATTACATATCATTTTAAAGGGGACGTCGTCTAGATTTGTAATATACCGCCTAAATACTCAGAACTTACTTTGGACTATTTTTAATAATTTTTTTGTTGTTGAGATTTTCATATACCCCAGAGCTGTTGTTTTTAAGGAATTTTTACTACTCCCCACTTTGCCGAGGTACCATTCCCGATTCTGCCCATGAAAATTACCAAAATCAAAAAGAAATTTATATGGAAATCTAAAAAAAATTTTAAAAATACTTGAAAGTAACTTGTAAGTACTTGGACAGTAGATTATAAATTTAGACAACCTCAGCTTTAAAATGATAGGTGTGCCATGCCGTAATCTTTTCTGGTTCTCCCGGAAGTCACTAAAATCCCTGAAAGCAATAGTACTGGGGTATATGGAAATTTCAAAAGTTTTTTTTTAAATAGTCAAAAGTAATTTCTGAGTATCAAATTTAAAAACAAAAATAATTTCTGTTCCAAGTCTTTATCAATCAGTTATTCTGAATAAAAGTTTTTTTAGTCTTTTTGGTTTATTTTCTTAATAAAATAAAAGCATTAAAAACCATTTTATTTAAATATAATTTTATTAAAAGTTTACTTATTGAATTGTTTTACACATTAATTTATTTAATTTCTTTTATTACAGTCTCCGATATACCACTGACACCAACAGTTGTACATCCCTCTACAGATAAAACGTATATGTAAGTACTTGTTTTATTGTATTTAATTTTTAAAATTAATGCATTTGCAACTCTCTGTTCTTAAGGTTTTCTGCAAATAAATATAAAATAAATTGTTAAAAATTATTTGGCAAAAAATAGATAGAGTAAAAAAGGTATTGATAAAAAAAAAATCAAGTGTTTGCTTTAAAAAAAAAAGAAAAAAACTTGCAAATTATGTGAAACTTTATAGGGTATAATTTTATATTGCTTTACTAAAGCATAAATGTTGATTTGATTTTCTCTATCTCATTTTTATTTTTTCTATGTAATTTTTTAGTGAAAACATATAAAAAAAAGTTTCTTGCCCATTTAACTTTCGTTTGGAAGCCACATTTGTTTTCAGTTCTACTTTTATTTTACGTTATTGTATTTTAATAGTTTTAGTATTTCACCAGAGCAGTAAGTAGCAGCAGGAGTTTAATAGGAAATTTCGTTATGTACTTTTGCCACTTCTATACATAAAATAAAACTTTCACAAACAAAAAGAAAATTTTTGTTTTTAATATTTTTTATGTAAATTTCATTTCTACTACAACTACTACCGCTGCTGCTACAATCAAATCAACTTTTTTGTTTTATAAACCCACTCCATTTATTAAAATAAACAAAAACTAAAAAAAGAGCTGAAAATCATATAAAAGTTTTTTAATTAACTATAGTTATATGGATAACTAACTAACTATTGTATGACATACATTAGTTATTTTACTTTGAAATCAAATACAGGTAAAATAAATAAAATATAAGAATACCTAGAAATACGCTCTTTCAACAGGCCATAAAATGAGTGTTTAGTTTTTAATTTTTGCAAAAGAAATATAAAAAAAGTGAATTTTTGCTTGATCGTACACTTTTTTCTAAATCAAAAAACTATTATATGAAGCCAAAATTGCTTACAAAATAAAGATTTTATTTTGTTAAGAGTATCGTTTTGCATGTGAGGTGTAGTAACTTTTACAGCTTCTACTTTTTAAGCTCTCAACTCTCCTTGCACTAAATCAATTCAATTAATTAATTGCTCTTAATAGAATTAGAAAGTTCTGTCCAAAATGAGCAAGTCTGGGCTTTAGTTTTTTAAACTGCATTTTTATCAATTTCATAAGCATACTTTTGGGCTGCATGTTTATCAATTTCATAAGCCTACTTTTAGGCAATGTTTTTATTTGCATTTAAAGCATTAAATTACTACTACGGCTTAGAACTCAATTCTACTTAAGTTTTTGTGTTAATGCCGATTACAACGTTTTTGTTAATGCGATTGACAAAAACATACAAAAATTACAACTCAACAGTACCAAGTCTCCAAAAAGTTTAAAAAAGATGTAAGTTTTATATAGTTTTAGTTTAAAATTTTTAATAGATTTTCATCTTTTGAATTTTAAATAAAAAAAAATCTTTTTTACACAGTTGTTGCCTAAATGCAGGCTACACTTTTTTTATTTACTTTAATTTGACAAATAGTTGTGTATAAATCTATCACAATTAGAAAAAAATTACAATTCGATAGATATCGCAGGTATCGAAGTATTATTTCATACGATAATCTACTCGCTATTGAATGCGGTGATTGGACTCCAGGCCTGTCAGTATTTCAAGAGGCATTTGCCTTAAGCAAACTTCTTTTTAATAAATATATGCAATTATAGCTTTAAAATTTTATACAGAATACTCACAAAAAAAAAAACAGACTAAAATCTAACTGAAAGAGAGACATCTAAAAATAGTACAGAATTATTTACCGCAATGGCTAAACTACTGCTTTTTTAAAAATTTTTTTCTGCGGTATGATTTAAATATTATTTTTTTTGTGCTTTATTTCTTAAGTTTTACCATTTGTTTTCTATATTCTAGTAAATTAATATTATAAAAATATCCTTAAATTCATATACATAAACTCCTGCAAATAAATATTAATTTTCCCTCTGCTGTTCTTAACACACACACTCAAATTTATGAATATCAGCTACACAAGTCAGAGTTGTATGTGTATTATTATTTAAGGTGCTTTATTTTGTATTTCTTCTTCTTTTTTTTTTTTTTTTTTTGCTTTTCTTTAAATTCATATCAATATTGTGCTGGTGTCTGTGTATGTTGGTGAAAAAAATATTGTCTAGGTTTGTTATTATTTGTAGCCTATAGAACAGGTGCTCTAAAACAAACAAACACAACATGTTGATTTAATTTTATATAAAAACAATTTATGGTTTTGTTTCATTTATTTAGTATAAAACAAGTCTGTTTTTTTATTCTTATTTAAGCTGCTATTTTGAAAAATTTGTTGAATTTTTTTTTTATGCCAGTGACCAAAAAAATTGCTATCTTTTCTTGAAGTCCCACTTTTCTAATTCTAGTACTTTATCAAAAACATTCTACACTTTAAAATCAATTAAAAATTTAATCAACATTAACATGTTTAATTGAGGCTAAAATGGCTTTTTGCAAAGTCTGTTTTAAGACTTTCTTTTTAAAAACGGCCTATTTTTGTAAGGCCTGCTAACTTTTACTCTTTTTGTTATAATAGTTTTCTTGTAGAGTCTGTGTAAGTGTAGGTAGTTTTTATTTATGTTTATAATTTTTTGTCTATTTCTCATGTTATTTTTTTAAATTTATTTCTTTCTTATTATCGTTTATTTTACAAGAAAATTTGCATGTACTTGAAGTCATAAGTATTATTGAATGGAACTTTTATACCAATAAATTATTTATATGAAAGTAAACATAGAATGCATAAGGCAACTACATATTTTTTTTAAGTTTACAACGCGGTTGCATCACATACAATTTTTTTTTTTTTTTTTGGAAAATTTAAATCCTTAATAAGAAATTCTTCAATTTAAAATTTTTTTAAATTTCTTTGCTGTCGATTTTTATTTGTTTTCAATTATAATTTTTTTTTAAGAGTTTTTTTTTATGTTATAAACAAAATTGTGTTTTGTTTTTCCTTCATACAAGCATATAATTGCATATTTTTTTCGGGCTTGATAGGTTTTTTCCGTTCAGTTTTCATTTTAAATTTTTATAAAAGTTTGTGTACTCCATGTGTGTAGTCATAAATTTTGTTAGCTTTTTGATACTAATTTACTTTTACATGTGTTAAGTGGGGCATGTTATAGTAATAAATTTTGGTTGAACAATATAAATAAATGTCGTTGTTACAAAAGGCACAAACCAAAAGAAATTAATAGATTTCAGCAAGCAAACAAACATTCAGAAAAACACAAGAGAATTTTTGTTCCAAAATACTCACATAAATATTTAAATTTTTTATTTTTTTTTTGTAAAGTAATTAAAATAACCGACAAAGGAAGAACAGAATTTTTTTAGTGCATTTAACTAAGAAATGAAACCGTTAAATTATCTCTGCTACAAGTCAAGTGGCTTTGAAAATAAATTTAAAAGAGTGCTGCCCTAATTAAACATTTTAATGAAAACATAAAAATTGTCGTATTGATAAAATTTTTAATTGAATTATTTCAATATTTAATCAATATGACAATAACTTAAATAATGTGAAAAAATTACTAAAATTTTTTAATTAAAAATTTAATCAAATCAATTAAATATTTATTCAAAGAAATTAAATATTTTATCAAATCAATTAAATATTTAATAAAATCAATTAAATATTTAATTAAATCAGTTAAATATTTATTCAAATCAATTAAATACTTTAATAAATCAATTAAATATTTTATCAAAGAATTTAAATATTTAATCAAATCAATTAAATATTTCATTAAATCAATTAAATATTTTATAAAATCAATTAAATATTTAATTAAATATTGAATCAAATCAATTAAATATTTTATAAAATCAATTAAATATTTAATTAAACCAGTTAAATATTTAATCAAATCAATTAAATACTTTAATAAATCAATTAAATATTTTATCAAAGAATTTAAATATTTAATCAAATCAATTAAATATTTAATTAAATCAATTAAATATTTTATAAAATCAATTAAATAAATAATCAAAAAAAATTTAACTATTTAATCAAATCAATTAAATATTTAATAAAATCCATTAAATACTTTAATAAATTAATTAAATATTTAAACAAATCAATTAAATATTTAATCAAATCAATTAAATATTTTATTAAATCAATTAAATATTTAAACAAATGAATTAAATATTTAATCAAATCAATTAAATATTTAATTAAATATCGAATCAAAGAATTTAAATATTTTATCAAATCAATTAAATATTTTATTAAATCAATTAAATATTTAAACAAATGAACTAAATATTTAATCAAATCAATTAAATATTTAATTAATTTAATAAAAAAAAATTAATTCGGGCAATTAATCACTTAATTGAATTAATAAAATATTAACTTAAAAATTAGTAAATTTTTTATTATATTGATTCGAATAAAAATATATTTGGTTTTATTAAATATTTAATTAATTCAGTTAATTTATTATTTAATTAAATCAATTAATTGTTTTATTTAAAAATTTATTTCATTCAAACAAATGTGTAATTGAGTTAAACAAAAGCCCATAACTTGTCTAGAAAATTTTAGTAAAAAGTATTTAAAATTTGATTTTTTTTATATAAAATTTTTAGTCACGTTGAACGCTTCTGTTATGGAAACAATGTATAATTTTATACTTAAATTTGTTTTATAAAATAAGGATGTAAGC
Source organism: Thelaira solivaga (assembly GCA_947397855.1). NCBI lineage: Eukaryota > Metazoa > Arthropoda > Insecta > Diptera > Tachinidae > Thelaira > Thelaira solivaga. The sequence goes on along the minus strand of OX377611.1, from coordinate 80,127,248 downwards.
GAAGATATAACAAAATTTATCAATCAAGCCCTGACTCTGGAACTTGGTCATTTATTACCATAAAGCAGAGATATACAACAAAAAAAGACACTTACGCAAACTTGCTTAAAAAATTTATTTACCAACATAGAACAGAAGACACAATTTAAACGTTAGCTGTGGTGCATAGTATTCTGGCAGAGTAGCATTAACAACAACAGCAGCATTAAAAAAATTTGAATAAATAAATATCTTCATTTGCTATTTTGGGTAATGAGCGTTAAAAGCAACAACAACAACAACTACAAAAATAACGCATTCACTAACATAACAATTGTCAACATTTAAAAATTGCTTAGTTGCTGTGTTGTAACATTTGCTTATGGTAGCATGTGTGGCTGGAAGAGTGGAGGTTTGGCTTAGGGTTTTTGCCCTAGAATGATTTAACAACCCCTGCCAAATATTTCTACACTCAAATACATAGTTTTCTAATATACTCAACAGTTTTTTTTTCTTTTGTTTTTGTGCAATATTTTATTTTATCTTTCGCTGGCTAAATTATTAAAAAAGAAAAAAAAAATACACAGAACTGCAATAAAAGTTGTAGTCTGAACTTTAAAGCATGAACTGCGAAACTAATACCAGCAACAATTTTGTTTATATGTAGAGTGTGTGTGTATGTGTTTTGCTTGTGTGTATATGCGCCATTTTTTGTGCTTATACAAGCAAATGAATCCATTATTGCTCTGTTATGCTCACTTTACTGTTTGTTTGTATGTAACTTGATGCAAATTATTTTGATTTATAAAAATGAAACATTAAAAAAATGCCAAGCAAGTAAAACAACTAAATTTAAAAAAATGATTCAAAAAATAAATTTGTTCAATAAACTTTCAATCAAACAAAAATGTTGTCTTTATGTGTAAAAAATCGCTGAAAAAAATTTTTAATAAATAAAAAAATCTATTGTTCAAAAATCAGTTACAAATATTAACAAAAGCTACACATTATGTTTAATTTTTTTAGAGTTCAAGTGGCTTAGTATGGTATAGAAAATTACTTCCTTAAGAAAACTGCTCTTGGAGCCACATGCTAGAAGTTTTTTTCCTAGAGAAAAAAAAATTTTAACTCAGAATTTTTATTTTAAAAGGAGCTGAAGTAATTAAAAATATTTAATAACCGCTCCATGAATTCGAAAAATAGTTTTGTTTAATAAGAACTTTTTAGGCAAATTTCCCTTAAAAAATTCGTTTAATTTTTTATGAATTTGACAGTTAGAGTGAAGACAGCCTATGCTGCGATCGTGTATTGTTTAGTCAAGCATAATTTATTTCAAATTTAACTTATTTTTTTTTATTATTATTCTGATTCCTTTTTTATTTTTATTTAATGTTTTTTTTTTCATCATACAAGGAGTTTTGTTTTTGTTTTGATTTTTATTTTTATTTATTTGCTTGTTTAAGTACCTATTGCATAAATGTTTTGTTACAAAAATGAATATTCAAATTTAATTTCAAATTCAAATTTTTGTATACAACATGTTAACACAAATTTAGCATATTGTCAGTGAGTGTGTGTAGTTGTAAAAAAAGGATGTGTTAACCTGTAATGGAGTTTTTATGTAGTCATAGTTTAGATACTAGCACAAGTGCCCATCTGTGCAACTGTTATTTTATTTAAATTTGTTAACATTTAGTGCAGCTTGTTTTTGTTTTTTCTTTTAAAAAGGAAACATTTATAGAAAAAAAAATTATATGCAAATTAAAATTAAAAAAATAAAAACACACACAGAGACACTTCTGAAAAAAATATTTTTTCTATTTTTGCTTAACCATTTTCAGTTAGTTTTATGTAAGCAAGTAAACTCGTAAATACTTGTGTTTTTTTGTAAAAAAAAAAAAAAAATATTCCAAACACATAAAATGTTTGTTAAGGTCCCCTGATTTGCTGTGTATGCATAAAACTATTTTTGGTAAATTTAAATCCATTTTTGGTTATAATAAATTTCAGTAGGATGCCTTTTTTTGTAGCATCAGTTTCATTATTTTGTTTCTTTTTTGTAGCATTAGCAGAGAAAGGGGTCATACCTTAGACAATTACTAAAAATAGCTTGTAGTTAAATTACTACTTTTGTTGCAAATAATACAAATAAATATAGCAAAATGTAAGTAATTATTTTAACATCTTTGTTTGCGTACACTTTGCCAGCCAACAGGCATTTATAATGAATTAAAAAATACCAGAAAAATATTTCTTTCTTGGTTTTATTTTGTTAGTTTTTTAGTCATTAGTGCATAAACTGCTTAATCTTGTGTATGTGTCTGTGTGTGTATTTTTATTTTTATACGAAATATATTTAAAAGAGTTTAGATGAAGACTTTGTTGTTAATAGAAATTCTTTTTAAAAAAAGAACTGGAATTTCAAGCGATCTCTGGGAGGCATGCTGGTCTCCTCTATACGTTAGGCATCTTCGTAGATGGCCCAGCGGCTCTCCTGGCACTTGAATGGAATATTATATCCTCTGCTGCCAATGTAAAACACAGCCTTACTCCAATCTATTTAGAATGTCGTTTTCTAAATCGCTAAATATTGCATTCAGTTTTTAAAGAAAATCCTGTCTAAGATGGCGATTTTTGTCTAGAAAATTTTACAATTTCTGTAATAAAGCAGAATATCCAAAGAGGCCGCTTAGGAGAGAAGCTAATACAAAACATATGCCGGCGTTGCCACCTGTCCTTGTCTACATCCGCACAGCAAAGCTCATAATCAGACCTTTGAATTTTTTTTTAGTCAAAATTTTTTTTCGAAAACTAATTTCCAATTAACATAATTTTGTGTTCCTAAATTTTTTTTTGTAATAAATAAAGGTTTCTCTTTGTTATTTGCAAGTAATTTTTTATTTATTTAATTTGCAATCGCCCACAATTTATATAATTTTATTGAAAAATTATACAACGATCAGAGGAAATCTCTATTTCAGTTTCAATTTCTTATTTATGAAAGTTGTTTTCATTATTTTCAATACGTATGTGGGGGTGTTCGTCTTCTGTATGCCTGAATTGTTTTAGAAAGGATTTCATATGCGCCAACCAACCTACATTTGGCAAGATTTTGCTAATTTCTTTATCTAAAATACAATTGATAACTGGAACCCTTTTGTTTAATTTAATGCAGAGTTTTGTTGTAGTTGTTGTAAAAACCAGTATAAAAAGTTGATTTAAATTTTCTTTTATTATTTTTTTTTGTTCTTGCCAGAGTTTGTTTAAATGTAAAAGGGTTTTCTCTTTGAAACTTTCATAATCAGTAAAAAAAAAGAAGACAAAAAGAAAAAAGACAAAATGGCAGTAAAGGCAAGGCAGCAGTGGTAAAGTTTAGAAAAGTTTTGCTTTCCTTTTTTTAAAGAATGATTCAACAACAACAATCCTCATTAGTTATGCGTGTCCACACATATCCTTTTTCATGGTGTGTGTGTTTTTTAGTTTTACTTTTGCTATTGCACATCCCTTCCAAATGCTTTAAAAAAACAACAATAAAAGAAAGCTGGAACGAAAGTTTTGGTACTTTATTTTATAACAGGGATAGGGATTTGTGCTTTAGAGCGGGAGTTGGTTTAGCAGTCATATAGAAGTTAACATTTTTTCTTATTTTTTTGCCTTAGAGTTAGTAACGAGCAGCACACACTCACACAAGATATAATATTTGTGTTTTTTATACACTTTTTTTTTGCTTGAGCAAATTGCTTTGAATAAAGAACTTTGCCACAAATTTTATTCAATTGACAGTTGACCACAGAATTTGTAACACGCACGTACTTTTATTTGTTGTTACTACTGCTGGTGCTGTTACTTACAGCTTTTTTATATTTTCTGCTCTTGGTTTTTATATTTTTATTTTGTGTTCTTTTTTTTTTAATTTTCTATTTTCCAACCATATTTTTTTCGTTTGCATTTTCCTCACTAAAGCTTGTTTAAACATGCAAGTTACTTCTTCAGCGTGTCTATTTCTAAATGTGTCCAAAAAATGTATGTATGTGTGCATGGGTTTTCCTTGGCTGCTGTTACATGTGCATGCCACTAGCAATTGAACTAAACAAACGACTAGTTTTTTTTTCAGTGTTAGTATAAACACATGTCCAAACGTGAAACGTGAAACGAAGAAAAAATTAAAAAATTATACAAAATTTTCTGTCACACACTGTTTGAAGAAAAGACACAAAATTGCAAACATTATATTTTTCCGGATTTTCTTAAGCAACTCAAGTCTCCTGGGTTTAGATAAATATTTTTTTTTTTCTTAAAATAATTTTTAAATGCATCCAAAATATTATTGTGACCTACACCACACTACTTTGGTTGCTGCAATTGAAGTTGCTGGCGGCACTAAATAATTGTTTTTTAGTTGCAGAAGTTGTAAGGCGTGTAGGACAAGTAAAAGTATGACAGGAAGTAAAGTTTTTAAAATTTCCATAAAATGCAATTCCTATTTTGTAACCAACTACTACTTTCACTACTCCTTAGCGTTTTTTTTTAGAGATTTGTTAACTAAAGCTTTTAGATGAGTTTAGAAACAAAAGAAAGTATTTTATAAACCACTACTAAGCCACCATAAAAACTGTAGTTATTTTTATTATTTTCCTACAAAATTTTCAAACCCCTACCAAACAACTTCGGTTGTGAGAATTAAATTTGCTTCCACTCAAAAATTCAGTTGTGATAATAGAATTTTTTAATCTTGACAATAGAAATTCAGTGTTACAGCTCGAAATATTTTTAACAGAATTATAGAATTCTAGTTGGTACAACTGAAAAATGAATTTTTGATTGGAAACAAGTTTAGTTCTCACAACCGAAGTTGTTTTCTGTGTGCAGTTTTTTAATTAAATAAAAACTTGTAAAAAACTTTTGTTATGAGAACTGAATTTGTTTTCAGTCAAGACTTTAGTTGTCATAATCAAATTTTGTGATTGCTACTACCAAAATTCGATAGTACAGCCTAAAATTTAATTTTTTTAATAAAATTTTGGTGTTTATAAAGGAATTTCAGTTGGAGTAATCAAATTTTTTAGTTGAGTCCAACAAAATTATTTTAAAAAAAATTCGAAAATAAAAATAATCGAATTTTTTAATTATGATGCATTGAAAAATTCGTATTTTTTATTTTAGAATTTTTTTGTTTTAATAATTTCGTTCCACACAACTAAAAAATTCGATTACTCCACCTTTTTTTTTTTTTTATTTTTTTTTTTTTTTTTTATTTTACCAACAAATTTGATTCTCCCAATCTAGTTTGTTTGCTCAGTGTAGGTTTAATCTATAAAGTTTAAACTTCTTTATTTTTATATTAATTACAATAATTCTAAACGTTTTTGATATTTTCTTTTAACATAAATAGATTGATTATTTTGTGCTTTTTGTTTACGAAATTTCTCGTCCTTACTTTTTAAGAAATTATTTATAGCGTTAAGAGTCTTAAAAGCTTTTCTTCAAGCATATAATTTAAAATACCCAACTCTACTACATAAAGATTTCTTTTTTTTTTACTTTTCATTTCTTTTACTTTTCTTTTTTCTAGTTTTTTTGGGTTTGAGAAAATTAACTGCCAGCATAATACTTAAAAAAGTTTAACTTTGTTCAAACAAATGCTTACTTCATAGACATTGTATTTCTTTTTTTTTTTTTTTTTCAAACAAATTGGAAAATATTTTTTTTTCTATTGACTAAACAAAGGCAAAAGAAATACATAGAAAGAATAGTTTGTTCGAGCATATTCATATAGAAGAAACTTATTTTATCAATCCTACTTTGATCACTTAAATTTTTTGTGCTTTTTTATTTCTGCTTTTCTTTTATTGTTCAAACAAAAAAACATGTTGAAGCCAGCAAAACGTAGTTTATTAGAAAGATAATTTGTAATATAGTTTAACAACCAGTACAAAAGCTATTTAATGAAGCGTTTGTGAAACATAATTTTTTAATTACTGTTGGCTTTATAAAAAAAATGGGGTGTTTAATTAAAAAAGTAAACTTAAGGAACTTACCCTTTGATTAACAGCAACACCAGTTTCTAAGCTTTTTGCTTAACAAGTTATATAAACGTCTCCTAAAATAAAAAATAGAAATGAAATGTTGAATCGATGGAAAGAAAATTTAAAAAAAAATTTTAATTAATTTTTATTTACACTATGCAACTTTTATTTGCTGCAATTCTAAGTTTGCTTTTTATAAGTTACTAATTTTGTCTCTTCTTTAAATTTGTTAACTCTTTTTTTCTAAACTGCAGTAAATACTTTTGTTTTTTTTTTTTCTAAACTAGTCGCCAACAGATTGCAGTTTTATTTTATGATGCCTCTAGTTTTAATTTATTTACTCTGAAACTCTCTGGCGCCTATAAATTCTAACTTATTGTCTTTTAGCTCACCAAAAAAAAAAAAAAAATCTAAAAAAAAGTACCTAAATTAGTCCTCAGGACATTTAGTAACATTTTTAATGGACTTTTTGTAAACGCTAAATAGCGTCATTAGGAAAAAACAAAATACAAAATAACCAAAAAATTGTTGTTGTATTTGAGTTGCAGCTTTAAAATACTCTTAAACAAACAAACAACATTTTGTTGGCATCATTCATGACAACCTAAAAAAAAACCAAAAAAGGAAGGTGTATCCATATAAGCGTTTAAAAGTGTGCAAGAGCAGCATACATATAAAATTACTGCACATTTATTTAGTAGCAAATTGAGGTAGGATTTTGAATTGGTTATTTTTTATTGCCAATTTTTTTTTAACTCGCAGCTTATGTAGTTTTCTAGTGCCTGTTTTCAGAACCCCTAAATTAATTAAGAAAGGAATTGAAAAAGGTTTTCATTCTTAAAGCTGAACAAATTTTTATTATTTCTTGAAACAAAAGTATCCTCCTTTCTACGCATCTGAAAATTTAGTTTCATTTACCAACAATTTTCTACACACACTCACATATATTTCATATCTATACGTAACAATGCATATTCACACAACAGTTTATATAAGAGTTTAAGCTAATGATACCGCAGGCTCATTGGTGGTTTATGTGCCAACAAATACAAAATATGCTCCTACAAGCTAACAAACTTATACTCATCTGTCTGTGTATGGTTGTAGACATAAGTTTAGTTGTAACCAACCAAGGATTTTTGTTTTTATTTAGTAATAGTCGGCACTTAATTTCAACACACTGCACTCACTGAATGTATTTCTAAACCGATACAAACTGTTAACAGTGAATGAGAAATTTGTTAAAAACGTATTGTATTTACAATTTGGTTTTATTAATATTTTTAAATTTAGCTGATCTTTTATGTGCCTCATAAATATCACAAAGTCCTTTGTAGGTTACACGAATTCATGACTGGTTTTCAATTTTAATTTACCTAATTTGATAAGGTTGTTCAAGTACAACGTTAGTTTGACAGCTAATTCTTTGCTAAGTTGCTTGAGACTTTAACCAACTTTATGGAGATTTTTTATACTCGAATGTAATTAACAACTTACATGAAATAATTGTAACTTTTAATTAACAAAATTATTATATTAACCAAAATTTTAATTGGAATTAATTTATTACTTAGTTTAGCTCTAGTTTGTAAGATTTTTTTTTTTTCAAATTATCCCTACTTAATGTGACGGTTCATATTAAATCGTTTTAAAACAATCCTTCTTCAACAACCTTAACTGCATTAAATAAATTGTATATACATAAATAGCACAATTTTAATCTAAAAACGAGTATTATTTTCGTAATTAGTAGACTTTTGTTAATCAAAAACGAATACAAATATTGTGAAAAATTTTTCTGTGTTGACTAGTGTTATTTAATTAATATAATTAATTAAAGTTGTTACAATAGTTTAATCTTTTGTTAATTGAATCAATTAATTATTTAATTAATTTAAGGAATTGCTTAATTTATTTATTTTTAATTTTATATTTAATTAATTATTTAAGTAATTATTATGTATGCTTAATTAATTAATTATTCAATGAATTATTTAATAAAATAATTACTTTGAAATTATTTAATTAATTAATTTCTTAATAATTATTTAATTTAATTAATTACTTTAAATAATTATTGTTTTTTAATTAATTAATTAATGATTTTAATATTATATTATTAAATATAATTAAATTATTTAATTAATTATTTATTTTATCAAATAATAAATAAATTTATTAATTATTCATTTAAATAATTAGTTAATAAATTAATTAATAGTTCAGTAATTTTTAAAATCATTTAAATAATTATTTTTGAATTTATTTTATTAATTATTTTTGAAATTATTTAATTAATTATTTTTGAAATTATTTCATGAATTATTTTTTAAACTATTTAATTAATTATTTTTCAATTTATTTAATTAATTATTTTTGAAATTATATAATTATTTTTGAATTCATTTAATTAATAATTTTTTAATTTATTTAATTAATTATTTTTGAAATTATTTAATTAATTATTTTTGAAATTATTCAATTAATTATTTTTAAACTTATTTTTTTAGTTTATTAATTATCTTTGAAATTATCCAATTAATAATTTTTCAATAATTAATTAATGACTTGAATTAATTTAATTAATTATCTTTGAAATTATTCAATTAATTAATTATTTTTGTAATTATTCAATCAATTAATATTTTTTGAATTTGTTTATTTAATTAATTTTGAAATTTTTAAATTAATTATATAATTATTATTTTAAAAAATTACATAATTAATAATTTTTAGAATTAATTATTAAATTTATTATAATGGTTAACTGTTTCATTACAACAATTAATTTTGTATGTCAAAACTAAAAATTTATTTTAATTAAAAGTAATTTTATGGAGCTTCCAAGGGGCCTTTGAAAAATTTTAAAGAAAATATCTCACTGCTTAATTTTCTTTCACTGCTTGATAATAACATATATTAAAACATGTGTGTGTAGATGTGTGACTGTGTATTTGTGTTTGTATATTAAATACTTAAATGTTTTTCTAAGCATACAACTTGCCTGGTAAATTAAGCTATACACAAACTCAAATGTATGTATGATATTTATGTGCATGTGTGTGTGTGTGTGTGTGTTAGTATTATAACTAATTCTATTATGTGTTACTTTATTTAGACTCGTTTATGTATTTGTTAAAGATGTAAAGACAGCTTACAGTATCACGTATGTAGGGAAAGGGGTTGCTGAAGATTCATGTGTTGATTTCAGCTACCCAAAAAGAAGCAAAACAAAAAAAAATATTTAGTTCCGTTCTGGCATAAAATTTTTCCGTTTTGCCAACATGTTTCTAACTGTCTTGTAAATATTGTTTTTGTTTTACTGTTCGTTTTGCTGTAGTAACTGTAACTGCTTTTGTAAGGTGGTTATTGTTTAATAGTTTTATGCTATTAACTGACATTATAATAATAAATATAGCGAAAAAACATACACACACATAGCCACTCAAGACAATAAAAAAATTAAACAACTTGTGGGAAGTATTAATAAAAACGTTTAGTTTTTATTATAATAATATTGAGTGTAAGTAAGAAGAATAAAAAGAATGACTGAATGACTGACTGACTTGACTGGCTGGCTGTTTGTTGCTTAATGAAACATTTTTTAGTTGCAGCAAAATTTTATATTGGAAACCAATGTTGTAAAATTCTTGCTCAGCCAAGCTCTGGGTGAATGTAAAAAAAAAAATGTGGAATTAAAAATAAAATTTAAGCATCCTGCCGGGATACCATAGAACAAGAGAGAGCGAAAGGAAAGGTTTTTGCTGATTATCAGTAACGTTTTATGAATTTAATTAATTTTCGTGGTTCTGTTAAAAGAAAATATGTTACGTTATGGTTTGGTTTTCTTCTCTTTACTTTCCTCTAATTTTTTCTTTTCTTTTTTTGTTTTCTAACCTCCAACCATATCACGTTCTAAGATAATATTTTTTTTTTTTAAGAATATTTAACAATAATTAAATGTAAAGGAAAACTTACTTATTGTTCAGCTGCTATGCTTGTAAATTTAAAGGTTTTCCAATATTTTAAAGAAAGGCTTATTATGCTGCTTTTTTTTAGAATTTTTTTGGCAAAATAATTTCCTTGCTGTTGCTATTTTTGTGCTTTAATTTTATTTAATAGTTTCATTCTTCACCAGTTGTGGCCACAAAATGTTGCAATTTGTTTGTTGGCTTTTTTAATGTTTTTTTAAACTTGTTTTTTTTTTGTTAGTTTTTGACTAAATAGTGGTTGTTGTTAACAAGTCTATTCAGAGTCTCGGTTTTGGGTTGTTGTGTGCTGGTTTAGTTTATTTTTTTTCCTACTCCTTGTACTTCTCTGGGTGACAAATGTCATCAGTTTTTGTGCATCATGTGGCAGAAAAGTTTCAAATGTGTGTAGCTGTTTTTGTTTTTATTTGACTTACTATGCTGTAATGAAGGGATAAAAACATGTTAGTTAAAATATATTTTTGTATACGACATTTAGTTGTTTGTTGCTTAAAACTAAAATTAATTGTGTGGGTTATTTTGCTTGCTTAAGCTGCAGTGGTAAATAACTTTGCATCATTTATTTGAAGTTTAAAAAATTTCAAAAAAAAAATTTTCTTTTTGGCTAAAATACTGGACAATTATTTTTATTAAAAAAAAAAAAAAAAAAGGATTTATTGTTTAATGAGCTGTTTCAAAACAACTAGACCCAATGAATTAAAAGTGTTTTCGTTTCTCTCACAAAATTAAAATTTTTTTTGTATATTCTTTAGTAGATGTTTTGGACTGGTCTCGCCCGGTTCGGTAGTTTATTAATTTTTTTTAAAGAAATGCTTTTACAAATAAATTTTTAATTTTGAAAAACCCATCAAGACAAAACTATATACAGACTGTAATTAACAAAAATTGTATGTAGCCAACAAACAAACAGAAAAGGAATTTTTATTTTCAAACATTTCAAACAATTTCACAGAGCTGTAACTGAAGCACTCTTTTTTCAATTAATGCTTTTAAACAAGTATCACTTAAATTGTAAATATAATAACTTAAGGCAGCCCTTTCTGAGCTTGCTTTGATTCTGTCACTAAACACTCGCCTTCCTTAGCTTTTACTAGAGTTTAGTTAAAATATATTTTAAATGCAATCTAAATCTATAACAAACTGAAACAAAAAATTCACATAAAATCCTTACAAAAATTCAGAAACGAGCGGTTATTTTGAAAAGTAGTATAACTGCTCTTTAAAAAAAAAAATAATAATAATTTAGCGGTAATTTTAGTAACTAAACTATAAATACAAAAGTTTTTGTTATTTATTTTTTTAGCTTGACAAATAAATAATATCATTTTAAATCAAGTTTTAAAAGCCACTGCAGAATCATTTTATTTTATTTTTAATTTTTCCCTCTCCCTTTACAAATTTCCGGAAGCATTTTGTTATAATATTTTCTATAAATTTCTACAATGACCAAACAAATTTATGCAGTTTAATTTTATGACAATTATTTTGACACATTCAAATCTCTACAACAACACAATAGCAACACTTGAAAGCTTCCTATTACTTGTGTGTGTTTGTTGAAATGACAAAATAGCAAAAAAAAAAAAAAAAGGAACAACTTGACATTACATGTTTGTATGTATTGCACACACAAGTGCTACCAACAAATGTAGAGACATGCATATAAACATTATGTTAAAATACAAATACAACATTGAACATAACAAGTTGACATTTATATAATAAACATAAAATAACATCAGTCGGCTAGCTTTTTTCCTTAATCACTTTGTTCATGTGCGAGTGTGTGTGTGTGTAGCCCTAAGGCTATGCGCCCTTATAATATTATTAGGACCATAGCAGCATAACAAACTTGTTGTTTGCATTTATTTTGCAAGCCTACCTAACGTTCGTCTGTTAGTACTTGTTGCTAACTGTGAAAAACTTTTGGTAAACTACTGTGAGCTAATATTTTTGTAAAAGGCACAAGTCCACTTTAAAACAAAAATTAGTTAAATTTAATTTTAGCAAATAGACACAAATTACCGCTAAATAATTTCTTTTTAAATTTCAAATTAAAATAGTTAATCAGTATGACGATATTTTTAATTAAATCTATTATAAAAAAAAAAAAAAAAAAACAAAAATTTAAAACTTTTTTAAGTATTTTGGATTGTTAACGCAATTTTACATTTTGTTACCAATTTTGAACTGTTAATAATTTGAGCGAAATTTTACATTTTGTTATCATGCCACAAAAGATTCTTTTGTTTAGAAAAATTTTTTTTCATCCCCTGAGTTGTCCAACAATTTTTTTTTCAGTTTATTTTATTGTTTCTTTGTAAGCATCTCTTAAATAAATTTTTTTTTTTAATATAAAGAAAAACTACTCAACTGATTATATTTTCTTGTGTATACATTACTTTAAGTACTTGTGAACAATCGGGCATATTCAAATATTCCTCCTCAAAAACGCCCCTGTAATCCATTATGCACAAATTCAAAGGATATGCCCGCTGGCCTTGTTGCTCTAGCAACAACTTTAACAATCTAGCTATAAAACCCTTTATATGCGGCGATGCAAAATGTATTGCAATTAGCGCGTGTTTAAGTTTTAAAAAATTTTTTACTAGCGCTAAGAAGCCATTCAGGCTAATATACTCATCTGTACTGAATTCTTCCAAGTCTTTTAACTCTGACAATATGGTAATAACTTCATCTTCATTTGTCCCCTCTGCGGGTGCTGTATATAAATGAAAACATTTTAGTTTTCTTAATTCACTCACAAGCCGAGCTTTCTGGGTACCAAATGTTCCTCCACACACACGTAGCACAAATTTTTTCAATCTACCTTCTAAAAATACCCCAAACATAGATTTTAAATTCATTGGAAACCAACAAATTTCAATGTCCAATTCTTGAAGATACTTAAGTCGAGTAAGACAGTTTAATTTTCCTTCTGTCCAAACTATTTTAAGAACTTTTAATTTTGTTAGATCCCTGGCAACACATCTGTAGCTGATCACAATGTGATAAAAAGGTAGGGGCTTAACATCTAAATAAATCAAGTTGTTTAAATATCTAGAAATCCTTCTTATATGTTTTTCAGCGAAATTTTGGCAGTATATAATTGTTAATTCTTTTAAATCCATTAGCAAGTGGATGGTCTTGAATTCTAGCATATCACTGCGGTTAATATGTAAATTTCTTAAATTCTTAAGAAATATTAAATTTTTAATGAAAACATCATCTATCCGAACTTCGTATAATAGCAATTCATATAAATTTGGCATGTTTTCAATCAATCTGAGTACCGCTTTCTGAGTATACACTTCTCTCACCAGAAGCTCTTCAACATTAAAGCAATGTTTTTCCAGATGTAGTTCCATGACGGACTGGTCAATGTATAAAATTTTAATTTGTGGTCCCACAATTTGAAAGAAATTTTTTATCTTCAACAGAGACCAGTTGGGGAAATTGATTCGTGTATAAACTGCTGAGTATTTAGTTCTGGAGACTAATTCCACAATAATCCAAAAGCGTCGACATGTAAGAGCAAAATTAACATCATCGATTCCTTTTAATTCTTTGCAAATTTGGCGTAGGCTTTCATCACATAATTTAAAAATTAAAGAGTGCTGCTGTATTATTCGCTTCTTTGAGCTGTTGCGTTGATAGATGCCAGTTGAACACGATTCTGCTGCTAGCAAATTATCAAGTTTTTTTACAAGTTTTTTACCGTCTGGCTGAAAAAAACTATCACGCGGTCTGACGCGAAATTCTCTGCTATTTTTAAATTTTTGTAAAATTTTTGCTGCATGTTCGGCATATGAAAAATACGCCATCAATCTTTTACCAAAATGTTTAAACGAATTTGGCTCAAATTGTTGTAAGAAATCCTTAACCTTGTCGATATTCTCATATGTCTTACACTCAATTTCTAAATTATGAATTAAAATATGGTCTTTGGTGTAGGCCAGTTCACCAACAATTTTATAATCGTTATCCATTTTTTAAACTTTGAAATATTAAATAGGAAAATTTATTGAAGAAATTGCTTGAAGTTGAAATCAGTAAAAGAACAAGTAACACTTTTTTTTTCAAAAGATATCAAGGTAGCGATTTTAAAATATGACATCCACCTGGAGTTTAAAAATTAAAAATTTTTTTGTACTATTAGTGGTAGGTAATAGTTGAGTTCTTTTTCTTTTATTTGGTTGTTGTAAGTCCTCTGCGCTTTATTGAGTAGATGACTGAGCAATTAATCTTGTGTGCCTGATAAAGATTTCCCTTTCTCTCCAGTTTGTCTCTCTATCTAGCATTAGCTTTTCATTTAAACTTTTCTTGGTATTTATTTATTTTTTAACTAGCTTGTACTGCCTTACCTGCTGACACCTAATCTAACACTAAAACAAGTTTGTTATGCTTTAATTTCATTTAATTAAATCAAATTTTTTTCTTTTGAAATTTTTCCTGTTCCTTGAAAAAAATTTAAATAAAATGTAAATCTATTCTTTTTATTTTTTATATAGAATTAAACTTGTATATTTTTGTAAACAAATATTTTTTTAAACGTACCTATCAATATTATTCCGTACAATTCCTTTTTTTATTGAAGGTGATATGAAATATTTTTTATTTGTATTTAATATAACAATTGATATTATTTTTTGGAAAATGCAGAAAGACACTAGTTTGGAAAGCGATCACTTTCGGAGAAATCCCTTCCTCCTCGTCAGCACCAACTTTGGGATGCTGTGTATTGTTAATGTTGAGTATTTAATTCAGTTATGAACAGAAATGGAATTTTACGGTATAATATTGATAGGTACGTACAAAAAAATATTTGTTCACAAAAATATACAAGCTTAATTCTATAAAAAAATATATATATATATATATATATATATATATATATATATAAATTAAAAGATATTATAAATTGCAACAAAAAATTGTAGATTGTACTAATCAACAGTTATTCAATTAGTGGTAACACTTATGATATGGAAAAAATAATGAAATGCGTCAGTGGTAACACTTAAAAAGATTGAAAATTCTCGTATTCTATTTCTGTTGATACTTGAACGTTAAACAATACACAGCATCCCAAAGTTGGTGACGCAGATGGTGCTGATGGTGCTCCGAGGGTGATTGCTCCATCAAAAAAGAGTCTGGGGTTAAAAGCAATCTTTCTGCATTTAAAAAAATATCAATTGTTAAAAATTTAATAAAATGAAATTATTTCACCTGAAAATATTTTTACCTTCAATAAAAAAAAAGAATGGGATAATATTGATAGGTACATATATACAAAATTAAGAAAAATTAAGGTATAAATGCAAAAAATAAAAATAAATTCAAATTTATATTTTATTTTTGTGAATATTGATATTAAAAAAAATTTTTATTAAATTTTTTTTAAAGAAAAATTTTTTTTAAATTTTAATTTTTCTTAATTAAATAAAAAAATTTTTAAAGAAAAATTTTTTTTAATTTAAATTTTTCCTGTTCTTTAGAAAAAATTTAAATCTTTTTTTTTTACAAACATTTTTTTTATAATTTCAAATTTATATTTTATTTTTGTGAATATTGATATTAAAAAAAAAAAAAAATTTACGTTTTTTTGTTAAAGGAAAAAAATTTTTTTTTAAATTTATTTCAAATGAGTATTTCATTTTTGTGACTATTCATGAGAAAGTTAATTTTTTTAATAAAAATTTTACTGTAAAAATTTATTTTTGTAACGATATTTTGCTGCAACTTGCATAGCTTCTTCAGGATATAATTATAAATAAATAAATTAGCAAAAAGAGAAAAATTTTTTTTTTAAATATGACTGTAGGGTTTTAGAAATATTTTTTTCTTATTACTTTTTAGGGTTTTAAAAAATTTAATGAAAAAAAATTTGTTTCATAGAAAGCTTTTAATTCCTAATCTTTTTTTTAATTTAAATTTATTTATAATATTTATTATGCTTCTGTTTTTTATAAAATTATTTGTTATTTTTAGCAAAGCGAAATTTATAATTTATGATTTTTCTGACGAAAGCGAAATATTGACAATAAATTATAAGTAATTTTATGAAAAACAAATTGAAGCTCAATAAATATTTTATAATCTTATTTAATTTTTTTAACTTAATTCAACCTTACACTTATGAATAAGAAATTGATTTGAAATGAGTTAAGCCAATTATTTTTTGTATGGAAAACTTGTTTAAAAAATATTTTTAACCCTTTCAGGGGAATCATACAAAGCAGTTAATTTAGTCATATACATATATAGCTAAATTAGGAGTCTAAAAAAAGGATTTTGCAGAAAAATCCCAAAGAAAATTTTTTGTCCTGCAGACATGGATGCAGGAACTTTTAATTCAATATAAACACGTGCTTGTATTCAAAGGAAATTAAAGTAGACTTGAAATCGATATTATGACAAATTTTTCATATAAATTATTTATACTTAAAGTCGTTATTAGTCTCTTTGAATACCAGCCTTTAAATGCACAAAAATCGTACACAAGATATGTTTTAAGAAATTTTTGTCCCGAGCAAAACGTATTTTTTTTTATTTAATGATTTTTAAAAATTTTAAAAAGTTGTGATTTCTTGTGTGAAACATGGCCGCATTAATTTTTAAAAAACGTTCTAAAAAAATCCAACAAATTTTTTATAGAAATTTAATTCACAAAATTTTTTTAATTTTTTTCATATAATAATTTTTTTAAATAATAAGTATTTTTTTAAAATGACCAAATTCGTTCGTAAAAAATTCAATTCATTAAATTTTTAATTACAGAAAGAAAAAAAATAATTTTTTTAAATGTTGTTTAAAAAAATCATGTTTTTTGTAAATTTCATGCCTATTTTTCTTATTTCAACTACTTCTGCTTATTTTTTTACAACAATTTGTTTTGTCCTAAATTTTTTTTTAATGATTTTTATCATTATTTATTATTTAAAATATAATATAATTATTGTTATTATTATAAAACTTACGTTTTTAATTTTGTATTAGCACTTTACACTATTCATACACGTTTATTTTTGTTAAAAAAACATTTTTAATTCACTTGAAAAAGTACACAGACAGCGAATATTTTTAAAATTGTGTTCATCACTCGTTGCTGTACGAGCTGTAACTGATGATGATGATGATGGTCAAAGTCAATGTTAGTGTTGTTTTGCGCCCCTTTTCATTTTATACATTCATAAAAGCACGTGAAAACATTTTTGTTTTCTCTGCTTTTGCTACTGCCTGTAATTTTTATATAAAACAACAGGAAAAAGACATTTTATGTGTCTGTGTTAACTAAAAAAATTGGTGAAAATGTTTACAGTTTCTAAGAGAGTCTCTTAACATTTTTTAAATTAATAAGAGCATATAAAAAAGTTATAAACAATTTTAAAATTTATGTAAAGTTAACTCTTCGTAAAACGTTTATGTTTACAAACTGTTATACTAAATAAAATAAATGAATATAAATTCTTAAAAAATCTCCCATTCAAGTCATAGAAATGACACAAGTTCTTTGGCGCAAAATTTTTGAACATTTCACAATTTGAACTAGTAAGTGACCAGTAGTGTGATTCAGTAACTTTTGTCGTTATTCAGTATTGAGTAACTTTCCGACAAAATGTTGGAAGTTTGCAACGATTTCTATTGTACCGAATATTTGTTTTTTCGATGCGAATGTTAATAATAAAAGTTACTGAATCGCACTTCACTTCTCAACTTTAAAGAAAAATGTTTGATTAAAAAAATAGTTAAATACAAGGGACTGACTTTTAAACAGACAACAAATGTAATACTTAAGCCTTTTTTTCGTTGTTATGGCCTTTTCAAATCATAGCAGTGATGAATTTTTAACTCAAAAATTACTAAATCGTACATTCGTGTGTGCAAATAGCTAAAGTTTTTTTTTTTTTTTTTAATACAAGAATTTCCTATTTATAATAATAGGCCCTCATTGCCGCTCTTAAATTTTTTTTTAAATAAATAAATAATGATGTACAAATTGTTAGTTATCAACTGTCACAAGTTGCTTTTAAGCCTTAAAAATAAAATATCACAAGCAAAGTTGTATTATATTAATTACAGAAAAAGAGAAATTATTTTCAAAATGTTATCTAGTTTAGAAACTTCAATTTCAAAGTAAATATCTTTTGCTTTTAAAAGTACGGCTGTTAATAACAGCTTAAGAAATACCTCAAACGAATTAGGTGCTTTACAGCAAAAAGTTATGACTTTTTCTGAAGAGTTTTTTTTTTCATAAGACTTTTATTTAAATAAACTCTTTTTAAAATTACTCTATTTTGGGACAAATTTCCACCCAAGTATTTAAAATTATTTGTTTAACACAGCAAAAAAAAATTTATTCTCTTTCTTTGAAGAGTTTTTTTTCTTACTCGTATTAAATCAGAGCTCTTCGTGTATTAGCAAACATAACAGGATTTTAATAATCATTTTACATTAATGAAATGATGAAAGTAAAATTCAATATTTTTAATTAAAATTTTTAATTGTGAACCAATTTAATTAAAAGAAATTTATATTTATTTAAAAACAAAAAAAAACTTATTTTCAAGAAATTATTTATGGCAGAAAATTTACATTTTTATATACATATAATTAATTTTCTATTTGCTTGGTTGTCAGCTGTACACAAAAGAGTTATTCGAAAATAAACCTGTGACTGACATTTATTAGTGTTTTTAAATATGCAAAAATTATGCCTACCTTAAATATTTTAATTAAAAATTTTGATTTTAATTAAAATAATTTTTAAATTTTATTAAATGTTTAATTGAATTTAATTTAGTTAAATAAATTTTTAAATTATTTAATTAAATTTAATCAAATTTAATTAAAATAATTTTTTAATTTAATTAAATGTTTAATTGAATTTAATTTAATTAAAAGAATTTTTAAATTTGAGTAAATGTTTAATTGAATTTAATTTAATTAAAACTATTTTTAAATTTAATTAAATGTTTAATTGAATTTAATTAAAATATTTTTTAAATGTTTAATTAAATTAAATTTAATTAAAACTATTTTTAAATTTAATTAAATGTTTAATTTAATTAAAATAATTTTTAAATTTTGAATTGCATTAATTTTAATTAAGAACAATTAGTCAGAAAAAACTCCACAGCTGCAAAGAATACACAGATTTTTTTAAGAAATTGAAATCAGCAAGCAAATTTTACAAGGACTTTCGCCCTTAAATCATGACATATTACAGGATTTCTAATGTCACACTGTATTGAGTGAAACCATAATTCGATTCCAGCTTGTATAAATAAACCTAAAGCTTTAGTTAAAAAATATTTTGCTGTAGAAATTTTATTAAATTTGTTTGACCTTAAAAAAAGCATTAACAATGGTATGGCCTTCTTGATGGTTGTTGTCTCAAAGAAATAGTTTTACTTAAAAAGAAAAAAAAATTCACTTATTTTCTCTTTTTGTTTTAGTTTGTTCTCTGTAGCTTTTTTAGGCTCTTGCTTAACCCATTACCAAAGAGCAGGTTTATGTCTTTTAAGTAGTTTAGCACATGCGCTTAATGTTTTTAGTACTTAAATTCACCTTTAGTAGCTGTAATACTCTGCTTTTTAATTGAGTTCGTGTTTTAAGTTACTGCCGATTGATAAACAACTGGTAACCTAAACGAATGTTAATTCCTTACAATGTAGAGCCTTCGCTAGATGGCTGACATTTGGGACAAGTTAGTACAATTTCGGGATTTGCCAGGTTGTAAAGGATAATTTTGTAAGGCGACGTAATAAATAAACAAAAACAAAATATAGAAAACAAACACACAAAAAAAAAGAAAAAAAAATGTAAAAGAAAGTGAAAAAAGGCTTAAAGAATTTTAAAATTAAAAAAAAAAATTAAAAAAAAAATTATATAACAAAAAATTAAATTAAAAAATAAAAATTAAATTGAAATCCATGAATGGCAAAAATTAAAAAAAAATTTAAGTGTGTAAACCTTTTTTTTTTAAATAAAGTTTTTTAATTTTTTTTTTATAGAGTTCTAGGTGAGCGTGTTAATTGCTTGCCACTTAGGCTTTAAATACTTAATGGTTTTTAACAAAAGCCATATAATTCAAAGTTTTATCGCGAATTATTAAATGGCCATCATTTAATAAATTTATTTTTGTGCGTAATTTCATTTAAATAAAATCAATTTTTTCATATATAAATTAAATCATTAAAAATTTTTTCTTTATATAATTTTGTGAAATATAAAATTAATTATAATAAAATAAATTATAAAAAGTGGTCTTTGTGAGTAAATATTTATGTACGTGTGTGTGTATAGTCCCCAAAGTGTTTATTTAAAAAAATAAAAAATAAAAATATGAAATAAGTGTATATAAGCAAATATAAAATAAGTTAAAGCAATTTAAATGCATAAAAATAAATGTAAAATAAATTTTAAAAAATCAACTACAAGCAGCCAACTAATAATCATCAGGCAGTAACATCGTTATGGAAAAAAAGGATTAAAACTTAAATAATTAAATGGTAAATTTTTTTAAATTAATTTAAAAAAGAAGGGCTTCAGCCAACCAATTAAATACCAACAATAAAATTTATTTAAAATTAAAAAAAATATTGCTTCAGAAATTTTAGTTAAAATGTTTTTTTTTTTTTTTTTTTTAAATTTGAACAAAAATGTTTAGTTTTGTTTGAAAAATTATTTGAAATGTTTTTGGTGTTAAAAAAAAATTAATTATAGTGTTAAGCTGATAGAAAAAAATGAGTCCTGACAACTTTATTTTTAAATGTAAATCCAAAGTTAATATTGACTTTAAATAGTTATCAATACCTAATGGTTAAAAAAAAACCCCGACAAAGTGTTATCTATTGCTGTGCCATAGATTGACTTAGTTGTATATAAAATCAAAAAATATTTAATAAAATATAACTCATTTGGCTTGGAATTCATAGAGCTTTATGCCTTTAAAAAATAAAGAGCGATTTTTTCTGTTTTTAAAAACTAAAAAAAAAAAATTATATTTTTCTACAATATTTTTGAATTCATCAAGTTAATTTAAAAATAATTTAGTTAAAAACGACTTAAAACTAAGTTTGTTGCAGAATTTTGGTTTTTCATTTTAAACAAATCCAGCTAAGAGTTTTTAATTAAAAGTCATATACCGCCTGTCATCTACATAGTTTGGGTGGCCCAGTAAAGGATTTTTTTGTAATAATTTTTTTTTTTTTGTTAGTTTTATTTGACCTTTTTTTCTTTTTAATTAATATGACTATTTTATTAAGCTTGAG
The DNA here is from genome assembly GCA_947397855.1 of Thelaira solivaga. Classification (NCBI taxonomy): domain Eukaryota; kingdom Metazoa; phylum Arthropoda; class Insecta; order Diptera; family Tachinidae; genus Thelaira; species Thelaira solivaga. The sequence continues at coordinate 80,105,978 of OX377611.1, read as the reverse complement.
GTCTTATATAAAAAAAAAATATTTTTATATCGATATTTCGGTCCAACTTGCGTAGCTTCCTATAATTATATCCTGAAGAAGCTACGCAAGTTGCAGCGAAATATCGATATAAAATAAGACCTCAAGCTTAATAATTCTTTTTTAAATTTAGTTTATTAGACAACGAAAATTACATATTGTTTCAGTACAAAAAAATTTATTTAAAGTTAAGATTGTCTCGGTCTCTTATATGACTTAAATAAGAAAAAAAAACCCTATAAATGAAATATCAGCTAATTTGTGCTTAATATATCGTGCAATTTTAAATTTACAATTGTAAGCAAAACTCAATTATCTAAATTTTAACTACTGGCTGAAGGCGCCGTTACCAGTTAAAGTTAACGTTAAGAATTTGTTAGACAAATAATGGGTTTTAGTCCAGGCTTTAAAACCAAAATTTAAGGATAAATGAAGCTTATGGCTGCTGATTGATTTTTTTATTTATAAAAGTTTTAGCACAACCTGGTTATTTTTAAAACGCTGTTCAATTTGTAGTATAGTTTTGTAAATATGGCTGCTAAGCGTCGAAATCACTCAGCTTTCCGATGGTAAATTTTGTTTCGTTCAAGCTTTCAGTTTAGTTTAAAAAATAAAGTTTTTTTTTAAAAATAAAGTGTAATTAGTACAAGCAAAATCGTTTTAATTTAGGTAGAAGCTGTTATATTTATTTTAGCCATTCATAATAAATTCTTAGATAAATTCAAAGATTATTTTTGTTTTCCTTTTGCCAATTACTCTCTCATAAGTCTTACTTTCGTGCTTCTATTTATAATATTTCTTTTTTCGCTGTGTTGAGTTTTTATAATTGACTCCATTCTATTGACTCACTTCTATGTGCTTACTCGTATACACGTTTAAACAAACTTTATGGCAATGGAAAACTCATGCTTATTTTCATTGATAATTTTGCATAAAACCATAATGAAAAGAAATTTGCTAGAACAACAACCATTATTCAGGTTAATAACTTAACTTAGTTTAGTTTCTAATGAGGTTTTAAATAAGTAATAACGTAATTTATAAAAGAAAATTAAAAAAAAAAATATTTTTTGTCAAAAGTCAAAAATTCAGTTGTCGTAATCATATTTTGTAGTTGTAACCACCGAAATTCGAAAGTACTTTTTACAATTTTATACTTTTAATAAAATTTTGGTTTCTATAGCCAAATTTCTGGCATCATTATTAAAAAAATTTGATTATGCCAATGAAATTTATTAATTCTAACAAACAAAGTTGTTTTCTTTGTGAATAGTTATCTTAATTTTTTAATTATTTATGAATTTATTAATACACTTGGCAGAAAACGAACGGGTTCTATATAAATTAAATTTATATATGTAATAATTTCTATTTGGAATTTAAAAGTAACAAAATATTAATCTTTATTTGTGCTTAATTCCAGAAATGATATTCTCATGAGTTATAATAAATAACACAATTTCTGGAATTAAGCACAAATAAAGATTAATATTTTGTTATATTAAATTTATTTTCTAACGCTCTTAATCAAAAAAATTTGATGTAAACTTTAAAGCAAAATTTATAAAAAATTTCAATAACGTTGACTTTAAAGTCTACCTTAATTTTTTTTAGATAAGGGGGTAAATGTTTGTATGTTTCTTTGAAAGTGGGCTAATTTTCAATAGCCAAATTCACATGGGTTTTTTTCATGATTAAACTTCTCTGAAATATAATTTATATTTTACTTTTTACTCCAAATTTAAGAACCGGTAGAGACTGGCTAAAACTCTTTGTAAACTGCACAAAATTAATTATTTCTAACCTTCTTAGTTATCTTTCCTAGTAAAACAAAATTGCTCTCACTGCTTTCAATGTTATATAACATAACCACTATACCATTCCATTGTTCTATTATTACTTAATTCTTCTTTTTTTTTTTGCTATTGTGAAACTATCAACAATAATCTAAACTAATAAAACTTTCAACAAAAATGTCAAGCTGTCTTTATAACTAGAAAACTATTATACACAAAAGAATTGCAAAACAAAACACACATACACGCACACAGTAAGAGCAAGAGAGAAGGAATTTGTTATTCCTGAAATATTTCCTTTATTGTTCGTAAAAAAAAAAATTAAGTTAAAAGCACACCATTGTTGAAAGCAAAATAATAAGGCATGTCAATCTAATTTTCAAATAAAATATTTAAATATTTTATGAAATAAAGCAAATAAAGCAAACATTAAAAAAGAAAAAACAAAAATGCTGAAGGAATATTGATTGCAATTGCCAGTAATATTGAAAATAAAAAACAAAAAACTCCTAAAAGCTGCCTTAAAAATAAAAATTAAATTCGGCTGTGCCCTTCACTGTGTTAGCCAAATATTCATATTTTTCACTCCACATTATTTTTAATGAGTGTTATTATAGCACAAGCGATCAACTCTTCAAAAAAATTTGAATGAAAAAGACTCAATATTTTGAGTAAATTTTACTATAAAATTTCCAGACTATTTATTTTTTTTATGGATATATCGCTCCAATAATAAATAAATTTTTATATTTAATATGACCTCAAGCTTAATAAACCAACCATTTAAATTATATAATTTTTTTTTATATTTATGTGCAATCAAGTATAAATATAAAAAAAAATTATATAATTTAAATGGTTGGTTTATTAAGCTTGAGGTCATATTAAATATAAAAATTTATTTATTATTGGAGCGATATATCCATAAAAAAAATAAATTTTTATAAAAAAAGTCCTATAAACTTACAAATAAAAAATTCTATAGAATTAAAAAAAAGAAACAACAAATATTGATACAATTAATTTTCTTGGAATACCTATTGTTATATTAATCCTTAAATAATTAATTTCGCTTCAAGAAACTAAAATTGATTAGTTCTAAGAAACTATCTTTTCTGCAGGCACTCAATTTTTAAATTAATAAAAATAGAAATTCTAAGAAAGACAACCAATAGGAATACAAATTATATATTTATAAATTAATATATTTTGCAAACATTTTTAAAAATTGTTTAAGGCCAAAATATTTAATTAAATATTTAATTAACGACAAAACTTTAAAAAAATTTTCTTTCATAAAGATGTCTGCATTCGTAATGCTACCACACACACACACACATACATTTTTTTAGGTTTCCTGTTTGTGTGTACAAACATTACGCACATAAAAAACAAGGAAACTCTAAAATTTCGGTTGTATTTGTGATATTCCTTTGTGGATCGATTGCTCCGATTTTTTGCACAGACTTATCTTATCGTATTTTTTTTCCACCTTTAACTTCTTAAAAAATGAAAAATTAATATTTTCCTTCCATTTTGTTTTTGTAAATTTTTTTTTTAATAAAAAATGTCTAATCGTTTTCTTTAATTGTTTTATTGTTTTTAATTTTTATATATATTTTTATTTTCCTTTAAATTTCCTTTACAGAAAATAAATTTTTTAATCGTTTTTTTTTTTACTTGGTTTCTTTTTTATAAAGTTGTTTTACTTTGCACTCCCTTTAAAAAAAATTTTTAAATCATTTTCTTTATTTGTTTTCTTTTTTTTTAATTTTATTTTAAATACTTTTTTTAATTTACTTTTATTTTTCTGTCTGCTGGCTGTTTAATTTTAAAAAATTTTTGTTTAAAAAAAATTAGTTTTTTCTTCTGAACAGTTTCTTTAACTACTTTTTCCTGACATGCTGGCAAAAAAAAAAAAAAAACTTTAAGCAAAGAAATTTGTCAATGGTAAATACCAAATCGTTGTTGCTTTTGCTATTGTGTTATTTAACTCAGCAGTGAGAGTGTGACAAAAAAAATTTTATTTTTCGCAACTTGTACAACACAATCTTAAATTACAAAAAAAGAAAAAGAAACAAACAAAAAAACCAAAACTTTAGGTGAAACCAGCTTAGTTTAGTTTAGTGTTTTATAAGCGACAGCAAAATAAACCAGCAAACATACATTTTTTAAAATCCAGACTTGCACCAAAATAAAAATGAATAAAAAAAATTTTAAAGTACAGAAACAAACAGTCATTTTAATGTTTTTATATATTTATTTTCTTTAAATTGAAATCCTTTAGGAATAATTTAATTTTTTTTTTTTATTTATTTCCTTTAAATGAAAAATGTGCATGTAAAAAGAAAATTGATTTTTTTCTTCCTTTAATTTTTTTTTTTTTTTTTTAAATTCGCATGAACAACAGGATTTTCTTTTTCTTTAACAAAAAAAAAATTGTCTGCTTTTTCAAAAAGTTATTTGTATTGGTGTTTGTGAGTGGCATTGTAAGTAAAAAGGTTTCTTAAACTCTTGCTGAAAAAGCAGTTTTGAGTTTGAACAGATATTTGTCAATCAATTGTATAGATTTTGCAATTTAAGTAATCGATTCTTTTCTATTCTATGCATTCAGCATCAAGTGTGTGTGTGTGGGTGCTTGTGTGTGCTTTCTCCATTTGAGGTGCATTTTTGTTTATACTCGTATGATGTGTTTAATGCATGTGTTTGTGCTTCTGTTTGTGCAAGTAAGTCAATACACTCAGCATAAAGTATAAAGGTTTATATAAACTTTAAACTAAAGGTTCTTCTCTCTCCCTCTCTACTTTTTCTTTCAGTCTACTTAAAACTTCAGTTTATTTTTAACCATAAAAAAATATATTTCGCACTTAAGTTAAGGGAACAAATATAGTGAAACTTTCTTTTATTTTTATTATTGTTACATAAAGTATGCTGGTGTAGGTGATGTGTAAACTTTGTTATACTCGTATGTGTTAGTCTATTTCCTAAGCAAATATTTACTACAGAGCATGAGAAGCAAGACTTACAGTCATATTTAAATAGGTCGACGCAAGCGTTTTTTATCTGTCAAAAATTCTCATACTCAAACAAAATGTAGGCGATCTACCGAAATAGCGCAGCGCAGAGCAATTGTAAAATCCAATTTTCAAATCTGAGTTTTGTAGTGAAGTTGGCTGCAAAACAATTCTTTTGCAATTTAGTAAATAACGACTGCAGGAAATGTTACAAGTATTTTGTTCTTAAGAGCGCCATCATTAAAAATTAAAAAATTAATAATTTTTCTTTAATTTTTACTTACCAACGACAATGTTTCAAGTCTTTGCTTTCTACAGAAACCATTAAATTATGGAAATTTTTTCAAATTATAGTTTTAGCAACCCATTCAAAATTGATCTTGCCACTAAATTTTTCCCAAGAAAACAAGCACTTCTGCAGATGTTGGTTAAAAGCAAACTATGAATAAGTTACTTATTTCAGTAAGATGAACTTATTTGAAACAGAGAGTTGAGTCTATTATTTAACCAAAAATTGGTTTTTATAAATATCAACTCTCTCTCTTTGTTATTCCTTCTTAGTAGCTTTTATGCTATACATTTGAGTTCCCTTAAAAAAAAAAGCGGGAACAAATGCATAGAATGCAATCATTGATACCTGAATTTTATGTCCTACGGAGAGCATTAAATAATTGTGTAAAATCGCTACCCTTATATCCAACCCCTACCTGCAGTATGAGTAAAGAAGTTTTTTTCTATTTACTTGCATAAGAATAAAAGAACAAAATATAAACAAAAACAAAGAAACTAGAGAATTAAAGAAGCGAAGGAACTATGGTATCTGTCTGGGATACAAACAAGGGCAAATGATCAGTAGCAAATGGTGACAGTAGAACAGCGTACTGAAACAGTTTTCAGTATTCGGTTTTTTTTTTTTTTTTTTTTTTTTTTTTTTTTTTTTTTTTTTTTTTTTTTTTTTTTTTTTTTTTTTTTTTTTTTTTTTTTTTTTTTAAATTATATACCCCCAAATTCATAAAAAATATTATGTGCTTAATAAGGGGTTATTTGACAAATACTGCATAGAAGTCTGTCAAATAAGCCCTTAATAAGCACATAATATTTTTTATGAATTTGGGAGTTAGAATATAGTGTACACCAAACGGAATATAGCTTTGAAATCAGTGCTTCAAAATTTCAAGTTAAAACTCTTTTATAAATGTTAATTAAAAATTTTTTTTTAGCAACATCTGAAGCCTCAAATTAAATTTTATAAAATTCTTTTAAAACATTAAATTCTTTATGAAACTAGAAGCTTAAAGTCAAGTGTCTACATAACACACACCACTTACATGGAATAATATCAATATTACTGTAACTTTAGTGTTGTTGTTTCTCGTATATTTTTTTTTTATCTCACTCTCTTGCCCTTAGATATTTTTATGCCATTAGTTGTGAGCATAAAATGTGACATCAAATTCGACATACTTGTCAAAATACTTTTAATATTTGCTGTAGTGCTTGTTCTTTAGTAGTTTTACTTACTATTTTCCCTGAAAACTTTCCAGTCATTGAGAATCTTCATCAGTTTTTTTTATATTTGAAAATAAAAATAAAAATGGAAAAACTCAGTGCAGCGAAAATAATACCAGGTTTCATTTTTAGGTGTGTCTTTTTTTTGGTAAAGTTTGTTGGGTGTTATTTTTGTGTCAGAAGTGCTAGTAAAATAAAATTTTTTTTTTCAATTTAGCTAAAAATTAAATTTCAGTATCATTTAAAAGAAGCAACGTAGTGCAGCTTTGCAGTAGCTTCATCGCAAAAAATGACTAGAATTTGTAAACTTGTTTATTTTGAAAATTTTTTAATTAAAATATAATAAAAAAATATTACGAGCAACACTGTTCATATGTTTTATAATCATCCTTATTCCATAAGGCGTCTACAACATGGTCATCAATACAATTTGGTATTCCCAACTCTCTCTTAATACGCTTAATTACGAGAGTCGCTGTCTTAGTCGAATTTACGACAAGCTAATGTAAATGACATGGCCGGCGTTGATACATATCACTGTTTTCCTGACGACAACGACACTCATAATCAGACCTAATATTTTGCTGTTGTTATTGTTATCATTATTTGTTTAACAAACACCTAGAAATTGGCACCTAATACTTGCTAATATCAAAAAGTAAAAAGCAAATAATGATTACAAAAAATAATAAATGATCTTTTAACACATAACACAACATCAAGGAGTCAAAAGGGAAACTAGCCAAGTGAAGAAAAAAAAAAAACAATCACAAAATAAACAGCCAATTTTATTAGCCAAAGCAAAGCAAAAACATGTTGAAACAAATTTTATGGCATTTTCTTTTGGCTACTGTTTTAAACAGTTACAGCAATTGTGGCTGCTTATCATTTGGCAAGTTTTATAAATAAAAAACGGAAAAAAAATATTTTTTAAAGCAATTCAAAAGCACACTTTAGACTTTTTATAAAATAATTGTTTAATATCAAGAAATTTTTTTTATTTAGTTTATTTGTTTAGATATTTTTACTTGAAAGGGTTTGTTTTTCTGATTTTTGTTTCTTCCGCCAGTCTGCCTTTAAATAAATAAATCTAGTATCAAGGTAAAGTGGCCGACGGAATTGTTAATTTATTTCTTGCTTAAATAAAACAAATGATAATCAAAATATAATTAATTATCAGTTTTATTGAACGAACAAAAAAAGAAAAAGTAGAGCAACAGATCCCAAGTTACTTAAAAAAGAAAATGAATAAGCCCACACAAAAAAAGAGAATGAAAAAAAATATTTGCTGAAGAATAATTAAGAAAAGAAAAAGTGAACTTATAAAACGAACCAAAACAAAACAATAAAACTAAAGAGATTTTGCATAACTTTTGAAACAAAACAACAGCAACAACATAATACAAGCAAAAGACTTTAAACTAAAACTTTGTATTAACAAAAAAATGCACAAAGCGGTCTTAAGGGAAGCACCAGATGACATAGAAAATTATGCTTTGAAAATTACAAACTATTCGTGCTGAAAGTTTGAATTTATTATATAAAAAATTTAACTGGAAATAAATTAAAGGGACCTAGGCCCACTCTACAGCATCTGAGAAGCTGCTCTACTAACTCACAGAGAACTTTTCATGAAATGTGCTTTGAGAAATTTTTTTATGTAAATGAATAAACATAAAGTAGAGGCAGCTAGACTCACATATCTGAGAACCTGGGTGCTCTAATTTAGTCTCCCATAGCTCAAAGGGAACATTCATTAAATGTGCATTAAGAAATTTGTGCAGGTTGCACAAAGCTCTCTTACAAGAGAAACAGAAAATAGGCTCACTTTAGTGTCTGCTGGTGTCCCTTTGTAATACTTCTTTTGTGTATTTGCAAAAAAAAAAAAAAAAAAAAAAAAAAAAAACCCACACACACTGAGAATCTACTTTTAACTTGCTCGTGCTGGACAATTGTTTTTTTGTTCTCTATTAGCATCTTTTAAAATTTAAAAAAAGAAACCAAGCACTTGCAGAGAAACTAAAAAAACGATATGTTCTCTATGGGATGCTTAGCAATTTCCTATATATACGATGGGGTTTTCCCTTAGATTAATAGATAGCGTACTAACCTACCCCTGGGGGTCGCGGGTTCGATTCCTGTCTAAAGGCTTGTGTTGTTAAAAAAAAAAAAACTTGGGTATACTTTTGCTTGTACTCTATTTATTACCACCGTTTACAACTGTCAAAAAAAATTATTAAGCTGATTGTCTAAAAAAAATTGACAAAACAAATTTTTTCTGTGTGGACATATAAGAAAAAGTTGTGCAACTAAAGTTGCCTGTGGGTTCTTAGACCTAAACATGGCTACCGATCGCTTCATGATCGGTAATCACAGCCATAAGCCAAAAAATAATCTCACTGATAGAGTTTAATTTTATAACTAAGGGCAAGTTCTAAGGTTTGTTTAAACTAACTTTGCTTTTTATTTAATTAAATTTTTGTCTTTAAAACTTTTATTGCCCTACATTCTCAACTCGCATTTTCTGCTGTGCAAGTTTTGGTTGTTTAATAAACAACCCAAAAGAAAAATTACATAAAAAACTTTTATATCTCTCTAGTTTTTTTTAATTTCTTTTTTTTTTTTAATTCATTAATTTCTTTTTTCTTCCTTTTTTTTTTGTACAATTTTCATTTGTAAATTTTGCCACACCACACTGCCACAAATAAACTACTATTACTTGTTACTGCAACTGGCATAGCGTAATGTTTTCATATTTTGCTGCAACCAAACAGAGACCAACTTTTTTATTTTTATTTTTTATAACAGAAAAAAAAGAAATTATTATTATTAATATTTTTTTTTTGCTTGTTTGTTCAACTACAAGACCAACTTGAAATATAAAACAAAATGTACGAGTAATTTTTTTTTATTTATTTTATTTTTCTCTTAATGTAAATTTTATTTTGTCATTTACAACAAAGTTTTGTGCTATTTTTGTTGCTCTATTTTTCTTTTAAAAGCAAAAAGACTACAAACGCTGTAATAATAATTTTCTTTGCGTTGTTTTCTGTAACATTTTTTTTCAATAAATTTCAATACTGTGACTTAACATTATGTTTAACAAATTAGCAGGAAAATTAAAAATGTTCTAATTAGAATTGAACTTGAAAAATTTGTTTTTTTATATTAAAAAAATTAAATTTAAAAAACTTTTTATTCATAGTATGTTTTAGTTTTTTCTTTCAATTAAAAAAGTAAATTTATATTATTTTTGAAAAACATATTTCCTGAAAATGCTACACAAAGATGTAGCGAAATAAAAATAATAAAATTATATTTTATAAAAAAAAAAGTTAAAAAAAAAATAAAAAAAAAAAATAAAAAAAAATAATAATAAAAAAAAAATTAAATAATAAAAAAAAAAAAAAAATAAAAAAAAAAATAATTAATAAAAATGATCTTAAGCTCAAATAAATTTTAAATAAAATTTATAAAATAAATTTTTTTGTTTTGTTTTTTAGCCTAAAGAATTTAAAAACATATTTACGTTCACGCTAGTAAGCAGAGCGTACAAAAATTGTTACAAATTATTTGGTAAGCAAATCATTAGGCATTAGATTTTTTTTATAAAATAATTTGAAAATTTCATCTTTACTTTGCTTGATTTATTTTGCAAATTCGTCATCAATTGAAGCAACTTGCAGGTGACCTTAAAATGAAAAAATTTCATAAAATATTTTAAACTTTAGTCAATTAAATAAAACATAAATTTCACATTAAAATTAAAAAAATTAGCTTTTTTTCTTACAAATGTGTTTTAGCTTTTATTTGTACTCGTACTTAAATAAATAATCTTGTAACCATTAAACTAAGCCTAATGAAAATTTGTCTGTGTGTGAGTTTTTCTTTTAATGTAAAAAGCAACAGAATAGCAAAACTTATTTGTCTTGATATTTTCTGTTTGTTTTTGTTTTTCTTAATCATTACGTAAACCGCTTTAGATATTTTTATATTGTTGCTGGGAGGGTAAAACCATGAGAAAGTGAGTGTGGAGTGTTTAAAAATAAAGAAACTTTCTTATTCTTGTTCTTTGTTTAGTATTTGGACAAAAGTATAACTTTTATTTTATTTTATTTTAGTGTTAAATAGATTACAAGAATTTGCTTTTTTCATTCATTTAAGCATTCATTCAGGCTTTTGCTGGCATAATTGTGCGTGTAACAAGTTAAGGGGCAACATTTTATGTATTAGAATTTAAAAGAAAAACCCTACAATTAGAAACATGTGCCTCATCCTTAATAACAAAGCAAAGCATTCATTGCTTTAGCATTAAGAAAACAACAAACAAAAGTTAATTTCTTTTCTTTATCATTTTCTTTACTTTCTTTTTATTGTTGTTGTTATTGTTTTGTTGCTGCTGCTAATGTTGCTTAAATCCCCTTTTGTTAAATTTGGTGTCTATTAAGTTTCCGGTTTTATATGCCACACAATACACAGATATTTGTAACACGTAAAAGATTTATTATGTTATTGTTATGCGGCTGATAATCTTAATGCTTGTGTTGTAGGCATATTTATTTAATACCAGCAAACTGAAAAGAAGTTTTTTTCAATCATTTCTTTAAGGTTTAAGTATTAAGCTTATAACCTAACAACTGGCCTTTCAAATAAAACTTAAGTGAAATTTTAATTTCAAGGAAAACTTTTTTTTTTTTTTTTTTGTATAGACCTTTTGCAACACTAGGCAAAGAATTTTTTAGTCCCCGCAATTTTATCTACCAATTTTTTTAAATTTATTTTATAGTTGCTTTGTAAAATTGTCTAAGAGTGAAATTAAACTTCCACATTCTTTGAGTGCTCGTTTAAAAAAAAAAAAAAATACATTTTATTTACTTATTTTTATTTATTTATATTGTCACCACGTAATAATATAATCTTTAACATAACTTATTTTAAGTATTTGTGAAAATTTATTTATTTATACCTTAAAAAAACATATTTAATATCGATTCGTTCAAGGGTAAGCAAGCCTTCTGAAGTCATTTAATTTTGACAAGATTGTAAAAACTGTTGCTGTATTTAAAATTACTTAAGATAAAAATAAAAATTTTAATTTTTTTTAATTCAGCCACAAGCTGATGCCAATTGCTCCTCCACACACACGCAAGTCGCTGTGTTTTGTTGATGATTCTGCCCCAAGCTGTTGCAGGCTTATATAAGCCATCAAATGGTGTTAAGCGGTATTCTTTTTTATTTTTATATTTTTGTAAAACTTCTGTTGCATGTTGAGCATTTTTAAAATATACCATCAGTCTGTAACCAAAACCTGCACAAGAATTGGGCTTCAATTGTTTTAAAAAATGTTTAATCATGTCCACATTTTCAAATGTCTCACACTTAATTTCTAAATTATGGATTAAAATATTGTCTTTAGTGTAGGCCAGTCCATCAATAATTTTGCAATATTCTTCCATTTTTAAAATTTTTAAATAATTTATTAAAATTATTAACAAAAATACACGCACGATTTTTTTTTAAACCACCAGCAATTACCAAATGAAACTGTTTGAAGTCGAAATCGGCGAAAGAAACCTCTTTTATACTCGGCAGGTAAAAAAAAATATTTTTCAAGGAATGTCTAGGTAGCGATTTTAAAGTATGACATTAAAACTTTGTGTTTCCTATTTATAACAGGTAATAGTTTTTTTTTCTCTTTCTTTTGTTTGTGCTCTGCACAGGTACTGCTTTATTAAGTAGTTGATTTCGTTGATCAATTAATCTTGTGTTTCACTTTTCTCGTTATAGCTCTCTCTTCCCAGTTTGTTTCTTTGTCTATCTATCTATAAATTTTTTTTTTGCTACCTAAGGGCACCTATGCCAGTCTCAATCTTTTTTAGCTTGGCCAACCTTGGCTGTTGAAACCTAACCTAAATTTATTTTCTTAGAATCACTAATAGAAGTTGTAGAATATTTGGCTGTTATTGTCATGCTTTAATTTGTTTTGTATTGTATAGCCAAACACCCAGAGTTTAGGCTGGAAACGAAGCTGCTAGCCAAGATTGATAAGGTTTTACACTACCCACTAATCAAAAGAGAGCAGCAGTTGTCATACTTGATCAATAGGAGCAGTTTTTGTAACACGAATTCCAAACGCTTTGAAGTCCTGGTTTTTAATTGATTTTGCTTTTCTAAATGTGCCAAAACTCGATTAAATGAAAAAAATCAACTTATTATGTTAAAAAAAATGTTAAATAAAAAATTTATTATTTTCAATATTGTTCAGTTCAAAGTATTTCGGAAATTAGAATTAAAGTTTGAGTTTGCAAAAAAGCCAAATTTTAAAAAAGATAATTTTTTATAATTCTTTTGCTCTTGCTAAAGTTAAAAATTTATTTTGTTAAATTAAAACACCTTTAAGTTTTAACCCTTTTTTATTTATGCACTGCTGTGACACAATAATGCAGACAAAAACAAACAAAACATCCCAAAGAAAAAAAAAATTCTTTTATCTACGTCCACTCATTCATTGTTTTATTTCATTATTTTATTTATTATACCAACTTTTGTTGTAGTTTTTCTTTTTCTCTCTGGTTTTTTTTTTTTTTTTTTTTTTTGGTAAAACAGAAAAATTAAATAAAAAGTCTTTGTGCTTTATTCTGTAAAGTGTTTTTTTTTTTTATAAATAAATGGCAGAGTACTCTTAGAAAAAGCTGCAAAACCATGCTGCAGCAAGAGCCTTTAATTTTTTTTTAACAAAAAAAAAAATTTATTAAATATAACAAAGTGCATGTGAGTTATTGTGTGTGTGTTTGGTTTTCAAATAAGTCGAATAAATAATCTTTTGTTCTTATGGTATTCGGCATTTGTTTGTCTTTCTTGTAAACTTTTTTATTAAATTTAACAAATTATTTAATCTTTTGTTAACTAAATTAAAAAAAAAACCGAAAAAATAAAAATCTATAATAACAACAGAAATCTTAAAGAAAGGAAAATAATCCGCTGTTGTGAAAGAAATACCACAACCAGTCTGATGGCTTAGTGGATAACCTCACTGCAAGCCTAACCAATTACTCATTTAAAAAACAAACAACTGATTTATGAAAGCTCTGGCCCTGTCACTAAATTCATGCTACAGTTCTTTTTTATTTAATTGCATTCGGCAAACATTTGCATAAAAATCTTTTAAAATTTGAAAAAAATTAGTTTTCTTAAAAGAAAAAAAAAAAAAAAAATAGAGTGACCAGCTTATAAAAAAAAAATAAATTAAATTCTAGGTAACCAAATATTTTCAGGCAATAAATATTTTTTTTGCCAGAGAGTAATTGAAAAATCTTGTATTAAAAAATTTGCAGGCAAAATTTTTGTCAATGGTTAATTTAACAAAAAAATTATAGGTCAGCTTCTATAAATTTTTTTTATTAGATTCTAGCTAATTTAAATTGTTTCCAGGGAACAGTGTTGTCAAGAGATTAATTGAAATCATTAAAAAAATTTACAGCCCAGCTTATATAAAAAAACAAATTTTGAAGCAACACTTTTTTTAATTTTTTAATTTTTTGCATTAACTTTGCTAGAAAACTTTAGTGTTTAAGATCTTTTTAATTTTTGTAAAATTATTTTGTTTGAATGTTGGTTACACGGTTGGTTGGCTAATAAATTTCATGAAATTTCAATAATATAAAGCATTTTTTTCTCTTTTTTGTTTTCTTACAGCTCCTGAATTGTAGCAACAAATTTTAAAATATAAAATATAAAATAAAAATAAATAAATTAATATTAAAGAAAAAAATCAAAGCAAACACTTGATAAAAATAATTATCAATACCTTACCTCTTATATTACATATATATATTTTTTTTAATAAAAGCAATAAAATATTTTCTACGTAAATTGTATTTAAAACTAATTTTTTTTTTTTTTGCGAAAACCTTAAGAGAGTAGGCAAACAGGTAAAACCTCAAGTTAACTAACGGCAACAATTTCTTTTTCATGCTCTGCAATAACAACTCTTGCTCCCCCTCAATTTACCACCAACAACTTGCACACAACACTTTAACTGACTGGCAATAATTTTAATATCTCCACTGAATGTAATAACTAACATGATGACAAATTAAATTTCTACTGTTCATACCACCAACACCAAAATTTGCACCACAACGCCTATTTTGTGGGGCTTACACTACGCAACAAAACAACGACCAACAAAAAAAAAATATCAACAATAATAATGTGGCGTTTGAAAATGAAAATATTTTTCATTTTATTAATTATTGCGTGACACATGCCGTAAATATGTTTTACTACAACGATAACAACAACAACAATTTTCTTTTCTTTGTCTTTAAATGGGGGGGCGGGCAAAAACTTCAACAACAACAACAACAAAAATAATATTAAAAACTTAATGACAAAAATTCATTTAATATATTCAATAATATAAATGTTTTTGCTGCAATGTTGCTAATGATGATGATGACATCGCATTTATTAACCCATCTTGTTATATCCGATGATTTTCGGCTCAAATATTTAAATAATCAAATCATTTTAATCAATGACTGAAATTTATAACAACAATTATAAATTATTAAAAAAAAAAAACCAACCAACAAAAACTTTCATAACAAAATTTAAAACCAAACAAACATTATTAAATACCGCTCTTTACTTTATGTTTGTTTGTCCTTGCTTCCTTAATTTTTTTTTTGTTGTTTTTTTTTTGTTACCACGAAATATTATTTAACGCTGCAGCTTAAAATCTACTACTATTAACTCACTAAATCATAAGTATCATTAAAAAAGTAAAACGAATCGTTTAACTAGCCATACAGTAAGTCTAGTAAAAGCAAGGCAACTTAATAACAAAGAGACTGTACAAACGTCTCCAAAACAACATCTAGAAAAATGTACTTTTTTGTATATAAAATGTAAGAAAAAAATTAAAAAAGAAATCTTCCATATATAAACATAAAAATTGCCACAATTTTATGTTGCACCATTTAAAAGGTTGTTTGTTGACGTCACTGTGTACATAAAATTTTTTTAATATAGAAAGAAAAAAGCAACCAAAGACATTAACAACTAAATATTTACAACCCGTAGAGTAAACGTAAAAGGGAAGTAAAGAAGTAAAGTATTAAACAACAACAGTGTGTTGTAGCATATTGTGCCTGCTTGCGTTACATATTCCTGTTTGTGTGTCATTGGCTCAGTGTGTGTGCGTGTGTGTTGGTGTGTGGTTAACGCGTAAGTTTGTTTGTTGTTTATAAATAATGGGGCTGCAAATGGCAGCATTGCCAACAGCAGCCAATATTGTTGCAGTCACACTCCTAATATTGCTGATCTGGACACCAGTTCTTGTAAATGCAGTCCGTGAGTACAAAATCTTTTATTATTATTAAATTTATTAAAAACAAACCAGCAAAAACTATATTTAAGTGTTAAAATAAATACAAGTTAAGTATTTTGTAAGATTTGTTTATAAAAACCCCTAAAAGTATATTTCACTTTCACATTTTAGAGGTATAAATAAAAAAATCTATATTATTTTTTGGGTTTTAAATAATCCAAATAATTTATTTTGTGCAAGTTTTTAAAATTAAAAAAAAAAAAAAAAAAAAACAAGAAAACTAGTTTTTACTCTTTCCGAAATACTACAAAAATTTTCCTTAAAAACATCAAGCTTAGGTGTTGGTTTTAATAAAATGTAAAAATACCTTACAATTTTGTTAAATATTTGGACTCATTCATTTCCACAACAAAATAAAACACTTATTTTAGTCCAAACCCCTATAAGTATACTTCATTTGTAAAATCTATAAAAATTCAAAAAGTTGTGCTTAGATTTTCTATAATATTTTTCTCTAAAATCTCTAAAAAGTAAGCTTTAGTACACAGTTTTTTTTTAATAAACCCTAAAAATATACCACAACTTTTACTAAATATTACGTTTCGTAATTCCCATAATATCACTAAAAATATGCATCACTTCTAATTTAAAATTAAAAAATAAAACGTCTTAAATATTAAAAGATTTTCCTTTAATTACTCCGAAATGTATGCTTTAATATATGATTTTAATAATCTTTAAAATTATTATACCATTTTGTTAAATATTTTGACTCATTCATTTTCAAAACAAAATATAGCACTTATTTTAGTCCAAGCCCCTATAAGTATACTTCATTTGTAACATCCATAAAAATTCAAAAAGTTGTGCTGATATTTTCTAAAATATTTTTCTCTAAAATCTCTAAAAAGTATGCTTTAGTACACAGTTGGTTTTAATAAACCCTAAAAATATACCACAACTTTTGCTTAACATTGCGTTTTGTATATTCCCATAATATTCCTAAACTATGCGTGAATACTGTTGAAAGTTTCAATTCTAAAGAATTATTTTGCCAAATATTTCTGTTTAAACGCAAATCAGAGATTAATTTTTAAAAGTTTCTTTAGGCTTTGCTTAAAATAATATCTCAGTTTGTGTGTTGTTATTTTTAATGTCTTTCAAAGTCGCATACAAACCATAATTCTCTTAGATTTGCTGTTAAAAACAATTCAAGCTAAATTACTTTCAAAATAAAATTGTAGACGAATCCAAAAAAAAAATTATTGATCTTAAAAAAAGTAAATTTAAAAAATTTTATGAACTCTCACTTTAAAGTCTACGTTAATTTTTTTGTGTAAGAGTGTTTATAGTTGATACTATAGAACGACAGCTTTCTTCGATTCTTTCCTTTAAATATTTTTGATATTCTTAAGGCGCTTTCTTTAATACATTTTTTATAAACAATTGTGTGCAATTACAAGTGTTTTGTTGTCTTAACAACAATTACTTGTAAAGCTCATGATGGCTTCTGCCAAATTTTATATTTTTTCAAGATCTAACTGATATTCCCTTAGAACTTATAAAACATTTAACTTGATTTTTTTTCATTTTTTGTTATTTTATTGGCCACAGCATAATGGGCTGTTGTCATTGTGTTGGTTTTATTTATGTTGTAAATGCTTAAGCCTAAGCTTAAGGCCGTTGGTCTTCTTGCCACAATAATAATGACAACAAGTTTAATTTACTTTTTCTTAAAAAAAAAAACAAAAACAAAATACAATATACGAGTACTTACACATACATAAGTACAATAATAATACATCGTTATTGTGCATTAAGTCTTTTGCAGGCATATACAAGTGTATTGTATGAGTATGTGCTTGTATTATATCTACAAAACTCTTCTTTTTTCTTGTTTAGCTCTCTCTTTTTTTTTTTTTTTTGATAGCATAGCTTTAGGCTTATAACTTTTTTTAATTCTTCTTTCTAGGGGTTTTTTTTTTTTTGTTTCTTTGTTACTTATATACTTTTTTATAAAGAGCAGTTATGGTATTTTAAATGCTTTCTTACAGTTAAATGGTTTCACAATGGGAGCAATACTTGAAACCCAGCTAAATATAACAAGTGTAGGGATTAGTCTGGGTTCACATAACGTTTATATTTATTTTTTCAATTTTGTCTATATGAAAGCAAGCAAGTTTTAAGGCTTTTTGTTGCTTATTATGTGTTAATGTGCAATGATTTTAGCCAACCTTTCAACAATTTAGCAAAAAAAAATATTTTTTTTTAAATTTTGTTATAATTGAAAGAAAAAAGACAATGAACAAAGATTGCTGAATACAGCTAGTGTAAAGGCAAAGACCAATAACTACAGAAAGCTGTCTACAAGAAAATGCAAATAATTTTTTTCTCTTAGTATTAAAAAAAATATATATTTTATTTTTAAATAATTTCGAAAATAATATATCGATAACTTTTCAATATAAAATCAAAATTATCGAGAGCTTCAATTAAAAAATCTAGTAATAAATTTATTTAAGATATTTTGAGTCATCAATAACTATCATAGTTATCGATACCTTTTTAATAAAAAAAAAATTTAAGTTATCGAATATTTAATTCAAAGGGTTTTGCTAGATGTAAATTTTGCTAAATATAACTATATTTTTAATTTTTTTATTAAAAATGTTAAAATTTTTTGTAAAAATACTAGTAAATAATTTTTTGTCGTAAATCACAAAGTTTTGTAATAATTTTATTAAATTATTCGATCTTATAAATTTATTATTATTTAATATTAATCAAGCTTAAGATCTTAAAAAATTGTTTTTATTTAAATTTTCCAATATTTCGACTTTCTTTTGAAGTTCTTCAGGGAAATTTAAATTTTCCCTAAGGAAGACTTTCAAAAGAAAGTCGAAATATTGGAAAATTTAAATAAAAACAATTTTTAAGATTTTAAGCTTGATTAATATTAAATAATAGTAAATCACAAAGTTTTAGAATATTTACTTTCGATAACTTAATTTTTTTTCTTTAATATAACGATAACTTTGTTTTACAAAGAATTATAGATGCCCATAGTTCCCGTAAAAACATTTTTTAGTAAATAATTTTTCGAGTTATCGATAACCTTCAATATGTTATAAATCACAAAATTTAAATATATTAATATTCGATAACTTAAGTTTTTTCCTTAATATTTCGATAAATATGTTTGTAGATATCGATAGTTTTCCCCTTAATTTAATAAACCACAAACCTTAACCCAATTTTTAAAAAAAATATTTCCTTAAATTTTTGTTACAAAATATTTTTGGTTTTATTCAAGTCAATAGCAGCTGGCTGGCCATTATCTAAATTCTAATACTGATAAACGCACATGCTTTTTTAATTTTAACTAACTGAAATAAAAAAAAAAGTGTGTTTAGCAAATGCCTTCTATAGTTGGATAACAACTTTTTGTTTTTTTGATGATTAAACTAAGTATAGAATTTTTTATTTAAAAAAAAAATATATTTTAATATATTTCAACGTTAGTTTTATTTTTGTTGCTATTGTACAATATTAATGTGCGCACTCATTTTCATATTATAAAGTAGTAGTTCCTCAAAAAATATGAAAATTTAGCAAAACAACAAAATAAAAGAATATAGAGGGAGAGAGAGTGAGAGAGGAAAGACAGAAATTAAAAGTAAGGCTTGTGGTAATTTTAAAAGTTTTGCAGGCTTGCTGTGAAAAGTGGGTTAAACAAATACATAAAAAAAATTTAATTACTTTTTGTATATGTTGCAGAAAAAAAATTTTACTTAAATTTTTGGAAGAAAATAAATTAAAAAAAAAATTTCTGCACAAAAATTTAATAACATTTTTTCAAAGGACACTTTAAATAAGACTCTCCTAAAAATATATTTTAGTTGTATTTGCTGCTGCTTTAAATTCCATTAAATGAAAATTACACACCTTAAAAAATATGAAATTAATTTCGAAAATATTTATTTGCTCAGGTTTTGTTTTATTTTATTTTTTTATTTAACAAAAACTATTTGACCATAACAAATACTACAACATGTCTGCTAACAACCAACTCATCAAACATTTTTTTGGGGGGGTTGTATAGCACACGAGTATTTGGTAAAAACAAAAAAAAAAAATCGAAAAACTTCTTTCACACTTCAACCATGACCTCAAATATAAATAATAACAACCTCAAAGCCAATTAGTACAAAATTGTTTTCAACTTTTAACAACAAATAACAGTAAAAAATATTTTGTTTAAAATTTACAAATATTTACCAAAAACAAAAAAAAGAATCCAAAGGCCACAAAAAAAATGTTGTGAAAACAAATTGGTCAAATTAAAACTACAAAAATATAAAATTGTATGCCTTTGCATAGGCAATGGTTAGAGGTTATGCTGCAACACCTTAAAGTAGGCAATTAATTTTAAAACAACTTCAATTTGTAAGGGGATATTTTAGTTTATGTTTGCAAAAGTTTTTCAATGTGTTAGTGACAAGAAAAACAAAAAAAAAAAAAAAAAAATGGGAAAAAGAAATTAGCTAAACAAAAAATATTTAAAAAAGTCAATCTAAATTTTCTAGGAATTTTAAGAATTTTAAAGTCTAGCCACATGTTTGCTGTGCTTTAAAGTTTTTAAAGCACTGATATTGTGAAAAAATATTAAAGTATGTGCATTATTTACAAACGCAGTTTCAGAACAGCAACCTTCTTGTCGATTAAAACCAATTCTACTAATAAAAATTTATATTTCTTTTTTCTTTAATTAAAAATTTTTTTTCTTTTTTTTTGTGTAATTTGCTTTTAATATGAAACTAAACATTATCTGATTACCTTATATTTGTTACAGTAACTTCGTATTAATTATTAATCATTTGAATCTCCACAAAAAAAAAAAAGACAAATTGACGAGATAAATTCATGTGCGCTTGGAAAAAATTTACAAAGCCTTCACAACAAATGTTGAATGATTTATTTCGTTGAAGGAAAAAGAAAAAAAAAAACTTATTTAAATCTGCAAAGCTTTAGAATGGATTATACAAACTAACCCTCTAGTTAAACTTTGATAATCTCTGGCTATAAATTTAGAGCTAATTTTTCAGTTTGCATTAAATGCTTACTTTTTCTAATAAAATTATTTATTGCCCGAACCGGTCTAACTCGGCAATGTCCCCACTTTTAGAAGCTCCTGCTGTAATGGCATTTTTACCAACAGTACTTTAGTGTCTAAGGAGATTGTGAATAGAACAGAATGCTGGAGAGTAGCGGAGATCAGCATATCTGCTTCACTATCAGATGCTCCTCAGCTGCGAAAAAGCCAAACAACTCAATCCTAACTGGAATATGAACCGATCTACTCATCTTGAAATTTTATGTGAAAAGTTCTCAAAATATTGAGTGTTTTCCATAAAAATTTTTTAGACTAATTTTAATCTCTTTTGTTAAAAAAACAGCACATACATTTTTCTGTCCTCTTTTTTATAAACAACCCTTAAGGTTTGACTTATTTCTGATGTTTAAGTTAAACTCTCTTCATTGACGTGTTCACGAGACTTTTACGAAGAATACTTTACCACTCAAACTCTTCAACTTAGGGGTCTCGTATTATTCGTGTTTAATAAAAACCATTAATTAAAGAGTTAGAGGATTAAAAGGTTCCAAAAAAATATTCCTCATTGTGATTGCTGAACATTTCAGGTACCTAAAATTAATTAATTAAGCTGGGAACTCCTCCGACCAAAAAACAAAGAGAAAAAAAGTTGAAACTTTTTGACATAGAAGTAAACTTTCAAAAAACCGATACAGGGGTCTGTTTTGCCCCTCTGCCATAATCACTGGTCAGAAATTTTTTTTTTTTTTTTTTTTTTTTGGTGCCTTAATTTTTTTTCTGTGTAGCCAAAATTAATAAAATTCTAAAAATAAAAATAATTTTTCTTTTTTTAATGCCCTGCAACCCACAGAGAAGAGAATTCATAAGGTTGATATAAAACCAATATAACCAATAAAATTACGCTGCTAATTTTCATTAAAGCACCTTTAAAGCTTTAATATTGTTACTTTTGGTTTTAGTTTTATTTTTTTATTTTAGATAACAATCTTGATTCGAGTGCTTTTGCAATTACAGGGGAGGTATTATTTATGTAGCACAAGTTAATAAGCAAAAAAAGAGGAAACTTTTTTCCAAAAAAGAAAAGAAAGAAAAATTTGGGTTGGAGTAGTGAATTGACATAAAACTAAATTAACTTAAATGGGTGTTTATTGTTCCGTCATTTAATTTGCTCTAGCTAAACAAAGGGGAGTAAAGCCCTTCACAACGGTTTAGGCTTTTTTTATACTAAATAAATATAATCCCATTTTTTGTTGTTTTTTTATACCGAAAAAAATTTTTTTTTTGTTTAATTTTGTTTATACTCGTATGTTGTATTTTGTTTAATTTATGGTTATTTTTAGTTACTAGTCTTCTATTATTTAGATTTATTACCCACATGTTTGTTTGTTACTTTTTTTTTTTTCAAGCCAGTAAATTGTTGTATACATTTCGGGTCAAACAAAATTAACAAAAAAGAATTTAAGCTCAATGTCTGTATGCTCTTTTTTTTGCCTCGCTCTGGGCTTGTATATTATTTTACATAAATTAATGTATGTTTGAGTAAATATTTATTAAAATTTGTGTTCATTTTTCATGTTAAGAAAAGATGCAACAAAACAAAAAAACCTCACTAATTTATTTGGTAAAATAAAAATTTTATAAATCCTAGTTTGCTCGCTATTAAGTTTAGCAAAATTAAGAGATATAGTTAAACAAAAGATTTATTAATCCCTGTTGTAATATTTTGTTTTTTATATAAAAAAAATTCTTTTTCTCTTAGTTACTTTGCAAAAGAACTGATTTTGTATGTTATGTTGTCAGACCTTCTAAGGGTCCAGCAAGTTCTATTAAAATTTTCAAATAATTTCATAAAAAATTGTTTTAGTTTTTAGAGACTTCATTCGATATCGTATTAACACTTTCTTCAAAAAATTACAACAAGAAAATTATAAAGAGTAAAACCAATTCGCCAACCCTGCCTTTTTTTCTTAAACAAATTCATAAAAAAAATGTGATCAATTTATATTATTCATTTTTTAGTTTATATTTTTTTAACTTTCAATAGTCCCATAACAATTCCATATTGAAAGTCAGCCAAGTTTCTGTATTCGCCTTTATTTGAAATATAGAAAAATTATTTTTGGGCTTATGAAACAAATTTCCGATAGAAAATTTGTTTATTAAACAAAAATTTTAATATAAAAAAATTTTATTCCTCCAATTGTTATACTTTTTGGGAATTACTTTAGCTTTAAATGACATTTGAGCCGTTCTTTGTAATAATTTAAATTTATATATATATATATATTTTTTTATAAAAAAGTTAGCATTAAAGTAAGCTTGACCGAAATATACATAGACTTCGAATAACAGAATATTTAGGCTAATTTCTTTGCAATTTAAAAATTATATAAAAAGTGGGCGTGCCTAGTACAATATCATACATAAACCTTTCATTGCAAAAGGAGTTGGTGTATTTGAAACTTTATAAAAATCTGTTATTAAAAAAAAATATATATATATGATATAAAAAGTAGGCGTGGCTAGTAATAAATTATGTTTTAAAATACCTCAGCACAGAGCAATAATGTATTTAAAATTTCATAAAAAATCTGTTACATACTAAAAGTAATTACAAAAAGTGGGCGTGGCTATTATAATATCATGTAGCCACCTTCCACAGCCTAAAGAACTATTGTGTTTCGAATTTTATATTACAAATTGAAAATTATATAAAAAGTGGGCGTGGTTAGTACAACTGCATATTTTACAAAGCAAATATCAACGACATCGGCTTTAAATAAAAATATATATATTTTTAATATAACTTTTTTTTAATATTAAAAACTGAAGAAAATTTATCTTTAAATAAAATTCTTTTATAAGTACAAAATGAGTTTGCTCTGTAAAGTCCGAACTTGAATTTTTTAAAATTTAGTTTTTTCTAGTTTTTTTTTTTTAAAGCCCATTTAAATAATTTTTAGCAGCTACCAACGCTGGTTGAGACACTGTTGAAGTGAAGATTGCCTTATTAAACCTACAATTTTTCCTATTTATAAGCCTACTTTTGGCCTTTTTAAAAAGTTTTCTATGTGAAATGCTTTAAATCTTCAGGCTTTGTTCTTTTTAATTTTCTATTGATTTTTATTTATTTATTTTTTTTTTGCTTTTAATGTCCTCTTCATATTTAATTGTACGACATACACTTCAGTAAATGTTCACTTGAGTACTTTACTTACTTATTGTTCATTTTTTTGTTTCGTATTCCTTTTAATCGAGAAATCAGTACGTGTGGAAAACTCATTTTCAGTTTGTATTGCCATCATTAATTTTAAAAGTAAAACAATAGCAGCACATTTCAACTTCAAAAACACAAATAGGAAGCTATAAAAATAAAAATACTTCAAACAGTGTGGAGAAAAGAAAAAATGATTACAAGCTTAAGAAAACTAAAAAAAAAAAAAAAAAAAAAACCAAACAAAATCATTTTAAATACCCTACGGTCACAATGTATTTTTAAATCATTAATGTCATAATAGTTTGAGTTATTAAATCACAATATCTAAAATAATTAAAAAAATTTTGTTACTAGATATTTTTCATGAAATTTCAGCAAATCACAAAAAAATTTAAAATAGCTTAAATTTAATTCTTAACTTAAATTTTTTTAAGTATTTTGCATCTGCAAATTTTATTTAAGTAAAATTTGTAAAGGCATTTTGAAGTGTAGGGCGCGCACAATGAAGTTGAAATTAAAAAAAAAGGAAAAATACAATTTATAAATATAAATTGAAACACAAGAAAATCTTGCAGCAGAAAAATAAATCTTTAAGAAAATAACAAAAACAAAGACAAAAAAAACACTACAATTTTATCATCAACGGATAAGTGCATGTATAGACAACTTAAATGTCTTCATTAGGCGGGCTGCAATTTGATTTGATATTTTTTTATTCAAATGCAATTCAATAAGCCGGTATAATTAAAAGTGTTTGCATAAGATAATTGCTTTGTCTAGCATGAGTTTTTGCTGTGAATGTACGAATTCTGTAAAGCGCTAGTGGAAAATATGACACTCTTATGTAAAGTTCTTAAAGAGAAAATCTGAAATTAGGGATAATAAATTTCAACTATAGGAAACTGGCTATCTTAATACAGGGTGTAAAAGTTTGTTATGAAATAGAGAGACTCACCAAAGAGCAGGTTATTTTATTATTGAAACTAAATAGTAGTTGATCAAACAATTAACTTAAAACGAAACTTCGTACAGAATCAATTAAAATTTTAATCAATATGACAAATTTTTAGCTGCACTAAAGATATGATCATATTAAGTACTTAATTCAATCAATTTAATTATTAATTGAACCTATTACATTTTTATTTGAATCAATTAAACTTTTAATTGACACAATTATATAGTTAATTGAATCAATTAAATTTTTAATTGAGTCAAAAAAAATTTTAATGGACTCAATTACATACATATATGTAAATGCATTAATTAAATTTTTAATTGAAACAATAAAAATTTAATAGATTCAATTAGCTATATAATTTAATTAATTAAATTTTTAATTAAAACAGCAAACTTTTTAATAGCATCAATAAAATTTTTAATTGAATCAAGCACATTTTATATTGAAGGAATTTGTACTTTAATTTTTAATTAAATAAATTAAATTTTTAATTGAATCAATTAACTTTTTAATTGACTCAATTATATTTTTGAATGAATTAATTAAATTTTTAACTGACACAATTAAACTTTTAATTGAATCAATTACATTTTTAAGTGAATCAATTAAATTTTTTTAGTTCATTAAATTTTTAATTGACACAATTAAACTTTTAATTAAATCAATTACATTTTTAAGTGAATCAATTAAATTTTTTTTGATCAATTAAATTTTCAATTGACCCAATTTTATTTGAATTGCATTGATTAAATTTTCAATTGAAGCAATTAAATTTTGAATTTAATCAATTACACAATTTTAAGTGAATCAGTTTATATTTTTATAGAATAAATTATAATTTTACTTGATCAAATAAATTTTGAATTAAATAAATTAAATTTTTTTCAAATCAATTAATCTTTTAATTGACTCACTTATATTTTTTAATGAATTAATTAATTTTTTTTTTAATTGAAACAACTAAAATTTTAATTGAATCAATTACATTTTAAATGAATGAAGGAAATTTTTGTAATAATATATAAATTAAATTTTTAATTGAATCAATTACAAATTTTTTAGTTAAATAAATTTCAAATTAATTAAATTTAATTTCTATTTTATTTAATTGGTGGAGTAATTTATATGATTCAGTTGAAAATTGTTATTTGTTGGATTTTTCTCCGCAATTGATGTAGCCATCCTATTAAAAATACTCTTTATAAAATAGTTAACAGCAGCAGCAAGTATCTACTCGTGTGTATGTGTGCTTGTGTAAATGGTTCGTAAGCTTGTATTATTTGATACTTAAACTGAACATTAAGTGTCACTCTTGTATGCTTAACGCCTTAACAGTGATTATATACTCTATCTTCATTTTTTTCTGTGTTGGTTTTTTTTCTTAATTTTTTTTTTTTTTTTTACTACCAAGATTTTGCCATCATCGTCAACCAGATGATGGCAAGAATGACGATGACTACAACTACATTGACAAAAGTGTAGCACAGCCGTAGCAAGAAAAGTATGTATGTGCCTGGAGTAGAAAAATTTATAGAAAAAAAAAACAATAATTTAAAAAATTGCTAAACATTTATGTAACACAAATATTCAATGATGTGTTTGATACGACAATACCATACAAATGCCATCTATCCTTTATTTCTACTGAGAGTTCAAAGAAAGTGCCTCTTTGCAATTGCCAGCAAATATGTTTGGGAATGGAGTAGAGGGAAATGCTTGCATATCTTTGACAAAAGAAAGAAAAACTAGAATAGAATCTTCAAAATTATATTGCACATTAAGAAAATTCTTTTCTCTTAATTTTTTACAACCAACAGCAAGCAATACAAGTGCAATTGCTGAAAACACATTTAAAGACATTTAAATTCATGTTTTCTTTATGTGGCTTGGTAAATAAAAAGAAGAAGACTAGTAGAAAGAGAAGGAGATGAAGATTGAAACGATATTGATTTTATTAGTTTGCTAGTTTTATTAAATTGGCTTTTATTGAAATTTAAATAGTTTTTTTAAAGAACATGATTTTAGGCTTTTCATTCCATATTTTGATAACTTTATTTGACTTGGATTATTTATTAGATTATTCTTTTCTTTAGGAATTAAGTTTTGTATATCAATTAAGAAAAACTGAATTAAAAAAATTTACTTAAAAATCTATTTAAAACATACAGGCTTTAAAGTTAAACCTTCTTTACTTTTACTTTGCTTTTTTTTTTTTAATTTACACATATATTTCTTGTTCTAAACAAATTAATGAACTCTAAAACCCTTCTGAAATTAATGCACTCTTTTTTTCATATTTATTTAGGCCTTATAGCAGGCAGGCTGTATTAAAATATAAGAAAAAGTCTATTGCAGCTCTTTTAAATCTCTAAACATAAACTGATTTGTTTTCTTTTCTGTATTTGGAACATTCGATACGATTGTGCTATAACAATTTTTATTTTATTTCAAAAAAAAAAAGAAGAGAAGAAACAGAAAAGCTATTCATGTTTGTAACCTCCTTCATTTCGTTAAACAGAGGCGCATATCAAAAACATACACAGG
The DNA here is from genome assembly GCA_947397855.1 of Thelaira solivaga. Taxonomy (NCBI): domain Eukaryota; kingdom Metazoa; phylum Arthropoda; class Insecta; order Diptera; family Tachinidae; genus Thelaira; species Thelaira solivaga. The sequence continues at coordinate 80,078,472 of OX377611.1, read as the reverse complement.
AAACCAATATATGCATACATGCCTACTTAATCGTGTTGTGTAACCAACACACATACATGGTACTTGTTGTTATTATTAGTTTGAATAAATGCATCTGAAAGCCTTGGTGGTAGTAAAAATAATATTTATTTTATTTGAATCCTTGAGGAAATGTGCTTAAAAGCAGCAGCACTAGTAGGTACCCAACTAGGTATTACACGTTTCTATATTACAGAGAAGACTCACATATTTATCAAAGATGGGAAAATGTATTACCTAGCATGTTGTTGTTGTTGTTGTTGTTATTGCTTGCAAGTAGTTAGTTTCCTAAGTTGGTGGCAGTAATACATGGCTGTAAGAGCGAGTATGCAGGTGTACGGGTATGTTGCCTGGCATACAACCAGCGTTATCACATGCACTTAGTTACGCCTGAGTTACTTTTCAAGTGGTGTTTATATGATTTAGTTTAAGTGATTTTCTTTTAGATATCTGTGTGTGTGTGTGTGTGTGTGTGTGTTTTTTTGTGTAAATGTTTGTTTATTCCCCCCTGCTTTTTAAAATGAGCTCTTTGCAGTTTATATTTGTTGTGTGCGTTTTTAAATATTTTTTATTTTATTTTTTGTTTAGGGCACATCTACAACAGGGTTTTAATTTTCAAGAAAATCTTGTATAAAATAAACAAATAAATACTTGTTAGCTACACACACATGCATTCATATATTCCTGCATGAATTTCGAGTGTGTGAATGCACGCTCACTGGCAATACAAACAAACAAAAATCACTACACAACTGCAAATAGAAAGAATGTTGTAAAACAAAAATTAAAAAAAAAAAATTAAAAACTTTTCTAGTTAAGTAGCAGGATATTATAAACTTAAAGTTTATTCATATCATCCTTATTTACTCTATTTTGAATTCATTCGTGCTTTTATGCATTTACTGGCATGTAAATATGAAGCTCAAACTAACAAACAAGTTTACTAGAGTTTGGTCTTATTACTAGTTTACTTTAAGCACAAGTTGCTTTTATCTTGTCCCTTTTCTCCCCTTTCATTTGTAATAATGTTAAGGTTCACTTAATAACACGAAATGAAATTCAAATTGTAAATTTTTCTTTAGAAAAAAAGTAGGCAAAACGGGTTTGTGTCAGGTTAAATTGATAAAGGAGTATCAGGATCCGTAATTCTTTAACTTGGCAGCAAATTAGAAAAACAGGTTGTTATGTGGGAGCAGCTTTTGCTATTTTATGAGTATTTTGAGATCTTAGGGTATTTCCTATTCACTTAAAGTTTTAGGCTTATAATGGCTACAATAATCAGAAATTGGTTTATCAGTTATAGCGCAGGATATTTGCAAAAATACCTTTTTTATTTATTTAAAAGTTAAATAAAAAAAAATTCACAATTTTAAGTGAAAAATTTGTACTAAATCAAATGGCTGAAAGAAATTCTAGTGTTTTTGCCAAAAGCTTGTAGCAAATCTCAATTCGCCTGAAATTAGTATAAAATTTTACATTACGGATTGCAGGCATTTGTTTTTTGGTCCTGGATTTTACACAACTTTTAGCCGAGGCTCATCTCCAACCCTGCAGATTTTTTACCTTCTTCCTTTTTATTTTTTTTTTTGTCTTTGTACTTTAATTTATTGAAATTGCCTAGAAAACATTAAATAATTTTTAAAAATTGCGCCTTTAAGTAGGCAATTTACACTAAAATTTTTTAAGGCCTTAATCTATGCCTTACAAAAATGTATTATTTTGTCATTTAATTACAAGCCTGTTTTTTAATATTTTAATGAGCTTCATAAAACAACATTTTATGTGAAATTAGTTTACAAGATTTCAAAGCTGGTGGGGGAGCTTTCAAAAGCTTTATTTAACCACAAATAATTTATAATTACACATTAAACATTTAAATGTATAAGCATTTGCCTAATGACTATATAAGATGTTGGGCCTTGTTCATATTTTTATTTTGTTTTCTCTAAGGATTTTGCTATTCCTTAAAGTATTGTCATTGTCACTTGGTAGTTTGTTGCTTTTTGTTTAAATTTTTTTTTTTTTTTAATAGAATACAAAAAAAAATTGTCATTAGCAAGTACACAGCAGGGTTAGTAAACAAAATGACTATTATTGCCCAGACCTTTCGTGTTCTCTCTTATCTGGAAATGGTTATAAAAACAACAAACAACAACAACAAATATAACCAACTTGTATAACCTTATTTGGCTGTTAAATATTTTAAGGTTTTTATTGCTGTTGTTGCCCACTGCAAACTTACTTCGTTTTAATGTTTTTGCTTTTTATGTTGGTTTTATTTATTTTTTTTGCAAATTATACTCTCTGTTAGCCTTCTCTAAATGTTTTTTATAATTTCAAATTAAATTGATTTAAATTTTTCAATTTTTGTTGTTTGTTATTGTTGGAGTAACTTTAATATTGCGAAAATTTTATTTCAAAAGTTTAGTTTTGTGTTAATGACTTAATAAATATGCCACCCACCACAGTAATTTTAAATATTTCCCGGACACTAAAATCAACTTTTATTTAAGAGCCTTTAATTAGGCCGTTTAAATATGTTTTTAAGATTTTATTTACTAAACAAATTTTGCTTATAAAAAAAAGAATTTTTTAGTTTAAAAAAAAAATTCACTTAACTGGCTTAGTATTCCCTCATCCTTGTGCTCTTATCTAAAAAAAAAAAGTTTGTTTTAAACTTTAAAGTAAAATTTATGAAAAAATTTGATAACTCAGGTTTAATGGTAGAGAATGACTCCTGTCGTTGCTGCCAGGAAGTTAAAAAAACATGGAAAGATTTTTTTGCGATTGTCAAAATAATGAGCTACTTTGTCAGAAACCCTTTTTTGTTATTATCAGCGCACCGTTACCTTTAACATTTATTGTGCAGTGCAGTTTCCAATTACAATCCGAGTTTCTTTAAAGAATTACCAGTTGACAGCTGGCCTCTAAAGTAAATCTTAGAGTTATCTGAAATATTATAGTCCCTGATTGTAATAATATTAATAAATAATTTGTTAAAAATATTTGGCTTTTCCAACTGCCTAATTTAATAAAAAAATAGTTTTGAAAAAAATAAATAAAAAATACAGATTCGTGCTTTAGACTTTTTTTTGTTTAAATCCGCATTTTCTTGGTTTCGAAGCTTTTTGAAAATCAAAAGTTGACTAAAGTCTAAGGCTTAGGTAGCCAAGGCCGCTTAAATCCTAGCCAGCATGTAGTCTAGCCTTAGCTTTAATTATTCAAGCTACTAACCCAGAAAAATCTCATAAACTCAACTTAAAACAGCAGTAAAGAGGGATAAAATGGAAAGGAAAACATGCTCCACTTAAACTTATTTAATACAACAACTTCTGCAGTCTTCTTTACCAAAAAATAAAAAATTATGCTCCCCAAAATATTAATACAAACTTACTTATTAAAAAAAAAAAACTAGATAACCCTAAAAGTATGCAATTTTACTGTGTTTAAATAATGCTTAGCTATGTGTGTATGTGCTTGAGTGTATGAAAATTGGTGTATGACTGCATAAATGTAAGTGTGTTTGCTTAGGGAACCTAAATATTTGCTTGTATGTGCATGCATGGGTCTGTTTTTGCATATTTTGTTTAACATTCTTCTTGTGCCAAAGAACATTTACAATATAATTTTTTCCTTATTTTTTATTAAGCCTGGTTAGGTTTTTCATGTAATTTAGACTTTCATTTGTATGCTGGTTTAGTGTTAAATAATAGTTTTTAGTTTCTGCAAAAGGGGAGCAAAAAAAAAAAGACAAAAAAGCAACAAGAAGGCTTGATTTTTCTTACCATTTTTATTTTTAGTTTTTGCATTCGTTTTACTTGATTTTTGCTTTTATACTCAATTTGTGCAGTGATTTTGTGTGGAAGGAAAGGTTGCTGTTTTCGTTATTATAATTGCATATGCATGTGTGGCATAATTTACACACAATTGGGTCAACACTTTGGTTATTTCGTATATGCAACAATGTTATAATTACCTTTACAAAAAAAAAAAAAAAAAAAAAAAAAAAAAAAAAAAAAAAAAAAAAAAAAAAAAAAAAAAAAAAAAATCTTAAATTATTTAAACGTAAGGCCAAAAAAAATCAAAGTAAAATTTAAGATTTCCAAAAAAAAAATATTTTAAATTTACAAACAACCAAAAAGAAAGTGAAAACTAACAAAAATTTAAAATGAATAATAGAGCAAGAGCTTTTATTATACGGTACAACAAGCAAACTATTTAACTAAGTGACAATGACAATACTTTAAGGAATACCAAAATCCTTAAAGAAAAGAAAGCAAGGCCAAACATTTTATATAGTCATTAGGCAAATGTTTACACATTTAAATGTTTACACATTTAAATGTTTAATGTCTAATTATAAATTATTTGTGGTTAAATAAAGCTTTTGACCCCCCAGCTTTGAAATCTTGTAAACTAATTTCACATAAAATTTTGTTTTATGAAGCTCATTAAAATATTAAAAAACAGGGTTGTACTTAAATAACAAAAAATACTTAGCATAGCTTAAGGCCTTAGAAAAATTCTTTTGTAAATTGCCTCTTTAAAAGAGCAATTTTCAAAATTTATTAAACACGAAATGGAAAATTTAACGGAAAGAAATATCGATCGATATGGAAATTGTTATTATTCATTCCTTTAGAATTATTTTATTATTTTGAATTGTTTTATTTAATTGTGAATTAAAAAGTTATGAATTAATTGTGTTAATATTTCATCAATAAGGGAAACTTGCAGTTTTTTACAAACAAACAAAATTAGAGGACGGGACAATTAATTTAATTTTTCATAATTCATACATTTTCATATAGCAGTTTCTAGAAATGAAACATTTAGCTTAAAACTTATGCATGATTTGGTAACATTAAAAACAGATGTGGCTGTTATGTGTGTGTGTAGTGTTTTAAAATTTTTTGTTTTTAAATACTTAAAGGTGATTTAAATTATTAATGCTGAAGGCTTGTTTTTTATTAAAGCTGTTGAAGGAACTGCTTAAATTTTTGATTGAAAAACATTTCTTGCTTCTTTAACAAGGCCTTAAGGTAAGGTAGGCAGGTTTTCTAATTAGTTTTCCAGAAATGGGAAGTAGGCACGTTATTTAAGTTTAATCAAATTTTATACAATTTAATTTCTTAAGCAAGTGTTGATTAAAAAAATTTGTTTTACTCTCTACTCAGGCAAACTATTTTAGATTTAATGATAGTTATTAACAAGCCCAAAGATAATCAGCATAATAAGTTAACTTTAAGGCAAAATTTCTTTTAATAAAAAAAATAAATAAAAATAAAAGCACCTTTAAAAGTAAGTGTTGAGTTTATGCCATCATCATGTCATCAAATATTAGCAACGCATTTTTAAATTAATATTTTTTCTGTGATATTTTTATAGTACATGTATGTAGGTGGGTGTAAAAAACACTTTTTTGAAAAAGAAAAGGGAAAATAAGCTTTAATAGTTTAATAACACGCTAATAAATAATATTTTTCATTTGGCTAAATATTGTAAACCAAAGCGGACCTTAATTTAGGTGAGGATTTCTATTTTTAAAAGGTGCCGCAAGCACAGTAGCGTATATCATTAAAGAAAAAATCGCCGCCCCAATTGATATACAAATTCTAATTGAATTCTTAAAAAAAAGATATTTTAAAAATTTAATTTCTTACAATTTTCTTCAATAACTTCAAATAAAATTACTACACTGAGAAAATTTTTTTTTATTAATTCTCTAAAAAATTTATTATTTTTCCTCCAAATGACGTAATTCATTAGACTTATAATATATTTCATGAATTTAATAAAGAAAATATTCATTGATTTAATGAAAAAATTTTATTGAATTTAATTGAAATATTTTTTTAATTCAATCAAAATATTTTTTAGAATTATAAAATATTTCACTAATTCAATGAAGTAAATATTCACTGATTTAATGAATTAGTTTCATTTATTCTATGAAAAATTCATTATTTTTCAAACAGAATGTCACATTTCATTAATCTTATGAAATATTTCATCAAGTCAATGAAATAAATATTTATTGATTGAATAAAAAATTACATTAATTTAATGAAATATTTCTTTAATTCAATAAAAATATTTTTCTACACCAATAAAATACTTCATTAAGTTAATGAAGTAAATATTTATTGATTTAATGAATTAATTTCATGAAAAATATATTATTTTTCAACCGAATGACAGACACGTCTCATTAAACTTATGAATTGAAATTAAGAGATTTTGTTTAATTTGTTTATTAAAAAAAAATTTTTTTTTCTTAAAATCAACACGATAAAAGACTTGTTATAACGCTTGTTAATTAGAAGAAATTAAGTTTTATTGAAGGTGCCTCCTTAGACTAGAGGAGAGTGTACTAACTAACCTCACAATTCGGGGGTCACAGATTCCATTCCTGCCTAGTTTCAGTTTGTTTAAGTCGCTTTTAAAATAAAAAAGAAAACACTTTTGCTATACTCTTTTCAGTGTTAGAAAAGTCTACTGAAATCGTTTAGATGAAATAGTTGAAGTTTTTTCACTAAAACAAAACTGGAATTTTTTTTAATATTAAACAAACATGCTATTAGATTTCTCCTTTGAAATTCTTAATTTATGTCTCTAAAGCAGTCTCCCTTGGTTTTTATTTTAAATAAAAGAAAGCAAATGCTTTCACTATTTCAATAAATCCTACTTTGCATATTTTGTTTCTCTCCAATGCGTTCCATCTACAGCATGACAGCCATTTCATTGCTGTACGTCTATTTTTGTTTTGAAAACGAAAAGAAAGAAACGATATCAAAACTGTTAGAACAAGCTGAAAATAAAAATAAATTTATAAGAAAATGTTTATATATTATCTAACACACAGTCTCAGTTATCATCAGAAGGAGTCTAACTGCTTTGACAAAATATAAGTAGAACTATCACACACAATCGTGTTCATTCATTTCTCTTGTTATTTTTCTTTGCTGTGTGATGATCTTTTTTGCAAGTATTTTTAGTACAACACGTCGTAAGCCATAAGAACATAAACATTTATAAAAGAAAAATTATAGCAAGAATTTTCTAAAAATATTTTTCTAGATTTTTTTTACTCACTCGCAGTTTGTCAGTTGACTTTGTGAATTACAGTGATTTCTTTTATATTGTAAAATATTTTTTCCTTTAGCATTTTTTTTTTTTTGCTTTATTTCACGTTGAAAACAATTTGCATTTGTTTTGTAGGACACTTGCACACACACACACAAACCCTTGCTCACTCACATCTGGGCATACCTCTACACAGGCATACATGTGTGAGTAAGGAACGTGTGTATTTGTTTAATACCTATTTTTCTTCATCTTCTCTTTTTTATTAATATGAAAACATTTTTATGGAAAGCAGAATAAAAAGTTGTGATTTTTCTTAAAACAGCAATAAAAGTACGTCTAAAGGAGAAATGACAAAAGGAAAATCAAATTCTTAAAAAAAACGAAATGGTTTTCAAAAAAAAATTAAAAAAAAAAATAAAGAACAAAAATTATTTCTTGTTATTGATGAAATACCTTACAAAAGCCACATGACATTTGAAAGATTGACAAATCAGTTGTAGACCTTTACTTAGTTTTCTTTTTAAATTTAAAATTCAGTTGTTCGAACATTATTTTGTGTTAAGTGTTTCAGTCTACATCTGAAATTTCTAAAACTAAAATTTATTTTCTATTTTCGAACATAATTTTGTATACAAGTATTTTTGGATTCCTTAGAATTATTTTTTTTTTAACTTAATTTCAATTAAAAAAAAAAAAAAAGATTTTCGAACTTAACTGCGAACTCTCTAAATTAAATTTCAAATTTTTTTGGATTCCCTAAAATTTTTTTTTTCAATAAAATTTCGAACTTAATTTTTAATTAAAAAAAAAATATTTTTTAACTTACCTTCGAACTTTCTAAATTAAATTTCAAATTTTCGAACATTTCTTATTTTGATTCTCTAAAATTAATTTTTTTTTTTCAATAAAAAAATCCAATTTAATTTTGAAGTTTAAAAAAATTATTTTCGAATTTAACTTCGAACTCTAAATTAAATTTAAAATTTTTTTGGATTCCCTAAATTTTTTTTTTTTTTCAATAAAATTTCGAATTTAATTTTTAATTAAAAAAAAAAAAAATATTTTTTAACTTAACTTCGAACTCTCTAAATAAAATTTCAAATTTTCGAACATTTCTTATTTTGATTCTCTAAAATTAATTTTTTTTTCAATAAAAAAATCCAATTTAATTTTGAAGTTTAAAAAAAATATTTTCGAACTTAACTTCGAACTCTCTAAATTAAATTTCAAATTTTCGAACATAATTTTGTATACAAGTTTTTTTGGATTCTCTTAACTATTTTTTTTTTTTTTTAATTTTCAAATTAATTTTAAATTAAAAAAAAATTTTCAAATTAATTTTAAATTAAAAAAAAATTTTCAAATTAAACTTCGAAATCGAATTTTTAATTTAGAATCTTTTAAATTTATAATTTTTTATTTACATATTTCAGCTGTTATATTGGAAAGTGGTATAAGCCAACTTTTTTTTAATTAGTCAGCGGTAGTTCTAGTTAGTTATTGTTTTTAACTTGCTAAAATTAAAGCTATCTCATTTTTTTTATGTAGACTTCTATCACTTTCAAATATAACAGTTAATTTATTTAATTTTAATGCTCCTATTTTGGTATGGGGTTCACAAAAATTACATCAATTTCCTGCTTTTAAAAACATCGTTAATCTTTTTTCTTGTCCACTTTTGAAATGAGAAAACCAAACTCATTTTAGTAAATAATAATATGTCATCAGGAAACAGCCTATACGTTAATTTTGCACTTCTGGTTTTCTGTTATGGGTGTAACGAAAAAAAAAAGGATTTAATTCCAGGAGCCATAGTAGTTAAAATTCAAACGACATTTAAGCACATTGGCCACACACAAACAAAAACATAAGTTTTTATAGTTGAAATATACTTTTTGCGTGTTAGATTTTGCATTTCATTTTCTTTTGGTTACGAATAATTTTGCCAATATTTTACACAAAAAAGTACAGTATTACCATCTTTCAAAAAGAAACTAAAAATATATTCACCAACCAGTAGTAAAAGTAATAACACTAAGTTACAATTCCTTGCACAAGCCATATATTTTTTCCTTTAGTTTTGGCAGCAAACATAAAAACTGAGCCAGTGAACTAAAAATTAAAAAAAAGAAATAAATTCCAAACATACCGGAATGAACATGAACATGAAAATTATGAAAACGTAAACAATTTCTTAATATATCTTAATATAATGCTATACAGCTAGAGTTCCTTTTTTTTAGTTTGTTTTTCCTTTTTTTTTCAATTTCATTTCAAGAATTTGAGCTAAAAGCAAAGAAATGAAAATTCATTATTATTCAGGCCTGAAAATAATGCAGCAAGTAAAACTTATGTAGGTTACTTTTAATAATCTGAAAAGGAAAAGAGATAAAGACAGAAAGAGAGAGTTAGTGAACTTTACTTTTAACACGCAAAACGTATTTTTTTTTTATTTTCTTCAAGGTAGCCCATAAAAATAAAATACGTATTTGCAAACAAAAATAACACAAAAAGTTAGAATAAAAGAGAAATAAATAACCCTTTCTAAAAATATTCACAAACACTTGAAGTCTTTAATAATAGTAAGGACAGTAAGCAACATAATGATAAGGTTTTATAAGTCTAAAAATACATAAAGAGATTTTAGTTGAGCAACTTTTTCTGATACTTTTTTTAATTATTGAGATTCTTCCGGTCAAAAGTTCTTTACAATTCTTAAAAAAAAAAAATGTGAATTAAGTGTGTTAAAGAGTGACCAATGGTTTACGTGGCGACCTAAACGGCCTTCAACTAGAGTCTTAAGACTCCGTTTTGAACAGAGTGACAAATATTGAATGAAAAATGTTGGATCCCACTTTATCCTAACAACCTAAACAACTTTTGACAGGAAGGACGGCAAAAGCAATAACAAAATGTATGTGCTTTTTATAATGTTGTTATTTTTGTAATTTTGCTTTAAATGGGCTATCAAATGCTCTTCCAACGAATACAGTTAATATCACAAGCGATAATGTGCCCTCCTCGTCTTTTTGTTTAATGAATAATCGCGTGTAAAACGAAAAACATTTTGATTCTTCAGGATGTTAATATTTTACACAAAAAAATTATTGGTTTTATGTTGTAATAGATAAACTTAAAATAGCTAACCGATTTTAAAAATTCTTTCATCAACCGAAAGCTTTATTATCACTGTCTAACATAGTCTATATAACATAACGCCATTATTAAATATTTTAATAATTAAAATTCTATTGTCCAACAGATTTTTTTAAATTTGGTATATAAAATCAATATATTCGAAGAATAGTCACTATATGTTCTCATATGGACCACGCCCACTTTTAGGGGAGTCAGTTAGAAAGTCGCAAGATCTGTTAAAAACAGATAATCAAAAACTACATTCTAAACAGGTTGTTCTTTAGTCTAAGAATATCTACATTTAGATAAAAAACCGGGCCGAGACCTGGTAAAAACAGCTAGTTATTTATAAAGGAAAAGTCAAAGCAGCAGTCTGCCATATCAAAGTATCCTCAGACTAAGATAAACTTATTTTACAGTTTGACCAAATTTTCTACAGCGATTCCTAAACAAAAAAAAAAAAATTATGCCTTCAGATTTTGGAAAAATTTAAAAAAAAAAATATAATTTTAATTACAATTTTAATTGAGTTATATTATTGAGATACTAGCTGCCTTTACTTTATTTTTCTCGGTCTTACCACGTCTCCTCCGGGTCTAGGAGTAAACATCTTGTTTGCATAAAATCTGGCTAACTGGCTCGTGTAAAAGTGGTCGTGACCAATTCAAGAGTATATAATGACCGTTCTCTACACATTTTAGTATAATTTTTTTCTGAGTATTGAGTAATTTTCATCAAACTCTTTGAAAGCTGAATATTAAAGCGCTGGCGTTTGTTAACTTTATTCTTTCCTTGCGTACCTGCTTTGCTTTTTTCTTTACAATTGTAACAGTCTGCTTAAACAAAATGTTTCAACTAAATTGTTGAGTTTTTTTATGGGTTTATTAAATTTTCATTTCATATTTTGCCCCTTTCGTTTTGCTTCATTAATGAAGTTACTGTGTTTCGGCTGAACATTAAAAAAAAAACGTTAAAGTAATGAAATTTTTAATTTCCTCAACATAAAATTTACATAAAATTAAATGTTCTTAATAAAAAAAAAAAAATAATAATAAAGAAATAAAATATAAAAAGGCAAGCAAGGACGTATTGTTATGGCAAAATATTGCTGAAATTAGTTAATTGTTTTCTTCTTTGCATGAGGCATGCCAGCCATAAAGTACGCTTTCTTTTGGTATATGAAAAATATTAAATGGACTTGGCGGCAATTAAAAGTTATGACTTTTCAACAAAGTCAATATTATGAAAAAAAGGCTTATTTATATGTTAAGAAATTAAATAAAACACTTTAAGAAGTGGATTTCATACACTTGAGAAATATTTAATTTAGCAACATTTTGTTTCAATGTAAAATGTATTTTTTTAAGTACATAAAAAAAATTAAAGTAATTAAAATTTTTTGATGGTGTATTTATGCCAACATTTTGTGTAAAAGTACCTTAATTAAATTAAATTAAATTTATTTATTTCTTTTAAGTTGAAAAGAAGAGATAATTTTGTATAAGAGCATAATAAGAAAAGAATTACTTTGTAAAATATGATTTTTTTTAACATTTAGCTCAGGAATAAGATTAAATTAATTTTGTTTAAAAGATTAGTTATGAAATGCTTTGATTTTACAAGCTTGAAATACCAATTAATAAGACGTAACTGTTGTGCATAGTTAAGCAATTCTGTTCAACTCAACAGTTGAGTATTTGCTCAATCCATTAAAAATTCTGTATTGTCCATACTTTTGGTTAAAAAAATTTAAATTATTTTATTATTATTATTTTTTAATTTTGTTTTTCCTTTTTCTTCAATTGCTTACATGTATCAGCTGTTAATTTAGCAGCTTACTCACCAAACCGTTTCTAAGACTCTGCTCAACAGTTGTGTAGCAATTGAGCTCAACTGAACGTACGCAATGTTATTTGTAATTTATTTAAGCTTTCGTTGTATAGGTAACAGTCCAGCCAAAATTGGAGCAGCAAGCGTAACGTTTTTTAGCTCCCAGTATATATGTTAAAATGCCATACTGCCATACCTGAATAAAAGCGCTGGCGATACGTATTCTCTACAATGGTATTAATCATATTGTTTAATAAAACAAAAATAAAGTTAAAAACGCTAAATTAAAAAAAATGGCTAAAATGTCATTACTGGCCCTGGCCAACAATAACAAAACAAAAATAAAAAAAAATTGTTTTGCAGCCAACTTCACTACAAAACGCGCTGTCAAAATTGGATTTTCCAACCGCTCAGCGCTACCGCCTAGTCATTGCGCTATGTCTTGATACATTTTGAGAATTTTTAACAGATAAAAAACGCTTGCCACGCCAATTTAGGTATAACTGCAACTGAATAAAGAATTTCACTATCGACGGTTTTTATGGCTAGCAATTTTGCTGATACGCTTGTGTCTACCATTTTCTTTCCTGAAAAACTCTTTTATAGCCTGTTCAGATGTAAAAGTTAATAAAGTCAATTAAGTTTTAAATTGTGTGACTGATTTGGGTGTTCACACATATTCAATTAAGTTTACGCAATTAAGCATTTGACAACTGAAAATATTGTGACATTTTTTTTTTTTTTGAAAATATGTTTGAGTATTTATAAAATAAAAAATGGAAAGAAAGTCAAATTTTAAAAAAATTTATTGAAGGCAAGCTATTGATTAAAAGAAATTAGTTATTTAAAAATTATTTTCAATAACAATTTTATAAAATTTATTTACCGGTAACTTCGGCTGCCATTTCCGTTTTATGACATTTTTTTTTTAATTTATTTACGTTTTCTTTTTTTTAATACTGAAAATATCAACTTTTCTCACTTTTGAGTTGATATTTAAACGCACAACAAAGAGTTGCATTTTGATTTTAACTTCATTAAATTAATTGAGCTCAATAAAGGCGATAATTGCTCAATTAACGTGTATGTCTGAATAGCCTATTAAACTTTAACCAAATATTTAATATTATAATAATTTTTTTCAATTAAAAATATTTTTCAAGCTTAAGATCTTAATATTTTAATTTTTATTATACGATATTTCGGTTTTCTTCAGTTAAAAATATCGCATAATAAAAATTAAAATATTAAAATCTTAACCTTGAAAAATATTTATAAGTGAAGATTGAAAAATTCCTTTTTATCTCAGCTGTTTTCTTATATTCATCTTTGTAATTTACCTAGGCAGGTTATTTATTCACACTATAAAAACCTACTGGCAACTTTAAATATTACAAAGCAAAATCAATTTAGTTGCTCGTAATTTCTCATCAGCTTAAGTCGTCGCTCATCTAGAAATTGTTTAAATAAAGTATTTTGCTAATGTGAATTTGAAAAAAAAGAAAAAACAAGTGTTAGTGTTAAAAGTGTTAATTAACAATCAAAAACTATAATAAAACAATAAGAAAATTTAAAAAAAAAACTCATTACCAGCAAAAAGTAATATTTGTTCTTATAAACTAAGCACTCTCATTCTCTTTTTATACCTACATAAAAATGTTGTTGGTGCTTTTGTAAAATTTGAGAAAAAAAAACAAACAAAAACTTCACATGCTAATAAAAAAACAAATTAAAATTTCTTCGTATTGATCTCAGCACTCTGACACTCTATAAAGCATGCCGTTACATTTTCTTATTATTTTTTTTTTTACATAGTGAATCGTAATAAATGCAATTGCTGTTTAGCAAGTATTATTTATGTTTGAATGTGGGTGCATTTAAACAAGCCTGAGCATGTTCAAAAATTCTAGTAAATAAAGGAATGTATGAAAAAAATGCTCTCCATAGAATATTGCAATTGAATGATTAATATTTGGCTTCGTATTAATAGGTATACAGTGATAAATAAGTAAACCCTTATATGGCTATGTAGTTTAATTAAAATATTTAATGAATTTTGTCAATTTTAAATATTTTTCAAGCTTGAAATGTTAATATCTAAATTTTTATTATACGATATTTAAACTTTCTTCTTCAGTTAAAAATATTGAATAATAAAAATTTAAATATTAAACTCTTAAGCCTGAAAAAATTTTTATAATTAAAATTTTATAAAGATTTTAAATTACATAATAAATTTTTTTTAACAAAAAAATTCCTTTTTATCTCAGTCGTTTTCTTATTTTTTATATCTGTAATTGAACTTGACAGCTTATTCACACTATAAAAACCTATTGGCAACTTTAAATATTACAAAGCAAAATCAATTTAGTTCCTCGTAATTTTTCAACAGCTTAAATCGTCGCTCATCTAGAAATTGTTTAAATAAAATATTTTGCTAATGTGAATTTAAAAAAAAAAAAGAAAAAGTGTTAACGTTTTAAAAAAGTGCTAAAGAACAATCGAAAACTATAATAAAACAATAAGAAAAATTTTAAAAAAGTAATATTTGTTATAAAGTTAGCACTCTCACTCTCTTTTTATACCTACATACATAGGAATCTTGGTGTTTTCGTCAAATTAAAAAAAACACAAAATATTCACATGCAAATAAAAAAAAAAAAACAAAGCAAAATTTCTTCGTTGTGATCTCAGCACTCTCACACTCTATAAAGCATGCCGTTACATTTTCTTATTATTTTTTTTACATAGTGAATCGTAATAAATGCAAATGCTGTTTAGCAAGTATTATTGATGTTTGAATGTAGGTGCATTTAAACAAGTATGAGCATGTTCAAAAATGCTAGTAAATAAAGGAATGCATGAAAAAAAATGCTCTCCGTAGAATATTACAATTGAATGATTAATATTTGGCTTCGTATTAATAGATATGCACAAATAAATAAGAAAATAAAGAGAAATAATTACATATAAAAATTATATATGGATGTACCTACGTTTGTAATTTTTTTTCTTAGAACTTCTATGTAAATACGTATGTATTTGGTTCTTATTATTGTTCGTACATATTATTCCTTATTTACCTAATATTTAGCAACGCACAAATAGGTTTACAATTAAAGTCTTCTTATTGAATTAAATTGAATGATGGACGATTGAAAATGGCAAAAAAAAAATAAATAAATAAATTAAAAGGCCTGTTCAGATAAATAAGAACGAAATTGTATTGAAAACAAATACGTATATAATTTTGCGCAAGAAGCTTTCCATGAAAAATACAAATAATTATAATAGAGTGATTAGAGTGCATTACACAAGATAATTTAGGTATTAAAATCATTTACTCATAAGTTGCTTATTGTTGTTCTTATAAAAACCTTAAATTTGTAAAAGCTAGCAAGTGTGTGTGAAAAAAAAATTAAAATTGAAGCAAAACGCGTGTGTTCTCATATATACAAATTTAAACAAAGCGGTTAACGGTTCGCGATTTTAATTAATAAATATAACGCATACAGTATAACGCAGAATGTATGTGCCAGTTTTGTCAAGGTATGTAAATTTTATACCCAGAAATTAAAATTATATTGAAACATAAATAGATTGAATTGAATTTAATTACTTGTTCCTAAGAAAATTTTTTTTATAATTTTTTTTTTTGAAAGAGACATTTCAAACTACATTTAAAAAAAATTATATTTGTATGATAACAAATTGAAGAAAAATATATTTTGAAAGGGGAAAAAGCTATGAAGCTTAAATGCATCAGCAAGAATAATATTTTATTTTATTAATTGCTTACATATTTTACTTGCTAATGTCTTTAAAATTTTTTTTTAATATTTTGTAGGCCTTTTTCTATTGCTTACAATCATACATACATCTTGCATTCTGATTACGACTTTTTAAATGTCTTTTTCATGCAAAACTAAACACAGTTACTAGTAAAAAACAAAACATTTTTTTAAGTAAATGACCGATTAAAACAAAATTTTCTTTTCATAATTTTTATTTTAATAGTAATTCAACAAAACTTACAATTAAAATTTTTCTAATTTTTTTTTTTTTATAATAATTTAAAAAGTTTGTTTAAGAGAATTTTTTATAATTCCTTAAAAACACAACTACTCTATTTACTTTCTTTTTTAAATAATACTTCTTTGTAAGACAAAAGATATTGATCTAAATATTCAATTTATTTCGAAAAACCTTAAGAAAATATTCTCTTTTTGTGCTAATGCACTAGCAAATACTAAGTATGTAAAGAAATCATTCAACTATAAGATTTTAATGATTTTAATGCAGAAAAAAAAATTATATAATAAATGTATGCACATGTACCACCAGCAGCAGCAGAGCACACTTATATGTACATGCATACATACATATAAGGGTATGTATTCTTCTGTAAAGTACCAGTTTAGTAGTTAAAGAAAATATAGAACATTTTATTGAAGTTCGTGCCTTCTTAAGCAAAAGAATTTATTATGTATTCAGAATTTAATATGGAAATAAAAAAAGAAAAAAAAACTAAAAGCACAGCTAGCAAGGAAGTGCAGAATAGCAGTATGCAAGTAATCCTTAAAAATTCTTTTAGTCTTTGTTGCAAAAGAAAAAAAAACTACAGTCTGTGCTTACGACTTTTAAACTAAGTAAATAATGAACAAAAAAAAAACAGGAAAATAAAATAAAATGATAGAAGCTTTGCTAACGAAGAAAAACTATTTTATAACTAAAGGGCCAATTATTAGGAGGTTTTTTTTTTCAAGTATCAGTACAAAGAAAAGAAATTTAGAATAGCTATAAAAATAACTTTCACTTTTAAAAATTGAATAGACCAATAGGTTTTAAAAGGATTAATGAGAATTTCTGGGCTCTACAAAAACTAGATGTTTAAATAAGTTACCTGCTTATCATAATTTTTAATTTGAAAAATATGACAGATTATTTTTGAAAGTGTTATAAAGTCCATTTTTTTTTTCTAAAAAAAATCCATCTTACTAAAATGAGTGCCTACTAATTAAAAAAACTGGGCTTATATCACTTTTAAAAATAAGCGCTCATATAAGGACGTTTGTTGGTAAAATTATACATAATTTCCATATTGCAAAGCTAACATTTCTTTTATTGCAAACAACACAGCTTTGGTTTTGACAGTAAATTGTCTCTACAGCAAGAGCAACAAAGTTGCATCAGAAATATTGTTTGTATAAGCAAATACAGGTTTTATAACTTTATAAAATTTTTTTTTTAAATTTATGTATTCTGTTATACTTTCAAAGAAAATGTTATATAACTCTACATTTCTTTTCAAAAAAAAAAAAAAAAAAAAAAAAAAAACAAACTTATTTTAAAAACTTGAAAGTTTTCTTCTATGGTTATGGCATTTAGAGATTTGTAAGGTAAAATAAAGCAAAACACATGCAGACAATAAAACAATCAGCAAAAAAATAAAGGAAAGTTTTAACACAACAACACATGCATATTCACTTCTGTATGCACTCAAAAAGTTTCCGTTTTTTCTTAGTTAAATTATTTAAAAGCAAAAGAAATGCATAACTAAAATTACTAAACAAACATTTTGATTTGCATGGCTTTCATAAACTTGAAAAAAAAGAAGCTAAAAATGCAGAAAATTTATAAATTTTTGTTTGCTTGTTTAAATTTAATATTTTGTTACGTGGTTCAGAAAAAGCTGGAAAATGTTATAAATTTCTATTGAATTGAAAATAATTATTATTATTCATTAAGTTTATGATTTTGTATAAGAGTTATTAGGTCAGCAAATCAAGATTATTTTGTGAAGCACATATACAGCAGCAGAGAACTAATCACAGTAACCATTGACTTGCTTCATTAATACTTGAAAAGATTTTCATTTATAAACACGTGGTGTGATTAGGCTGATTACTCCTCATTTTCACTTTATTATTCTAAAATTAATAAATTACCAATAGCACATCCTGCTCAAATATTTCTCTTATAAAACCGCACGGTTTTCTACCCAAACATAAAATAACTGAAATTAATTTAAATACTTAATAACCAATTTAGATGCACCTACAATTGTTTATATATACAATTCATTAGTAAGTGTAGTTGTGTGTATGTGTATGACACATAAAACCTTAATTCTACAGAAAGACCAGAAAAGCTGGATTTTCTGTATGTTTATATAGAAACTATACATTTAATTAAATATTGATTTGTTATAAGATTTGACACATTAGACAGATGAATACGATAAATGAAAATTTACTAAACATGACAGGACATGCATACTTGAACATACAAGTAGCTGGCTATACATAAAATACACATATACATACAGTTATATAGTATAACAACCGATACAAATATTTATTTATTACTTTTTGAAAAGATTTTCTTTCCATCACCTGTATTCCTGAAAAACAACTGAGGCTGGCATATGCTTTTAATTGTGAAGCTGTTAAAGCGGTCAATACATGACAGCAGCATGCGTGCGTCATCGAGTGATGGAGCTATTAAGCTCGAACCAAAGCAACAAACTGTGTACAATATTCATTTCATTAAAGAACAATTACTAGCAGGGTCATGTATGAATAGTGGCAAATTTGTTTGTTGTGACTTCACTGTATTGCGTATAGCTTAGTTGTGTATGGGCCGCTTAAGAAAGAGCTATCTAAAGATATTTTATTTTATTTTTTTTACAATAGCAGTAACTTAATCAAAATAAACACCAAGTGTCTACTAATAGAAATAAAGATTTTGAAATTCTTTCTTTCATAAAAAAAAACAAATTTCTTTTAAAAAGGTTATTAAGCAAAATTTTTTATTTTAATTTAAAAAGCGCTTTTTTAACAATAATTTTAAAATAAAGAGTAATTTTATATGTTTCCATTATTCAGTGCAGTAAATGAAGTGTATCTATTCCTGTAAAATTCTTGTTTACAGCTCGCATAATTTTAAAAGAATGTGTATACGTTCCTACTAACACCTTGTGAAATAATTTCAAATTTATAAACACACAAATCCATTTGTATGTATGAAAGTTATTTCGTGTATTTATGCTGGCTGGCATACATAGAAAAGTCATCAATATTCGGCATTATTAATGATTATTCAATTGAAAATGAATGAATACATTCCATATGGCTGTATGTATGTGTCAAAATATGTTATAGAAATACTTGTTTAGATTAGTTTTGACATCGAGTTATGGACAAAGTTAATATATAAATTTATGTATGTATATGTAACACAGCACTAACATGTTTTAATATTTGTCTGTTAGAGCCAGAGTAGGCAATTTGATAGACGGCTAACAGCATAAAGTGTTTAAGGTCACTAAAGTAAAGTTGACTTAAGTTGAGCACAAAAAACATCAACAGACTGAGTTCATTTCATTGTCAGCCAACTACTACTTATTTAATTCAGTAAAAAAAAAAAAATTATTCACTAACTATATTGTAGATAGATATAAATTTCATCATTTACCTTTAGTAACTACTAAATCGCCAGTATTAAGTTAGCTAAAGAAGTGTTCTTGACGTTGACACTACTTTGTAATGCTAAAATACTCAGTTGGCTTCTTTAAAAGTCCATTAGTAGTAAAACTAACTATTAACTAACCATTAATTAGCCAGTATTAAGCTAGTTGAAGAATCAGACGCTAGTTACTGCTGTTTAAGACCTTGTAAGGCTTAATTAAAAATTCACCATTGGTAAAACTGACAATTTACTAACCACAAAATAGCCAGTAATAAGTTAGTTGATGAAAAGCGTTTCAGAATCAGACTGCTGCTTAACACCTTGTACTGCTAAAATATTTAATTGTCTGCATTAGAACTAAACCAAAAATTAGCCTTTACATTAGTTGAGTTGCCTGCAGGGTGTATGTACGAGAATAAAAGAGAGAGAGAGAGAGAGAGAGATAGAGCTTTTACTATAAAATAGGGATTATATTATTTGTGTTACATTAAATAGAAAATTTGCCCAACCAAACATTTCCAAGTCAATAGATTTCTTTTCATTTTCATTTGTATTTTTTTTTTTTTGTGTCAGGCATATCAAATGAAAACTATATCCTTGGCCCATAAAGAATTTTATTTTCTGCTGTTCTTGTTCAGTATTACAGACAAAAGCTTTAGAAATTTCGCAGACATTTCTTTGTTAGATTTTTACTTACACTAAATTAATGCTTTTATGTATGATAGCTGTCAATATGTCTTTTAAGTTGTTGCTGTTTATGATGGCATAAATCTTTGTTAAATAATTAACACATAAACAGTTTTTTTGTTAAGGCAAATGTTTTATTTGTCAAGAAGTTATAACCACCAATTTACCATTTCAATTTAATATCTGATTAGTGAATAAATCATTGTTTTGTATGACAACAGGCGCTGTTAAAAAATAATTGCAGGCCAGCCATAGCCTTATTTGTTTTGTAACATAAAATTTCAATCTATTTTCACATGTAATAAAGTTATGTAACAGAATAACTATAAAATTTTAAAGCGCCGAGTATTTCTTAAAAAAAATAAAGTTTAAAAGTTTTTTTTTAATCTTTAAAACACTAAATATTAAATAGCTTTTGCAGTTGAAAAAAAAATTTTAAACAAGACAACAACAACTCAATTTGTATACAGCACACGTAGTCAGTCCTTTAATTATTATTTACGATGCATGTGTATAAATATAGTCGTATAGTGAATGGATATAACAAAGATAATAACAAACTCAGTTAACTAGCGATATAAATTTTTCAGTAATACGCATAATGCAGTTACTGGCTGATGCTATAGCAATGCAGTTTCCTCTTTACAAATACAAATAAACAGACAAGCAAACAAGCAAAGAAATTGCATCATACATTTAGGCATGTAGTAAATGAATGCGTAGATAGTAAACAAATAACCAAAAGCAAAATATTTTGAGTGAAGCGATTAATTTCGCTAAAAATGGCGGACAACGTCATGTGTAATAAACAAACAACCAAACCAAACAAATGCTTATAGCCAAAAAAAACAAGAGTAATAAACTTGGCTGGCTACAAACAATATTTTACTTTATATTTACGCCTGTTATGGCAACAACAAAAATAACAAAAATTGTGTTATTTTAACAAAAGCCCTAAAAAAAAATTATTTGATATTTGTCATATGGCAACAAACATAATGGTAAACTTCCCGGTTTGGCTTAATATACGAGCTTCACACAAAAAAACGGCGGTCGTTAGGCGCAGTGTTTGAAATGAAAAATATGTAAAATTTTTCTGACAACAATAATGCTTACAAATCTTATGCATGTGTGTGTGCTGTTGTTGTTTTTGTTGTCTACAAGTAATTTCAGTGCATCGTTTATTTATATCGAACAATGAGTTATTTTTTTTTGTCCTGGCAAAATTTGCTTTTAAAATTGAAACTAAAAAAATAGTAATGGCATCAGCAGTAACAACACTTTAATACACACATACACATAAATGTATTTAAAAACATAATTTTGCTTAACATAATTTGTTTCATATTTTTGTCAGTTTTTTTTTGCATGATTTGCTTGTTCATTTGACTTCTTCGTTATGATTTCTTTCAGTGACACACAGCAAATTATGAAGGCGGCGGCTTGTTTCTTCTCCGCCTTCTCGTTACTAGTTACATTATAAAGCAGTTGCTTTCTTTTTTTTTTAAACTTACGATTGCAATCATAATAAAGTGCTGTTTGTAAACGCACAGCATATTCATATGCTTTCATAATGTCACATTTTGTAATGTGCCATATTTTCATTGAAAGGCATTAATAAATAAGCAACACACAGACACTCCCAGTATTACAAATATACTGTAAAAAGAAAAAAGTATTTTTCAGAAAACTTTGTTGCCATTCAGTGTAATGTGTTGCGTTTTGTTGGTTGGTTGCTTGTGACATTGTCATTTGTTTTAAGGCTTGGAAAATACATTTTAAATTGTAAACTTCACTCAAACTGTTTGATAACTTACAGCAGGTAAAAATAAAAAGTGTTTAAATTAAGGGAAAAATTATTAAGTCCTTTCGATTATAACTTTTTGGTGCAAAATTAGCTGTAAAGGAATTTTTTTAATTTTGCACAGTTGTAAAAAAGACTACACTTTTTCTCCAACTGTAAGCAAAATCTGTGTAACAGCTTACAATATTTGTAAGAGAAAGCAGTATCGAATTCTATTTGATTACCACAACTTAATTTTTGATTGTACGGGCATATTCATTAGACCCTTAAAAAGAAGTCACAGCTTGCTTGTAATTTGCTGAAAGTGTTAAACAATTTCTACCAGCTTTTAAAAAGAATATGCTTTATTTTTCGTCTATTTTATAAAGATTCCACAGATGTGATTTTCGTGTTTTATAATAATTTTTTTTAATAAAATTGTTTTGGCGTAAGAGCGAGACGTATCTCTGGAACATTTTAACTGGAGAAATAATCGGATTGGGTTTTGTTATAAATTAATTTTGTTAATTGAAAGCTTGCCTTTACACCTTAAAAAACCACCTTAAAAGCTTCCTGTAATATTCACAGCACGAAATGTTTAAACTAATTAAATTCATAGGCAATTCATTAAACAAAAAGTAGAAATTTCCCTCAAATAAAATGTCTTTTTCTATTGCTCTTCATCAGGACAAAGTTTTACTACAAATGTGTTTATTAGAAATAACTTGTGTAATCTTTGGTGTTTATCTCTGGCAATAATTACACAATTTTCTAAAAACAAATGCGTTTTATTTTGTGTAAACATCGAACTAATGGAAGTTCGTTCTTGATTTTGTAGTAACAAAATGTAAAATTTTAGTTTTTTTTTTATCAGCATAAAGCTCAAACAAGCAAATTTTACTACGGAAATTACCAAACAAATTAATTGATTTTTAATTATTTACCAAAAAAAAAAAAAAAAAATAGGTAAAACCAAGAGCTTAAATTCATTTTCAAGTAAATATTGCTTGGCAGGAGGGTGTGTCCTGGCGTACAACAAATGTACTTGTAGTTTTAACAAAAATTGTTGTTACTTTTTTTTTTTTTTTGTTTTTTTTGTAAGAAAATAGTTTCCATTCTATAACTGTTGGAATAAGAGTTGGTTGTTTGCACAATTTGTAAAATAACTACTCAGTCGTACGTTGTAATGTGACATGACATGCAGTTTGTGCTTTTATTTATTTGCGTGTTAACATAAATGATTAACATAACATGTTTTGTTTATAAATCCTGTAACCCTACAAACATTTCAGGCCATAAAAATCTGTAATAACAAAAACATTATTAAACAATAATAAAAATTAGCCTAAAGTAAGAAATTTTCAAGGTTTAATATTCCTTCTTTAGCGACCTTAGTTGACAATAGTACAGTTAAATAGTTAGTTCGTAAATTAATAGTCAGAAGCGTAATATAGTTTGATATTACAGTGAGAAATATTTTTTCAGCCACATTCATATCTTTTAAATAAATGAAAACTTTCATAAAATATTGGAAAAGTGAAATTTTTCATGAATTGAATAAATTTTATTCAATTTTCATTAACTCGATAAAAAATTCATTATATTTCAATCAATGGCAAGTTTCGTTAAACTAATGAATTATTTAATTATTTTAATGAACTAAATATTCATTGATTTAATGAAATAATTTTATTAGATAATGAAAAATTCATTACTTTTCAACCAATCACTTTTTTCAATAGACTAATGAAATATTTCATTATTTCAATGAACTAAATATTCATTGATTTAATGAAATAATTTTATTAGATAATGAAAAATTCATTACTTTTCAACCAATCACTTTTTTCAATAGACTAATGAAATATTTCATTATATCAATGAACTAAATATTCATTGATTTAATGAAATAAATGTATTACGTCATCAAAAGTAATTCATTAATTCATATAATTTATGAAATATTTCACTGAATCAATGACAAATTTTAATGTAACCGTTTTATTGGTTTTTTTCCTTCGGCTTATTATTATAATACGAATGTCGTTTATATTTGTTATTCAATGGTTTAATGAATTTTTATGAACAGTTCCATTTAAATTAACCATATATTTGTTAAATTAAATAAATCAGGGATGTTTATTCATCAGGCTTCCTTCGAATTAATACAAGCATAGGGGCTAGCTCCCAAAAAATTTTATTCTGAAGTTGTTAACATGTAGTTACTTTCCTTTTAATTTAGTTTTTTTTCTACTTGATAAAACAAAATCTAAACTCCAGTGTTATAAAATTAACAGCTGCCTGCTGGAAAATATCTCCCCTTTAGAAATAAACTTAAGCTTAAATTTTTTTTTGTTTAGTAAAACTTTTACTTTTTTTAATTTAAATAAATCTTCTTGTTTTAATTATAATAATTACATTTTGTAATTATAAACCAGGAAGGGAGTTTATAAAAAAAATATCTTGCCTACACTTAGGCAACACAACCTCTATCTCTCTCTCCCTGTCAACTAAATGCATTTAAAGTTTTTCGTTTTGCTTTATAAGTTACGCGAGGTTGTCAACAACCTAACAGACAAGCTCATCATCATCATAGTTTTTTGTCTCAAGAAACCAAAAACAAAAAAATTAAAATTGAAAACAACCTAAAAAAAATTTGCTTTTCTTGAGCAAAAAGTCACGAAAATAGGCGGCAAGTTTAAGCCTTAAGATAAAACTTGTAGAAATTTCTACTTACACACCACACAGAAGTGTTAAGAACAAAAAGAAAAAAAAGAAAAAAAGAAAAAAAGAAAAAAAGAGAAGGAGGGGGTATAAAAACTAGAATCAGTGTAAGAATGAAGGAAAGAATATGAGAAAAAAATATGTAACTTAAAGCGACAAAATGCAACAACTTGACATGAAAACGTGCCCCAACACGAATATGAAAAATAGCTACAAGGCAAAACGGTCACAAACCAGCAAACAACAACAACAAACACAAAAGGAACTTTTATAAAGCTTAAAAAAAGTATACAAACTAACCTAAATTGATGACGTTTTTGTAAAAGAATGACAATAGTTACTACAAACAACAGCAACAACAAGAATTAAAAAAAAAAATAACAATAGCAATAGCATGAGACTGTAGTAATTGTAGAATAACAAAACTAACTTGAGGTAAAAGAACTAGCAAGTGTAGTGATAGTTGTTTACAACATTTATACACACCCACACACACACACACACACACACACACACATACAAACTCTAGCTTAAAAATATTTATTTGGAAAATAAAAGTTTAAATCAAAGAAAACTTATTCACACTGTAGACGAAATTTATTTTTTTATATTCTAAAATCTTTGATAAAATTCATATAAATTTTTAAGTGTAAATAATGAAATAGAAACTAAAGTATAGCTTAGTGCTTATCCATGAGGAGGCTACAGTTTAATTTTTATTTTGTTAAGCAACACCAACAGCTTCTTTACTTGTCTGCAGAAAACACCCAGGGTCTAGACAAGAATCGAACCTGCAACCCCCAGATTGGTATGTTACTAGGGCACCCTTAAAAATTTCATTTTAGAATACAATTGCTAATAATAAAGAAATAAAAAAATTAAGTCAAGTGTGGCTTGATTTTGAGGCTTAAAAGCCAATAAACTTAAGCCAAATTTATTAAATAATCTCACACAAAACTTTACTACATTTTAGATGATTTTTATAGCAAACGATTAAGCCAATCGCGTAAAAAATTTTTAAGGAAATTCCAAAAAAATTGACATTAAAGTCAACGTTAGCGAAATTCATATAATTTACTTTAAAGTCTACATCGATTTATTTTGGATTTTTTTTAGACGATTGTCTCGTTTCACTTTCAATAATCAATAACATAGTTTGCATAATTTTAAAACTCAACTTGTGACTTTGAGCCTTAACAATCTCTAATTTGTGGGTTTTTTCTTTAAAGGTTTTAAAGCTTAATTTAAATCAACCTCAAACTAAAAAAAAAAAAAAAAAAATACAAGTGCATTCACACTACTACACTTGATGCTTAGTTGGTTGGTATATATTTTTTTTTGCCTGGCATTGTACAAAAATAAACGAAAAAAATAAAAAAAAAAGTTTTTTGTTTCCGCTGCATTTTCTACTTGGCTTTCTAGCAAACAACCAACAAGCCTTCGAAACAATTACACAAGAGACAAAGACAGAAACAGAAAGAGCAAAAATAAAAAATAAATAGAATTTAGAACAAAAATAAAAATATAAACAAAAACAAAGAGTTTTTTTCTGTGCTCAAACAAGGGAGTTATTTTCCTTTGTTGTTTATTTATGCAAAGAGCCACCAAGGTTTTTGTTTTTCTGCATGTAAATGTGTATGTGTGTGTGTGTGAAAATCTCAGCACAAGGTAGTATTGCAAAGCATTTTTCAAAATATGTATGCCATTTGTCCAAGTTTTACTTTTTATATGGAAGTAAAATAGTCGTCAGAAAACATCCAAGATGACATAAAGTTTTTGAGTGTTAATTCACACTTCATTTCAAGTTATTTTTAAAGTCACTAGTAAATCGCAAGATTTGTTTAACTGGAGTTGTAATTTAAGCAATTAATTACAAGTTTTAAAAATCCTCAAAGTATGTCATGAAATTTGAGGTTTGACTCAAAGAACTAGTTTAGAAAGTAGGCAGAAAGGTGACAAGCATTAAGAGAGAGAGGTCTTTCGCTTCACTTCTCTCTTAATGTTTGACACTTTTCTGGGAAAAATTCAAAGACAGAGCAAAAAAAAAAAGGAAAATAGGCAGTTAATTTTTTATTTTTTGTTACAAAACAATGAAATATTTTTACATTTTTTTTATTTTTCTTTAAATAAAAATTTTTCTTTAAATTTCTTCACTAAGTATTTTTTGCTAAATTTTGCCGATAGTTACTGCTAATAAAGAAAAATTGCTTTATTTGACTTAAGAAGAAAATTTACTTGTGGTGGCAATTAACTCAAAAATTTTATTATTGGGTTACAAAGATGCTGGGGCGATATATTCCACAATGGAATACAATATTTTATAAGGAAAACTTTTGGGCTCTTAAAGTTAGAGTCTTTTTAAGTAACATTTTTAAACTTTTCCCTAAACCTCTAACTTGTTTAATATTCTGATCATAATTAATTTTATAAAACAATTACCGTACAGCATTTTAATGAAGCTAACTGCAAAACCAAGAACTGTGTTTTTTGCTTTTTGTTTTCTAAAAAACAAATTCAAATCATGTTTTAAATATTCACATTCCTGCCTTTAACAAAATCTGAAATCTTTGTGATTTTGCTTTTTTTTTCTTACGCCCACAACCCCTAAAAATCTTATTTAAATAAAACCCTTAACCAATTTTTAACAAAAACATCTGCTAATTCCAAGACTATTAATTCCCACACAAAACAATACAATAAAATTTAAGCAGTCGTTTTTTGGCCACAAATCCCAACAAACAAACAACAAAAAGGAACCATTTGGAAAATTTCCAAACAAAATGAATAACGAACGAATGCTAGAAGTAAATAGAACTTAAGACAAACTATAAGGCAATTTTCAACTAAGAAAAATAACAGTTTATGATGTTGTTGACAGTCAAAAATAGAAAAAAATTGATGTGTTTATTTGAGAGAGGCTACAATCTATATTTAAGTGGCAAACAATTCATAAGGCAACTCTATCGTGTGGGTTTGGGTGTAAAAAATTATATTAAAAAGCCATCAGAATGTTAGCAAAATTTTAGATTTAAAAACAGGATTTAATATTGTAAAATCTACAGTGAGAAAATATTTTCGGCTGTGAGAACTAAATCAATTTAAAATTAAGTTGTGATAATCAATTTTTTTAATTGTGCCAATAGAATATCAGTTTTAAAGCTGAAAATACATTTTGAAGAGCATTAATTTTTGCACAGCATTAATTGATTTTGGTTGCTGTTACTAAAATATTTGATTATCACAATTGAATTATTATTCGGTAACAACCGAAGTATATACTCGTATTCTTATGCAAGTAAAAATTAAATTCTCACAACCAAAGTAAATATTTAAAAGAAAATGCAAGTAGAAATTTAAAAAAAAAATTTTTTATTATCACAATTGAATTATTATTCGGTAACAATTTAAGTTCTCACAACCGAATTAATATTCTTTTGTAAGTAAACATTTTTAGATTCCGTTTCGAAACTTTTTTCAATATCGATAAAACTTACTAATATCGATATTTTTCTTTCCCATTTTCGGAGGCTTAAAAAAATTTCAAATTTAAAACCTTCTTGTCATAAATAATTTTTCTCAATAATTTAAAAAACGTACAGTCGAATGCTTTTAATTTTTTTATTTGTAAGTTTATTTGACATTTTTTTAAATTGAAACCTCTAGTTTATTAAACTTAAGGTCGTGTTATATAAATTTATTGGCTAAACTATAATTTTTTTTATTAAATAAATTGGATACTTGCATGCATTGTCCTTTTGCATTAAACAATTATTTTTAAGAACCAAAAAGTAATCATCCCAATCATTAATATAAATAAATTCCGAGTTTCAAATTTAATTTTACTGCTACATAAATATATTTTTTCTGTACACGCCTTTATATCATGGCTTGATATTTCTCTATCTTTGTTGGTCGTTAAACAAATTAAAAATGCAGATTAAGAAATATGTAAAGCACTTCATTTTATTTATTTCTTTCTCTGCTCTGCACACACACACACACACACATCTTTCTATTTCCTTGCTTTACTTTTTTTAACTCAGTTAAATAAAATTGCAGCTTTTTTCCTTAACTTTTTTTTTTTGCAATATTCAAGCTCTGTTTGTTGGGTTTATTTGTTTGTTTGTGTATATTTTAGCTTGAGTACTAGCTAGCATAGCTGAGATTATATGTAACTAACTGGCTGTGTGTTTTGTTGTAGATGTAAAAGGAAGTTATTTATTTACTTCATAGTCTCTAAATGGAAGATTTCTTTATTTTCCTTAGTTTACCCAACCACGTTTGTTATTTAAATCAGAGATTATAAAATATTGTTGCGCTTGGGTTTTTGGCAAAATTTGTTAAATATAATAAACCAGCAAACAATTTAGTAATATTTTTAATTAAAAGAAAAAAAAAATTAAATAAAAAAAAAAAAATAGTAAAAAGAAACAAAAAATTTAAAACAAAAAAATTAAAATAAAAAAAAAATAAAAACAAACGGTGCCCCTTAAAGCACAAAAAAATTTTAGAAAATAAATAATTTAATTTATTTTATTTTTTATTTAATTTAATTTTTTTTTTATTTGATTTCATTTTATTTTGGTCAGAAACTAAAGCTGTATTGTAGCTAAAAATATTGAGAGCCCACAAAACCTTAACTGGGTTTTTCTTTTACTTGAAATGTATTTGTTTTAAACTAATTTGCTGTTGTAAATAACTGTTTGCTTTCTTTGAGCTGTTGTATTCCTCATATTGAAATGATTGAAAATTGTTTTTATTTATTTATTATTGTTTTTAATTTAGATTTCCAACAACATCTATTGAAAATATTTACAAAAGCATTTTCTTTAGCATTAAAATAAGAAGTTGAATTGTTTTTTTTTTTTTTTTTTTTTAACACTTCTATGATAAATACTCCATCTAGCAGCTAACTCATTGTTAGAGAAAACTCTACTGAAATACAGAAAGTTGTAGAAAAACAACAACATTTTCTTAACAATAATTTCACACAATGATTTTGTTCAATTCCTTTTTTGGCATGGTAAAAACAAGCAATTTATTCATCATTCATTTATCCTTTTATGCATTTAAGTATGTGTGAAATTGTAAGTGAAAATAAATTTTTTAAGTAAAGGAAAATGATTTTCTAAATAAAACACAGCAGTATAATTTAAATTAAGAGAGGAAGGAAGAGGGTAAACAGTTCTTATAACAACTAAATATACAAGTATTTATTTGCTGATATATTTTGGAAAGAAGATTGTTAATTGTTAAGTGTTTGTAAAGTATTTAATACAGTTTTAAAACTACACTGAAAAATTAGAGAAATTTATTTTTAATTCAATGATTTAATTAGAAATTTTATGAGCGAACGAACATTTTAATATTTATTATTGAATTTTAGTTGTAATAACTAAGGAATTGTGTTATTACTATCAAATTTTTTTTGTCAATTTTGCAGAACTGTTCTGCTTTTTAGAAGATAAAACAACAATTTCGGTTGATAGAATTGTAGTTGTGATTTAACAAAAATTTAATTGTGATAACCAAAATTTTTGTGCAATTATAACTTTACTTCTTTTGTGATATAACAAATGCGCTATTATTTTTGAAAGTGGTATAAGTATATTTTTTCAAAAAATTAATCACTAACTAATTTGTTTTTTTAGAGTGGACTTCTAATATTTTTCAAATCTAACAGTTCGCATTTGGCTTGCACAACCAAATTTATTTTCTCGGTGTAATAATTGCAAATGAATTTTATTTATTCTCGTAAACATTATACAAGGAAATTGGTATTTTGTTTTCTCTTCAAATACTTCAATTAATTAAAAATTAAATAAATATTGCAGAGATACGTGAAGTCTAAAATGACTTGAACGTAAAGGGTGTTAAAAACTAAAACAAAGTTTTTTTTTAAATAAATCACAAGTAGCAAAACTAATTAATAGAAAACTATGATCTAAAACCAAGCGCTAAACTAATTAAATATTAAGGGGTTCTAACTTTAAATGAGTTAAAGGGATTAGAAAAATATCAAGTAAATAAAAGGCTTAAGCTCTCTAAGCAATGTCTAATAGAGTGGGCGTGGCCGGTTAAAAAAATAGAGCTGCCTTGCTAAAGCCTGTTTAATAAAACGGTAATGACTTTACAAATGCATTGCCAATCCTTGCAATGATGTTATGGCTACTTTTAGTTGCAATTTAGTTGCTAAAACTATAGCTGTAGGAATGCCATATCTTGTCAATGTTTGTACAGTTGTGTTTAGAAATAAATATATGACGTTGTTGCACTGAAAAGCACTAGATTTCAATTCTTTCTTTTTGAGTAAGAAGCTTAAAGTAATTAGAGGCTGTAGAGGGCTTTTATAAAATTGTCTTACATTTTAAACAAGTGATAATTTAAGCTTAAGGTGATTTTCTATATCAAATACATTTTCTAGAAACTAATTTATATATAATATAAATTTAATTTTTTTTTGTAATTATTTGTAAATCATTAAAAAACAACAAAACTTATTTTATTATTATTATTTTTTTAAATATTTTTCTTGAACATGTGGTGCCACAACTTGTCCAATGTTTATTTAAAATTTAATTTTACTTTCCCTAAACCCTGGTAATAGAAGCAAAAACAAATACAAAACAAAAAAACTACTTGGAAAAACTATTTTGTAGCTGACTATAGAAAAGTCAATTGATTTTTTGTTTTTTAATTAAAACTTTGCCAGAAAATTAGTTAAACTTTTTGCTTTGGTTGGTTTTAAGTGATAAATTTTTTAAGCATTGACAAACTTTTACAAAATAAAAGGGAAAAATCAATAAGTCCAAAACAGAATTTTAAATACTTTGAAAAGAGAGGGAGACACACAGAATGAGAAAAAGAGAAAAACTAAAAAACAAGTGTTTAAATTGAAAAACACATTTCAACATAACTTAAAAAAAAAAGAAAAAGCTAATAAACTAAAATTAAATGATAATAAATTTAGGCCACCCAAAAAATAAAATATTAAAATTAAAATATAATGCTAAACGCATTTGATTTTTTTTATTCAATTGATATAAAAGTTTTAAGGCCGATTTGAATAACTTTTGCTGGTTTGAACATTCCTCAAAGGTGTGGCATCAGCTTACATTAATAATAATGAAAAAAAAAAGTAAAAATAATTTACTTAATTAAATTTCACATATTATTTTATATACAGGCCTTCGTTACGCTCTGCGTAACTACCACACTTTGTTTGGTCACATACTGCCAAACCACATAATCAGAGGTTTCATTTTTCTCATAAAAATATTTCATAGCTTCTGGGCCACATCTGTGCTGTAGTACATTAAGCAGAAGAGGTAATAAATACAATATTATGTCAAAATTGTGGACAGTTATTTTATGTAATTCACTAAGAGTTGAAACTATTAAGTTACGCATGTTGTACATGAATATGTTGCCATGACAGAGAAAAAACAAGCAGAAAAATAATAAAATAAATATTAAAAATTAATTGAAAACAAAAGTTTAACTTAAAGATAAATTTTATGAAAATAAGCAGCTTTATTGCCAGTGACATGGTCGTTGTTGTAAACGAATTTATATGAAGTTTATATAAAACAGAGTTCGCAAAGAAACGAAACGAAACAAATGCAAACGTTTCCTTCTTTAGTTTTTCAGAGTATTATTATGGAAAACTGCTAAACAAAACGTTTTCGTTTGCAAACTCTGATATAAAATATATGATTGGGAGAAATTTTTATACTTCAAACAGTGGACAAACTACGTCGTCTAACGGCAAATCTTATATTTCTAACATTCTTGCTTGCAGCTGCTGGGTACAAAAAAATAAGGAGACGGTTTTTTACCTTCTCTCAGTAGGCTGCGTCTCTTCTGTCCTTCAGACACAAATTTCTCGCTACATATTTTATGCATAATCCATTTGAGTTATTAAGGAGGGGGTCCTTCTCAGATATCTCAATGCTACGGGGTAGGTCTATATCTCTTCTTCATTCCGTTTATTTGGCGAGTAAGTCAGGCATCCAGTCAACTTGATCTCAGAACTTTGCGTTACATTCCTCCAGCTTTGTTTAAAAAACCAAAAATTAACTGCTTAAATCAAGTAAATTTAAATATTTTTTATTTAGAAATCATACCTTTTAAATATTTTTTGTTTATTTTATTTTTTAAATATATTATTTTTTATATATATTATTTTTCATTTTTTTATACTTTTTTTTAGTTTTTATACATTATATTTATTTTTTTATATACATATTATTTAAAATTTTTTTTTATATTATTTATTTTTTTATACTCTTATTTTATTTTTATTTAGTTTTTATACTTTTTTATTTTTTTTTATCAATTTTTTTAATCTATTTTTTTTTTATTATTTAGTTTTTATTTTTTTTATTTTTTTTTTTATTTTTTTAAACTTTTATTTTATTATTATATTATTTTTATTATTGTATATATTATTTTTAAATTTTTATTTTGTTTTATTTTATTTTTATTATTATTTTTTGAGTAAAAATATTTTTCATTTCAACGACGTTGTATTAGTTGCTCTTTTATTTTTTTATATAGAAATTTTAATAAACCTTTTAATTTTTTTTTATTTATTTATATTAAATTTTTTATATACATACATATATATTTATTATATTTTATAATTTTTTTATTTTTCTTATATTATTTTCAAATTTTTTTATTTTATTTTTATTATTATTTTTTATTTTATTTTTATTATTATTTTTATTTTTATTATTATTTTTATTTTTATTATTGTTTTTTTTTTATTTTATTTTTGTTATTATTTTCTATTTTAATTTCATTATTATTTTTTATTTTATTTTTATTATTATTTTTATTTTATTATTATTTTTTATTTTATTTTTATTATTATTTTTATTTTTATTATTGTTTTTTTTTATTTTATTTTTGTTATTATTTTCTATTTTAATTTTATTATTATTTTTTATTTTATTTTTATTTTATTATTTTTTTTTATTTTATTTTTATTATTATTTTTTATTTTATTTTTATTATTTTTTTTTTTTTTTTTTGAGAAAAGCATTTTTCATTTCAAAGCTGTTGTATTAGTTTGCTCTTCTTTTTTTATATATATTATTTTTTTTATTTATTTGTTTTTTGTGGAGTAAAATTATTTTTTATTTATTTATTTATTATTATTATTTTTTTTTTTTTTGTAACTGTAGATTACCAGCTTTTTATTACAAACTTTTCGATTATCAATTATTAACATTATTTATTTCTTATTTCTTGTCTCATTTTCTAAATTTCAAAAACAAATTATTTTATCCTGTAAACCCTTCACAAATTAGTTCAGTTCAACTTTTTTTTAGTTCTTCTCTTTTTTTTTTATTATTTATTTATGCTGTTTCTCATGTTGTTTTGCTGCTGCTTCTTTTGCTATTGCTGCTGTCATTGTTTAACTCGTACCACTCGATTATTTAGTTGTAATTACAATTGTTTATTTTATCGCAACAAAATGCTTGTTCAACGTTCTTTATTCCTTTTTATTTTAGTATTTTAACTTACCAACGACTTTTAATTGGCATTCTAGTAATTAACTGAGTTGTATTATAGTTAGTTTGTTACTGCTGCCAGTTTAGTTGTTGTTGTTGTATTGTTGCATGCAATAGACACAAATAATTGATGCTTTTGCCAGTGACACTTTTAGTTAAGTTGCTTTAATGAAGCAAGTGTAGAGTGAAAGAAAGAAAGAGTGGGAGTGGAAGTGGAAGTGGAAGTGGAAGAGAGAAGGAGTGCTAGCAAGGAAGAAGTTGCTATAAAATGAAAATTTTGTTTAAAAAAATAATAAAAATTAAAATTGCTTAATAATAAATTTCTTTTTAATGTGGAATTGTTTTCACAAACCAACAAAAAAAAAATTGCTCAATAGATATTTCGGTTATAAAATTATTGAATATTGCAGGGTTAAGCAATATTAAGTAAAACACTATGAGTAAATTTAAGTAAAACACTGTGAGCAATATTTTTGTGGAACTTTTTAAGCCTTTAACTTTTAATTTAAAAGCATTTTTTGACTACAATTTCAAAAAAGAACGAAAAATACCCATAGGTTAAAGGGTTAAAAGGCTTTGCACAAATATTCTTCGTGTAATTTTACTATAAGTCTCTGAAGACTTTAGAAATGAAAATTTTAATTTACTAGCAGAAATAAAACAAAATTTTAAATGTGTTTAAGGGTTAATTCTTTGTTATTTACGATAAAAGCAAACATATTCTATAGAACTAAATTTCAGGTAAGTGTTTCTTTAAAAGCCTCAGCAAAAATCCCATATTTTTCAAAAACAAATTTCGAACTTTTACAGTTAGATGACCATAGACCATAAAAAATAATAGGGTTGGACACATTTTCTTTGGCTGTTGCATAGTGTAATTTTTTTTTTATTTATTCAATTTAAAAGTTGCCTCTTTCTTTTCTTTACTGTGGCTTTTTTTACTTTATTTATTATTAATTAATAAATTTATTTTCTTTCCCCATTTCTTAAAAAAAAAGGAATTTTAAAAAGATTTTTCTTTGGCTTTTTAATTAAGCTTAAAAAGGCCAGTTTTAAGTTTTGAGTGATTAAATATTGACTTGACAAGTGTTGCTAATTAACAAATTGCTAAGAAAAGCTGTTGTCTAAAAAGACATTAAGAAATTTAAATATTTATTTTTCAAGCATTAATTTCCTTTAACATTTTATGCGTTAAATAAACAATTTTTGAAAATTTCTTGTCATACTTTTCTTTTAAAACAAAATTTTAATAAAAAATTCTGCTTCAAGTTTTAAGTTTGTTAAATTCAAATGTTTAATGTTACTTTCCTTTGATGTTCAGTGTTGACTTTTTAATGTTTTTCTTTTACACAAAAGAAGAAAAAACTCCTTTAATTATTTAAATTACCAGCTGCATGGCTGCTAACTTGCCAGTAAAATGTTTTTTTGTTTGTTTCTTAATTTTAAACTAACAAAGAATTAATTTGTTAAGCTGTTTTTTTCAAAATGAGCTTCTTAATCAACAAAAAGCAAAATTATTATAAAAAAATTAATATTTTTTAAAATAATTTTTTGTAAAAAAACTTCGATATTTCAATACAGTTTAAATAGGAAATTCGATTGGTCATATTTAAAAAAATATGTGGACTTATCTCCTGCTGGCATTATCTCCTGGTAAGCTGTAGGAAGATTTACAAACGTTAATCTCACCGTTTTCACATTGTTTTTCTTATTAATTTCTTGAAATATTTCCCATCCAAAAAATAATTTGAAAAACTGTGTAAAAACTGAGCTTAACAATTTAAACAGTTTTTATTTTTTTTTTTTATTGGAAACAGAGGGTGCTGATTGTCAGTTCAAGTAATGCTGGCGGCTGAGATGAAGAAAAATATAAATTAAAAATTAAAATTTTGTTTTATATTTTCTTGGTGCATTTTTGTCATACATTTTTTTGCAAAAAATTTTTCATTTCAACTTTAATTTTATGTCATTTACTTGACTTTAAATTTACTTTTTTTTTAGTGCTACACCAGCTCATACTTTTCGCTATATTTTGCTGCATAATTTTTAGTCCCGTTTCATTTTTTTTAATTTTTTTATTTTGTCTATTACAAAACAAAAAAGAAAATTTACATGATATTACTGCAGTTGCAGTTGAATTGAAACAAAAACAACGAAAAAAAAAGACCAACATAAAAACAGTTATAGACAAACAAGTGGAAAAGTGATGTAGGAAAAGCAACGTCAGTCAAGTGTGTTAGAGAGGGAAAGCAACCTTCATACAAATACCACAATACAAACAGCTATTTGCTTTTCAAGCCATGTCAGCACATTACAATTTTTGCTAAACAAGATTTATGGTTTACTAACATTTTATTTTTATGGTGTATGTTGCTGCTGCCTGTTTCTTCTTCTCCTGCACCCAAACCAGTCAGACAATATCCAAAACAGAGCAGAGCTCAGAATATTGAAAGAAGAAACAAACTACCAACAGGATGTTTGCTAAAGCAAGCGTGTGAATGTCAGTACAAAATTGCAAGTGTCTAACTGGTATGTGTATGAGCAGGGAAGGGACTCCAAAAAAAAAAAAATAAAATAAAAGAAGAAAAAAGAACATGACATGGCTATGACTATCTGTTTTGTGTGGTGTCGTAGTCAGCGTCATACGTTGACGTTCTTTTTTGTAGTAGATATTTAGGCTTAGCACCTACAAATATGCAATAGATTTTCTATTACACTTACACATACATACATACATACATTTATAGAAAGTTTTTATGTTTCTTTATGGCTTGCTTGCATTAAATTTACTCAACACATGTGGTCGTATGTTATTTAAAAAAAATTGAAAGCAAGAAAGCCAGAAAAAAATGCTTACGTTTTATGTATGTATGTGTGTGTATATGCAAGTGCATAAAGGGAATACAACAAGCACAAGAGGAAGAAGAAAAAAAAACGTTTTTATTGTGAAATGAGGAAACAGTGTTTTTATACAAGAAATGAAATCATTTGCTACATGCGAAATGTTCGTAAATTATTTAAAACGTAATGTAATGGTTATGCTGCTTTTTCCAACAAAGCGAGAAAGGGAAAAAATAGAATAAAATAAAATAAAAAAAAAAATATTAAAAAGGCAAACAACAGTCTTAGAGTATGCTTTTATTTCCTTTGCTTGGGCTTGCTTTTTGCAACAACACTGCGTGTTAAAAATGCAGCATTTTAAAGAGTGTTAAGTGTATGTTCTTTTCACTAATGCTTCAACGATTTCTGGTTATTCCATCATTTAACCATCATTCTTTTAGTGGGTACCATGCCTACACATGTATGTATGCATGTGTGTGTTTATAAGTGATTTGGAGTTTTGTTATTGTATGCTTGGTAGACAGCCATTTCCTTTATAGGCCTTCATGTAATTACCACTTGTTTCCCGTTTTTATAGTTTTCCGTTGGCTTCCTTTACTACATTTTTATTTTTTTAATTCTTTTTGTTTGTACGGAAGTTTGCTTATTTGGTACGTGCTGATTTTGTGTTGTTGTTGTTGTTGTAAGTGTGTGTGTGTGTGTGTGTTTTATTTAAAATTTATATCTTCAACTTGTAGGCTAAGGTAATAGTTTTCACACACTTGTTTGTTGCAAATTTAAATTTACTTTTTAATTTCTATGCTTGTGGGTGTGTCTTACATTTTAATTTTTCTTTTGCAATTCTCTTCTAGGTTCTCGTTATACTATATGAAAATGATTTTTTGATTTTCCTTTTTTTGTTGTTGCTATTTGGCCTTAGAGCACCCACCTTTATTTGTTCTATCTTTCCAGCTCTTGTGTTAACGTGCTTGACTTGTCAGCAAGCTCATGTTTTAACATTACAGTCATTTGTAAATACCTGGCTTCTTAGAAATGGCAAAAAAAAAAAGATAATAAATACACACACATATATAACTAAACAGTTTCAACAATAAAAGTAGTACTCTTGCATTTAGGCTTACAATCTTGATAGCCCAATAACTTGTTCAAGAAAACGTTAAGCATGTTACAACATGTTTGTTATTTAAAAGCAACAACATATTTTGTAAAATTCTAGTAAATAGAAAAACATTTTGTAAAGAGTTTTTCAATTACAGAAAAAACTTTAAGGCCTTAAATTTAATCCTGTCTATTGCCCGCTATATTTTCAGGTCTTTCTATTTTAAATTAATTTTTGAAAATTAAAAATTTCTTAATTTAACATTTTTAAAGCTAGTGATCGGTATCTTTTTAAAAATGATTTTAGGTTTATAAAATTCTTATGAAAGTAATAAAAGCCTACTTTTTTTGTTTTCTATGATTTCTGCAGGCCAGCCAACAAGTTTGTCAAATTTGTGTTATCTTAAGCAAAAATTGCTCTTGATTCTAAGGCTGTATTTCAAGCCCATTAAATTTAAACTAATTTTTTTTGTTGGCTTAATACAAAATTAAGCAAATAAATTAACTGCATTTAATTTTAAAGCTTTAAATTTTTATTAAAAAAAAAATTGTGTTTCATTTTAAAATTTCTTTTTCTGTTTTATTTAATTTCCCTAAGCCAGCGCTGTACTGCTGCTCTTTCAAAAGTCAAATCTTTTTAATAATTCCATTATCATTATTTAAATTATTTTCATTTTTATTATTGTTTGTTTTAATTGAATTTGTTTTGTTGTTATATTTTATTCTTTGTTTGCAATTATTTTTAGTAATTACACGATATTATTATCATTTTAGTGTGGAATTTGTTTATTTATTTTTTTTGGCGTCTGCGGTTACTTTATTATTAATATTAGGCTTTTGGTATTTAGACATAATACGCAAATTCCATATTTATGTGTTTGTTGTTGGCTTTTTAAAATTGTTTATTTTGTAATTTGTTAACAAAACATTTGTGAAAATATAGTTTTGTTGCCACCAATTATAATTGATAATGATTAGCATTAAAGCAAACATTAAATAGTTTTATATGTTTAGCATACAATTTGGGGCCAATAACTAGATTTTCAATTATATTGGCAATTGCATGGAAAATCCATTGATAGAAAAAGAGTTTAGGTTTTTTTTAAAAAAAGTACTTCAATTTCAGAAAAATTTATATATTAATTTTGACATTTTTTTTTAATTTTTTGTTTTAAAAATTTTGAATGAAAAATTAAATTTCACTCATTTAAATACAGCTACACATGTAAACTAATGTAACGGATGTTCTAACATGCATTCATGACATTGTTCACGTACACAAGCTGACAAACCAACAAACAAATGACATACCAAACATGCATAATAACAAGTTTGTTTTAAAACATGAGAGCAACACCAGCTATAAACAAAGCTAATAAGCAGACATCAAGAAGTACTTCCCCAATTACACCAAAGTAACACACAAACAAAAGCAAAATAGTTTCAGTAGCATGTGAAACAAGTAAATTTATGCCAAACAATAAAATATTAATAAATGAAAAATTAAAGTGATAATAGATAAAGTGGTCATGATAACAAAATATAGAATGCGGCTTTATTAAGCACAACAAATAACTAAAAGCTAACATAAAAAGACTTAATTTTTTTCTAATCAATTTGATTCTTAATTTTAATTTTATATAAAATAGAAAGTTTTTAATTTTATTTAATAAAAAAAAATTAATTTAATGACTCATAATCACTATCGCACCAAAGTCTTATCAGAAACTTTAGTAAATTTGCATTTTTGCTTCATTTGCTTCACACATGATCAAAGCACTATTAAAAACTGATTTTTTTTGATTTAAACAGGCTTCAGCATACACATGCCTGGATTAAAACATGCAACAATACAAAGCAGTATTTCAATACTATAAATTTATTTCGTTTTCTTAAAATGATACGAAA
Source organism: Thelaira solivaga (assembly GCA_947397855.1). Lineage (NCBI taxonomy): Eukaryota > Metazoa > Arthropoda > Insecta > Diptera > Tachinidae > Thelaira > Thelaira solivaga. Next base: position 80,038,365 of record OX377611.1, on the reverse strand, counting down.
CAATTTTTACATAAACTATACACTTTCTACTAAAAGTTCTATTTGTGTTTGGAGCCTGAATGTTTTCTGCAGGCCAGCCAACAAGCTTGTCAATTTGCTCTTGATTTTAAGGTTTTTCTTTGAATACTTTTCTCTTTCATTTTAAACTTGTTATCTACCCTTTTAAGCACATCAACTTATCAACTATTTATATGTGGGTTATAAGCTCATTATCATATTTAAAGATCTTTCTCTTGTAATCTGCTGTAAATCTATTTTTAGTTAGTCAGTTGTTGTTTGCAAAGTTGAATTTTTGTTGCAAAAAAAAAAAAAAAAAAAAAAAAAAAAAGGACAAGAAAATAGTGTTTGACCCATGTCAAAAAACCTGACATGCTGGTGTAACATAAAACATTTTTTAAAAGCTGAATTTTTTTTACCTTTAGCCTAAAAGCTAAAAATTAAATTTAAAAAAAAAAAAAAAAAAAAAAAAAAAAAAAAAAAAAAAAAAAAAAAAAAAAAAAAAAAAAAAAAAAAAAAAAAAAGTCGAAAGTAAAAAGTTTTTACTTGTTTTCTCCAAAGTTTGACAGCTAAAATTGGAAAAATGTTTGGTAACTCCTTGACTTTTTGGGTAAAACATTTTTTTTCCGGCCATTAAATACACACGATATATCCCAACATAATTTCCTATTAGATCAATAAATTTAGTCCAGCGTTTTTGCAATATTTTATTCCTTCCAAATAATAATTTCTCCCAAAAGCATATGTTTCGGTAATGATCTCTTAATTGGAACCAAATCTCTTAGCACCCAGGTTTGGGAAAAAAAATTAGCAGGGGTTAGCCCCCTGAAGAATAAATATGCTGGATTTGGTAGCAGTTCGTAGACTAATTTAGAGATTTTAGTCACAACGACTGCTTGTCTGTCTTAATAGAACATGAACTAAACTGAATGAGGCAGCTTGCTCAAAATTTGACAGAAGCTTATTAATAAATAATGGTTGAAGCCTTTAATGTTGCATTTAAATTTTTTGTAAATTTCATGCCAAAAGTGACAGGTCTTGCAAACCGCCTTCCTACAAAAAGCAAAAATCCAATTGTAAAATTGTCTAGCATGTGATACATAAATATGAATGCATTGGTGTGGGATCTTTATAAATTATTTTTTCTCTTCTAAAATAAGAATATTTGCTGTCATTGGAATTTTTTTTATAAAAATTTTTTCCTTCACAAAAACTTAAAAACCCATTACAAATTCATGTTATAAATATGTCGTCTTATCATTTCAAAAAATTCCTTGGTTTTTTTTGTGATTAATTAATTTACATGTTCCTGTTGAATTTCTTAGTCCTATAATTAAAAATAACGTTAAAGCTTAAACTGGAAAAATTTTAGTTAATCTTGCATTAGAGGGAGATTTTTTCCTCATCTACAAAATTTGTTAAATCTTAACGTAAGGCTATGTAGTTTTGGGAATAAGGATGTTAATATCCATTAACATTCTTTAGTATTGCTGCTAATCCCCCTGCTCTTTTTTGTTTATTTTTAGTTGAGCATAAATTTCACACTTTCTTTTTTTACATTAAACTCCCATCTTACTCACTTGATTTTTGCTTAGCTTCCTAAATAAACCAAAAAGGAATAATTTTTATGTTAACATTATTTACATATTAAATAGATTAAATAAAAAACAAAAAAAAGAGAAAAGGAAAATCATACAAACAACCCAAATCTGTCAATCCCCATATCAACAACATTAAATTGAAATAGAAAATTAAAGAAAAAAGAAATAAATAAATAACAATAGCTCGATAAAGTTGTAAAGTTTTAACAGGAATTGTTATGAAATAATTTTATTTTTTTTTTGTTCAAGTTGGAAAAGAACCCAACTTATGGCTCTCATTATTTAAAAAAATAAAATTTCCTAAAGAAACCTAACATTTGTTTTGTACTTAGTTAAATGTGTTTTACATAAACACAAGCAAATTTTGTATTAAAAACTGTGCATTATTCAAAGTTTGTTAACCAGCCTTTTTTAACATGTTTAGCAGTTGCTAAATTGAATGTTTTTGTTTGTATTTGTATCTTTAGTTAAATTGAAAATTTGTTAAGTACGTGTTAAAACAAAATATATATTTTTTTTATAAGACAAAACTTAAGCGCCCCATACACGACAGCAGCAGCCCGGTTCTTTTTCTTTAAAATTTTTATTTTAGTGAGAATTTTTTCTGTGGCGTTTTAAAGAGATTTGCTATATATTGTTGATGATTACAGTTGGCTGGTGCTGTATAGAGCGAAGTTAGCTCAAGTCTTTTTTAATTTCTGAAAAAAATCTCTTCCTCCATTACGTTTTTTTCTTTAGGAAAATTTTTTTATCAACAGCTTTATCAAACAGATTTTGATATTTTTTTGGTTGTCACAGTTGGCTAGTGCTGTGTAGGACGCAATTGGCTCAACTATTATTCTATTTCTTAAGGAATCTCTTCCTCCAATCACGCTTTTTTTCGTTAATAAAATTTTTTAGATTTTTTGCTAAAGAATTTCGTGTGATTACAGACATACCTGCGACGTTTTCTAACAAATTTTTATATATATTGGTGGTGGTCATAGTTTGTTGTTGCTGTGTAGGCCGAATTTAGCTCATTTAAGGAAAATTTTCAAAGAGCAAACTTCATAAAGCTTCTTGGCTTTTCTACAGAAAACGTTTGGAGCTTAAGTAGGAATTGAATCTGCTCTCTCAAATTGAATTTACGGAGGCATCTTTTTACTTTAAATTTTATTTATTTTGTTTTTGTTTCCAAAGCACTAAAAATTGTCACCCTTCGGGCTTTATTTCTTTAATTAAAGGCAATTTTTTAATGATATGTTGTGTGGTTCAATTTTTTAAGCTCATGCTGCTGTCGTGTATGGGACGCTTTAGTCAATATCTTAAAAAAATGATTATTTATTTGCTAGTGTTGCGAGTTTTATATATTTTCCTATAATTGAATATTTTTTTTGGGTAGTTTTCCTATTACTTTCCTGCTCTGATTTTATTTTATTCATCATAAAAAAATTTTTTGTTTCAAATTGATTAAAGTTTTGGTTTTTCTTTTTGGGCTCTTGTAAAATAGTTAAACACTTTTTCTCGTTAAGGATGAAAGTATAAATTTATTTTCCTTTGTTAGAGTTTATGAGGGTTTGCCCGGCCAAAAGCACTCATGTGTGAAGCTAAACAAAGCATAGTTTAGGTTACCCAAATGTTGTTTGTGGCTTTCTGTGATTCTATTTTTTTATTACTTCCGTTTTCTTAATACACATTATATGCAGATGTTGTTGTTTATAAACTAAAGCATTTTTAGTTTCTTCTTCAACTGCTTCCTCTTCTTTGTATTGGGTTTAAACAATTCAATTTATTATTTATTGTATGTTTATAGTCAAAAACCTGGGGTTGTCTGTTGCTGTATTTTGATGGGCTTAATTTTTAGGCTTTCACAAATCAGTGACTTGTCTGATGATACAGAAAAGTATTTCATAAATCATCATTTAAGTTAAGGGAGCTAAACAAAATATAAAAAAAAAAAATTATTTTAAGGCCGGTTAGTCACACAGCTTATAATTTTCGTATTTTACCCTAGCTGACCTTTAACTAAAACGATTAGCATCCTGGCTCGTGGAGCCACTGATTTTTGAAATGTCATATTTTTTTTTATTTTTTTATTTCTTATCCTAAAATACACACACTAACAGCAGTAAGACACTGTTCACTAACTAACTGGAGACTAAGTCTAGTATTCAAAATAAGTAACGAAGACAATTATGACTCATTTTTGTGAGAAAAATGTGGCGATTACTATACTTTAAGTCTACTTTATTTCTTTTATATGTTTGTATAAAAAAAAAAAAAAAAAAAAAAAAAAAAATCAACTCTAACGCGTTACTAATAACTCATTAAATGACTAATTTTATTTAAAAATACAACATTTTTGACCATCTGTTGGCTGTCATGACAAGAAACAAAACGTGTCATATTAAACTCCATCAACAAAAAGTATTGCAAACAAACAAAACCTAAAAAAAAAGTAATTTATGCAAGAGAAAAACAAGTAAATGAACAATAGCCTAATAGATTACATTTTGAACCTTAAAAAGAAACCAGCAAATCTCTTATCTTAATCATTTTTAAGGAAACAATCGAATGTTAAAGCTCAGCAGCCAACAAGATGTTTGCAACAAAACACTGAAAACGAAACAGACAAGTGACATGAATACAAAGACTACAATACATTAAACAGGTTGGAACAAATTCAAATCTTTTTTTATTAAAAAAAAAGAAAAGCAGAATAAGTAGAAGTAGTAACAGAAAAAGGAAACAATAAAATAAATAAATAAACGTCCAAAATAAAAATTAGCTGTTGTGCATACAAATAAGGCAACCGGACAGTCATTCGTGAAAATTATAAAAAAAAAACAATTTTCTTTTAAAATTCTCTTCCCTATTGAAAGTTATTTTTCTTTAATTTAATACTTTTACTTTAAATTAATACGCACAAATCTGTACTAAATTGATTGCATAAAATTTAATCTTCTACTACTTTTTTCTTGCAACTGAGCTTTTGCTTTATAGCTCCACTTCTCAAGCAAAGCTAAGTATCTAATTAGTTAAGGGCCACGTAGTGCTAAGCATATAAAAATATAAATTTAAATAAATTTAACACTTAAAATCACATTAAAAAACAGCATAAAATTAGTTTTGTTTTTATTTCGAAATAAATAAAGTGAAATGTTCAAGTCCACGCTCGTTTATTTTAATGATAAATAATTAAAATTAAAACATGAAAAGTATGAAGGGAAACTGAAAATGAAAAAAAAAAAAATGATTAACAAAAAAATTACAACAAAGTACGCTTGGAAAAAATAAATTAAAAGTCATAAGCTATGCAACATCTAAGGGTGTAACAGAAAAAGTAATATTTTCTATCCCTAAACGTCTTAACACTGGAAAAATGATTCATATGTATATCCAATGCCGGTATTTAATTAAAATTCTGCCATTGACTCAATGTATTATGTGAATTAATGCAATATTTTCATTGAATTAATGAACTGTTTTCATTGAAATAATATTTTTTTATTGATTAAAAAAAATTATTTCATTCAATTAATGAAATTATTTATCAAGATTAATGAATATTTCATGATATTAATGCAATTATAAATTCTATAAATTAATTTAATATTTTTTATTAAACTAATGAAATTTTTTCATTGAAATAATGAAATTTTTCATTGAATTAAAGAATTTATTTCATTGAAATAATGAAATTATTTATCAAGTGATATTAATGCCATTATAAATTATGTGAATTAATTTAATATTTTTTTTAAATTTCTGCACTTGCCCTTAATTTATTTTATTTGTATTTTCAACGTTAAACACAATAAATATTCATTTACTATTTTTTGAGTGAATGATGGAAATTTGTGCGGTCCAGCGATGATGAGCACACAATTTAGGTGACTAATTTAACTTAAAATTGAACAAAATGTGTTATAATTACAAATTTAAGGCATAATAACAAGGCAATTCAAAGTTAAATTTAAATTAAAGCATACTTTTGGGATATAAATTAAAAAAAAAAAAATTATTATGGTAACCGAGAATAGGACTGTAATATGCAATATTTAACTTAAATTAAATTAAAATAAATTTCTGCTTTTTAAGTATTTCTGAAAAAAAAAATGCTTTGTGGTTAAAACCCCTGGACTAGATACACACTATTCAATTAATTATGCCAAAAATTATTTAAACAAATTTTATTTTTATTTTGTTTTTAACACATTTAACTAAATTAAAGCAGAAACACAAATAAAACAAATTAAACCGTCACAGTCCTTGATTTCATTACAAAGTAATTGAAAAATATATGAATTGTAATTGAAATTTGTGTGCATATGCTGTGTGTGTGTGTGTGCTCTCACATTTCACGATATTCAATTAATTTATAAACAGTTACAATTTTGCTTACGCTCTTGAAATACGCAACAACAACTGCTAAAGAAATTAAAAAAAAAACACATTTTCGAAAATGAATTTCACAAAATCATGTTACATTTAACTATTTAAATTAAATGTGACACAACATGTTTAGACACAGTCAATAAAAACATTTAAATGCTGCACACACTTGCTAACGCATACGCATTTAAAACACAAACACACACCCACTCATAAGCACTCGTGCATGCATATGCTCTCATATTAAATTAAATTAACAGACAAAAATATTGTCTCTTCTCCTCTGTCTAAATAAACAACTGAAAGCTATTTGAATTTTAATTGCAAAATTTTCATGTTGCATACTTTTTGGCGTTAGCTTAGATTTATTTATGTATTTGTATGTTTTATTTGCATGTAGATGTAGGTTTAGGTTTTTTTTTTTTTTTGTTATTCTCATAGTGTTTTTATTTGTACATGTGCAATATAAAAACACTTGATTGTTGTTTATGTTTGTGTTGTTATTCAGCCATTCTGTTTTTTTTTCACTTGTGGCCCTTGCCAAAAGCTTCTTGAAATTGTTAACAACCCAGCAGGACTGCTTGTTTTTTATGAGTGGCTGTGTGTTTAATTTTTTCCTTTGTATTTACATTTTATGACAATTTCACTAAAGTGTAGAAAATTGTTGGTTCAGTTTTTTGTTACTTTCTCTTGCCGCCTTAGAAATTTTTTATGTGAATTTTTTTTAAGTTTGTTGTGTTTTGCTAAATGTACTGTATGTGTGCATGCTTGTTTGTGTATAATAAAAAGGCTTTGGTTTTGTTCTTTTTTTTTGAGTTTTAAGAATTTTGCTAGAGTATGTTGGATTGTGGTTGTATTGTGGTTTTAATTAAAGATTTACAAATATATTTCTAGCAACAAATAAAATCATGCACACGTACACATATAAAAATTCATTTATTTTTTTTTTAATAGAAATACAATCAAATTTTTTTAAATTTCTTAATTTTTTCTTTTACTTTTTGTGGTTTTTTTTTATTAATTTTATTACTTTAGATTTTTTTTGTTTATATATTTTTTGTGGTATTAAAAAATGCACAAGTGCTCAGTTTCATTTTAAAATATTTTAGTGCTTTCGATTTCACTATATTTGCGAAATGATAATAAAAGATATAACTTCGCATAAAAATTTTAATTAAAAGAAATTGTCAACTTCGCAATTAAATCAACTAAATATTTAATTATTTTAACAAATTGTTAATTAAACTAATTAAATAATCCCATTGACGACATGCTTAATTAAAAAAATTTTTTTTTAATATTAATTGAAAAAACTAACTTTAAACTAAAGATGCCATTAGCCCAATTATGAATAAAAATTCCCCGGGAGTTTTTTTTACTTTTCCCTTTCTCCCTCCGCAAGTTACCTGATTTAGGGAAATTTTTCCCAAAAATGAAAATTCTGCCAGAGGAAAAATCCTTAGGAATATTCATAATTGTCGTGATTATATTTTGCAACAAGATTTTAAGCAGTTGTTTGAATTATGAAGATCATACAAACTGAATTTCAATATGAAATATAAAAAAACAGATTGATAGTTTTTCGAATTGTAAAATAATTTTAGTGGAAACAAATTTTACTTTTCAATTTTAAAGCCTCCGGCCAACAACAAATCAATAAAAATTGTTTCTTAATAAAAAAGAACTTAAAAAAAAACTCTGGCATAATTTATAAAAAAAAAAATAAAAAGCAAATATGCAGCAGTAATTTTCATACTTAAATGCAAATTCCATATCCACAAACATCTAATTCAGTTTGAGTTCTTTAACTTTTTTTGTGTTCATCAAAATAAAATAGAATTAAATTAAATAAATCCAAAAAAAAAACTTTCTCCCTACACAGCAGATTCTTATAAAATTTCACAGAATGTCTGTTTTAATTTGTTATGGTACATTTCATATGGCACTCAAAAATATACACATTAAATAATAGAAAAAAGCAGTAATAAAAAACAAAACAAAATCAAACTTTAATTGTATGTGTGTAAGTAAAGTTTGTTATGCCATTTTTAAATTAATACTCACATATGTATGCTTTACTAAAAAATCTCTACCTAAATGTATGCTTTATTTTTTTGTCCTCTCTCTCTATTATTTGTTTGAATATGCATGACTTTTGTGTGTGTGGTTTAAACATCTAAGTTTTCAATTTAACGCTAGAATAATTTTTATATGTATATCCAAGGAGATGATGTTGGCTGACATAAAATGCCTGGCTCAGGTAACTTTCTTTGTGTGCATAAATTTTCTGCCAAAAACCTCTCTTTCTATTTATTTAAATATATAATTGCTTAAGCTGTAAAATAATAACTATGGCTATAATATTTGTGGTTGTGGCTGTTAAATACAAAAAGTTGATGAAACAAAACATAATAATGAATGCTAGTAAAGGATTTCATAAATGCACTAAGAGAATTTTGTCATTAAATTATATGGCAAATGTATTAGTTTTCAGTCAAATCACACATTTCATTAGACTAAGGAAATATTTCATTAGTTCTATTAAATACATCATACATTTAATGAAATAATTTTATTAATTTAATGAAATATGTATTGGTTTTCAATTAATAACACAACTGTCACTAAACCAAAGAAATATTTCACTAATTATGTTAATTAAATAATTTCATTAATTTAATGAAAAATGTATTAATTTTAAATTAATGATATGATTCATTAAATTAATGAAATATTTATACATTTAAGGAAAAATTTATTAATTTTCAATTAACGACAGAATTTTCATTAAAATAATGATGTAATTCATTAATATAATGAAATATTTATACATTTAATGAAATAATTTCGTTAATTTAATGAAAAATTCTTTAATTTAAGGGCTTTCTTATGTGACAAAAGCATTTAAAATTGATATGTGGTTAATATATTTAAATTTAAAAAAAATATTGTCATAATATAATATGGTCTTTTTCAAATTAATATTTTTTTTTTTTAATTTCAAACAAAAAAAAAATATTTTTAAAATTTTTTTTTTTGCAAAATAAAATATTTTTAACATTTTTTTTGCAAAATAAAATGTTAAAAAAATTTTCCCATAAAAAATTAAAAGTTTTAATTTTTTTATTGAGCCATAGGGCCCAAAAAATTTAGGCTTTTATTAAGAATTTCATTAATTTAAAATCATTTGTTTAAAAGATATTTGCATTTCTTGCTTAAAATTTCTTTTGGTGATGGTAAATTTTTATAAATTCCTTGAACTTTTTTTTTTTTTTTTTTTTGAACAACAATTTGGGTTAGAATTTGAATGCCACTTAATAAGCCTATTAAATAATATTAAAAGAGCATTTGTGTTATAAATAAATATTTTTTTTCTAATGTTTGTTTTACATTTACATAATTTTTTTTTCTAAAGAAAATAGGAATTCCTTTTTAAAATATTTTTGTTTATTATTTGCTTTGTGACATAAATTGCATACTTTAAGGCTAACAAACAACAAACCAAAAAAATGTATATGCATTTAAAAAAAAAAATAAATAATTTATGTAAAAGAAAAGGGATTTTCTTGTTCTGTTTTTGCTAAACAGAATTCTGTTAAATTTTTATTTTATCTATCAGCTTTGTAGACCCTTAGTAACAAGATATTGCTAGGAGTTTCTATTGTGGTTTTGGTGGTCTTTAGCTTATGAAATACATAAGGTTGGACCATAATTTTTTTAAGGTATTTGGTAAAATTTGTTACAACAAAGTAAATACTTAGAAATTCAAAAAAATGTTTTTTTTCTTAAATTGAATTATTTTATAGCTTCATGAATTTGTCAAGTTTAATTTAAGTCTCACAGAGCGTATATATTTTACCTTTTCTTAAACAGTTTTAAGCTAAGTTTATATGCCTTAAAATGGGCTATTATTTTATTGCACTTAATCCAGTTTGTCTTTTTTTTTTGGTTTGGTTTGGTTGCTCTTATTAACAAACCTTTTTTGTAAAAGTAGGCCACAAACTGACATGTTGACATACTGACAGCTGAAGCAAACAACCCAAAAATGGGATTGCAAATAACTAAAAAAAAACAAAAGTTTATCACGGTTGTTATTTTTCTATTAAATATTTGAATGAAAAATTACTTGAAACCTAATGGTACAAACGTTATTGTAACAAACAAAATTCATGTATTCAGGTTTGTCTAAATAATTTAGTTTTCATATGAAACTAGTAAAACGTTTTTTTTTTCTTTTTAATAATTTCAATTATTTCTTTTTATTCGTTTATTTGTTTGTTTGCTTGTTAAATCTTAGATTAGATGTGTGAAATTTCAATTTACTGGCACACAAACAAAATAATAGAATAAAGTTAATTTTTGCATTAAAAAAAAAAAAAGAACACTCAACATATATTTAATGATGTCTCCATATCAGAAAACAAACAAATAAACTGTTTTTCATTAGACTTGGCAATTCAACAAAGCCAAGTGGAGCAGAGGGTGTTCTGTTATTCTACCAATTTTCTTGCTGTCTTGCTGACTACACTTAGGGATTTTACATTAAAATGAAGAAGATAAATGGGTATTAAAACATTACAGTCACTTCTTACTTTAATCTATTTTGTACATCACTTTTTATAAAATAAAAAAAAAAAAAATTTTATAAAATATAAAACGGAAATTTTTTTAGGTAAATTTATTTCAATAAAAAAAATTAAAATCAAGAGATATTTAATGAAATAAATTACTAAAGACAAGTTTTTGATTGTGATATTATTTTTAAATGCACAAAAAAAGAACAAATGATTTTGTTCTTCCTTAAAAAGCATTAATTAATTTTTAATATTTAAAATAAAATACTCAAGCTGATATTTTTGAAAAATATGATTCATAGATAATTTTACTAATTTTTTTTTTTTTTTAATAAGTAAACTTATGCCAATTTGGCCACTGAGTCAGACATTTAAATTTTTTTTTTTTTTTTTTTAAACATTGTTCTTTTTTGACCATAAACCATTAACAAAGAACAAATTTACCTTAAGCGTGCTTTTAGTCATTTTTAATGATTTAATTCTCATTATGAAAACACACTTCATAATAACGACTCGTATCTTAATATACCTGCTACATCTGCTTTAATTAAGTAATGAGGCACGTTTTCATTATAATTGTTTGCTAAGCAAATAAAAGGGAGGGTAGCAAAACAAACACAGGCCAGTTAAGGCTAACGAGTAATTATTGATTACCTTTTGTTTTAGGAATATTAAAGTAATTTTTTAAAATATTAATCATGTGTGTAAAATATATTTTACTAAAATTATGTTTTCTTTTTTAATGCTTTTAATGAATTGAAACGGTAAAAATAGACTTTTTTAAATAAAAAAAAATTAAATAAAATATTTTATATAAATTATTTTTTTTTAAGATTTTATTACTTTTTTTTAGTAAATAAAAATTAAAAAAAATTTTAAATAAAAAATTAAAATCAGGTACAACATTTGATTAACTCAAACATTTGATTAACTCACAGTGCTACGCGATTGAATTAAAAAAAAATGCAAACATTCAAAAAAACAAATATGCAAAAAATCAACGATCACAGCTACTGCGTAGTAAAATAAGGATTTTTTTTTGTTTATATGTGTTAATAATGAAACACCGCTTTGTATTGTGGAAGGCTTTCATCATTTGCTTTTAGGATTTAAGCGTCTCGAACAGCATACAAAAATCAATCAGTTTCCAATCTTGCATCGCTTATGAGTTGAGAATTTGAATTTTACGAGACATATTTTTTTAGAATTTTTTAACCCTTTAATTCTTCAACTTATTTTTTTTTTTTTTAATATTTTTTTTATTTAGGAGTTAAAAAAGTCAAGGGTTAGAGAGTTTAAAAAAATCGACAAAATATTTCCCAAGTTTGCTGAACATTTCATGGAGGATTTACATGGTCACAAGTAAAATTTAAAGAAAAAAGGAAACTATTCTGGCGATCAGCCCAATCAAGAATATTAATTAGGAATTTTTTCCCAAGGAAAATTTTGGTTTTTAGGGAAGAAATTCAGAGATCATTCTATTTATTTGTTGGTTTATTTTATTTAACCTATTTCTTTTTAATTAATCCATATTTTTCTTTATGATAAGAGGAAAGGAAAAGTGAAATTGAGATTCAGATTATTTTTGTCCCCTCTGCCACAATTTTTTATAATTATTTATTCTTCATATGATTTCATTTATTGTAATTTTTTAATAAGACATTACCATTTCACTAAGAATTTAACTGAATACTCTTTTTTTTCCTGGCATGGCTTCGATATTAAATTTTATTTGTTAATCAAAAATTTTATAAAAAAAAAAATTTCCATCTATTTATTTTTATATTTTCTGACATCAAATTTTATATCCAGCTGTTAATAAATAAATACCTCAAAATTATAACAATCACTTAAATAAATTATGTATGACACGTTATTACGTTCTAAGCTGTTAACATGCATCCATATCATTGCTGAAGCCGTAAAGTATTTCTTGCGAGCTGCTTTACTTCTTTCTCTTTTTAATCTGTGATATGTGTGATAACACATACACAAAAAAAAATTGTAATCATAACAAGACTTTTGATGCTTGTGCATAGGAAAACATGTCAATTGCATTAAATTTTCGTGCTTGTTCTCACGTTTATACTTTCGTACACATGCCAAACATGATTTCCACTAAAGTATCTGTGTGTGTATTGCATAAACACTACGATAGCTATAAAATAAACAGTAATCAAAAATGTAATGCATTTAAGATTTCTGTAAGACATAAACACACACGTTTTCTCTGCGAAAGGAAAATGTGGGTAAACATTAAATGCAATATTAACAAGATTACAAAGGCAGATACTTGAATAATTTCATCAAAATAAAATACACATTTAACAAATTTTTTACTTTTCTACTCAAAAAGCTAAATTACTTAGACAAACATTCAAAACATTATTTTTCATTAAAAAGAAGAGGGAAAAATTAAAAAAAAATTTTACTTTTAACTTTAACTAATACTTAAATTTATTTTAAAAATATTTAATAAATATAAAATTGTAACTAAGATTTACTAGATGAAAACTAGTTTTAACCTTTAAACCCCATAAATTATGCAACATATTTTAAAAGCAAACACGTTCCTAAAAGTATGCTCACATTTGTTAATTATTTGTGGATAAAAGGTATAGCAGTACATTTGTAGCGTGCAGATTAGTAGGTAGCACACTATCCTACCCATCTGGGAGTCTCAGGTTCGATTGCTGCCTAGATCACGGGTGTTTTCTGCAGACAAGCCAACAAGCTACGCGGATTCGTGTTGTGTTGTGTTGTGTTATTTATTGTTTATATATCTTGCTTTGTTGCCGAATAAATTAATTGAAAAAAAAAAAAAATTATTATTGCTTTAATTTCTTCACGTTACCGAACTTTAGAGAAATAAACTTTTATTCAAATTGCGTGTATGGGGGCCACAGTAGCTGCAGCCCTGTAGCTTTTAAACCATCAAAATAATTATTTTCATATTAACGTGGCTATTTTAGTTTTGAAATTTTGGATTTAGTTGATAGCTTGCTGTCATTTAAACCACTTAATTCCTTAAAATAATAGATACTCTTTTTGTTTAATATTTACTGCTAACCTACCCGCATGTACGAGTATTTAATATCATTAATTCATATTTTCTTATTAACATTTTGAATTTATGAAATTATTTTCCTATTCATATACTAATTGAGGGATTTGTTCAAGTGTATCTTTTTATATCTTGATTACCTGCCTTGTTTGTTTTACTGTACACACAACATGTTTGACTCTTAATGCTCAAAAGCCTAATTAGTTTAATTAAGCGCATTAACGAAAAATACGAAAATAATTATTAACTACACAATTTTGATTTCAGTTTACAAATTTTGCTGAGGAGATATTTGGTAGTGGTTATTAAAACGTATTCAATTTACTTTATTTATTTAATTTTTTTTAGTTGTATTTTGTATTTTTTTTTAAATATAACAAAACGAAATGTGGGCTATTCCATAGCAAATTCTCACTCCGATACATAACCTCACACTCCTTTACGTAACCACACACTCCATTATGTTGTCTCATACTCCGTTACGTAACCTCTTACTGCTACGTAACCTCACACTGTTACATAACCTCACACACTCCGTTACGTTATCTATACTTCGTTACGTAACCTCACACTCCGTTACGTAATCTCACACTCCTTTGCGTAATCTCATTTCCTTTGATTACTTTAAGGCTGCCAGTATTTTAATAATTTTTTTTTTTTTTTGTTTTACTAATTCAAAAAACTGTTTTAAGCGATGCCTTAGTATAGGATTGGTAGTGTTTACTGAGACTCAGAAAAGAATGAGTAAAACATACAATTTTCTTTGAATTTATTTTCACTTATCCACTGCTTTTTATTTACTATTGATCCTTTTTCTTCGCTGTTGTAAAATACATACTTTTGCTTGCTTTTCAAGAATGCAGACTTAATTCTCTTCTGTTCGTATCGATTATTAGCATTAGAAAATCTCGCAATATCAAAAATTTTTTTTCCAAACGTAAACAATTTCGATTACGACTGATTGAATAAGACCCTCGATTTTCTTATTACATTTTTTATTTAAAAAAATAATTATCAGTTCAAAGATAAAAAATAAGTAAAGTTTTAAAATATTAAAAAAAAAATTGTAAGAGTGATGAGAGCTGTCTTTGTCCATACACATTGATTAAACTTAAGAGGCCAAACTAAATTGGAGCGGTGTTTTTAACTAGCCACCCAAATTTGGTGCCAAAGTTTTACTATCGAAAGTTGTCAGTCATAATAAGCCTCTGTGTGTCTGTGTAATTTTCCTAATTTTAAAATAAAAATAAAATAAGCTTTTTAAAGCTCATTTAATTGTGACTTTTTTCTTCTAGTTTTTTTTTTCAAGCTTAAGGTGGAATTATAAATATTAGTTTTTATATCGACATTTCGCTTAAAATTTGTGTAGCTTCTTCACTCCAAAATGCAAAGTGCTTACCTTTAGAATAAAATTAAAAATATTGTATTTGGCTTAAAATATTCCAACTGAAAGTAAAAGTTCTTTCACTTTAACATGTGTGTGTGTTTCTTCTTTTTTAGTGTTCTTCTTAGTGTTCTATTTTTAGAAACCATTTTCCTTAAGTTGATAAAATGTTAATGCCGTTTAATACAATTTATACAACTGTTTAGCTTGTTAAGCCTTTTGGCTGTCCCCACATGCAGCTTAAGGACATTAAATGTTAAATTACTTAAATTTCTCCCTTATGAATTGGCAGGCCAGTCAGGTTATTATAATTTTTTTTTTGTTTTGCAACAAACAACCAGAAAATGAAAGAAGCAAAAAACAGCAGCAAAATCATGACCTCAAATGTAGAGCATAAAAACGTGTGTTGGCTTTCAAGAAGAAAAATGAAATAAAAATAAAATTCATGAATTATAAAGTCTATGGACTCTAAGATCATAAAAAAAATTATTTACTTTCACTTTATGCTATATTATTATTAAGTAACAGATATACCTACATGCATACCTAACAGCGGGCATTGTAAGGGAAAAGAAAATAATAATAATATTTAGAGCAGCAGGTGAAATAATAATTTTTCTTAAATAAAAACCAAAAAAAAAAGAAAAAATATATTTATACTACAAATAACAAAAACACCAGATGACACTGTTGCTTGAAGTGGCTGAGGCTGTAACGGCTTCTTTCTCCAATCTGGTGACAAAGTGGGAAAAGCCAGCAAAACTTGATAAAAATTTGTGTCAGCCGAAAGTAAATAATAAGATGGCTTCCAGGTATTGAATTTTATTTCTGTTATAAATAAAACAAAAAGGTAACTCTTACTCTAGTTATTTATGTCACACCCCCCAAGTTAATTTTTTTTTTTTTTTGTGACATTAATTTTGCTGGGAATTTATGTTTGTTGCAAAACAATAAAGTTGTCATTCGTTATTATCTTAAGCTTCTTTTTTTCTTTTTTTGCTCTCCTTTAATGGTTTTGGCTGTTTTCTGTTTGGTTTGTGTTTTGGGCAAAAAATCTATGAACCAGTTTGTTTGTTTGGAAGTAACATTTTACTTCCCTTTTTTTTTTTTGCTGTTATCATTATCTTGGTAAAAAAAAAGGGAAGACAAAAAATACATGAAATATTATGTGTCTTTATTTACTCTTTTTTATTTTTATTATTATTGGCTTGCCTACATAGCAAATATCTTTATGTGAAATGACCATTATCAGGATAGAAGAAACTTTTTAAGGACAAAAAAATAAAAAATAATTTGTAACGTTGAAAGCAAAACTATGCTGTAGCATGATGTAATAATATAAAGTCTTTAACTATTTGTTTTATGTTATCGTAATGGTTATATCAACACTAAACTCAATTTTATTTTTTATATAAAAAAAAAACTAGTACCAAAGGTCTTGGTTATTTGTAGTTTAACTAATTATTGGCAAAAATAATAAGATGAAAAAATATCACAAAAAAAGTTTAATATTCAGGAAAATAAAACAGCAAGAAAGATTTTTTTTTTTTTTTTTTTTTTTTTTTTTTTTTTTTTTTTTTTTTTTTTTTAATCTTAAAAGAGTTTTGATAAAAAAAATATTTAATAAAAATTAGGTTTAAAATTATATTCAAATCAGACATTTTGTTAAACAGGTTGCTCACTTGGGTCCTTTGATAGGAACCCTTTGTGCAATGGAGTTAAAAGAGCGATATAGTAAGAAGAGAAGAAAAAAAAAACATTTAAAAAAATTTTACAGCTGTTTCATCAGACGCTATTCTGAATCTTCAGTAGATTACTCCCAAGTCTTGTTGAGAGAAATATAAAAAGAATATTTCCATTTGTTGTGTAATGTTGGTTGAAAAATTTTGTTTATTTGGTTCAATTCCCACTTTGTTAGTTTTTTTTTTTTCTTAATTCAACATTTTGAAACTTTTTTGTCTTCTGAATTCTTAAGCAAATTTTTTTTTATTTTAAATTCAAAAATAACAGGTCATATTTTTAAACATTCCTATTTAATTGTTTTTAAAAATTCGTGTCTAAAGTCCATACATAACCTTGTTTTATATGCAAAAGAACTAATATTTTATTCCTTTTAAATTCATTTTATGGAATTTTTATTTTCTTTTTGTAATTCCCCAGAATATTATTATCTTTTTAGAAAAAAAAAAGTCTAAAAGTATGCAATAATTATTTAAATGTATGAAGTACTTAATATTAATATTTTCAGTTTTAAAAGTGATGCCTTTAGAAAGGCTTATCGTTATTATGGTTTGTTTAGCATACTTGCGTGCTGTTAACAACTACATTTTACATTGTTGCATACAACATGAAAATGTCTTCTTTTGGCTTCGGCTTGGCTTGGTTTCGTATTTTCCTACTACTCTTTTTAGTTAGTTGTATGTGTGTTTGCTTATGTCTGAAAATTCCAAAAATTTTCTACAATTGTTTTTCTCTTTTTTTACTTTTTAATATTTTAGGTTTGTTAAAAATATTTGCATAGTTGCAGGGGCATGGTTTATAAAGTCTTGGCTTTTGTAAAAGTAAATGTTAAGCAAAATTGTGATTAAAATTTTTGTTAGTTACTTACTTGCTAACTTTGTTTTATAAAGAAAGTTGGCATAACAAATTAACTATGAGTCAGTTGAAAGTCATTACTAAACATAATTTTTTTTTAATAATTTTAATAAGCTTCTTTTTATATTTAAATTGCATTCTTAATTAAACTTTTTACTCAATGCTTAGCAAAGCAGACTATTGCTTTTACAATTTCTTTTAGAAAAATGTCTCATATATTTGCTTTTTAACTGACTTTATCAAGTGAATTATTATTATTTTTTTTAATTTGAAATTTCATA
Organism: Thelaira solivaga; assembly: GCA_947397855.1. NCBI lineage: Eukaryota > Metazoa > Arthropoda > Insecta > Diptera > Tachinidae > Thelaira > Thelaira solivaga. Next base: position 80,020,495 of record OX377611.1, on the reverse strand, counting down.
CAAAATGTCTCTGCTGCTGGTATATATTTCTTTTGTTTCCACAATGACAGGCAATTTCATTTAAGTCATATAAAGTATGGCATATCATAAGGCTGCTTACAATACATGGCAGCAAAGTTTAAATGAATGAATATCAAAAGCAGACAAATTAAGTGGAGTTTTTTTGTGTTGTTGGTACTCTATTTCTAGTTGTCAGTCTTAAATAAATATTTCTAATTGTTTTCCTTTTTTTATGCAAGCTAAAACAAAAAAATGTATATAGTGCTGGAGTAGCAATCAGTCGTCTGTGTTTTAAGCACTGCAGTCTTTTTATTTATTAATTTTTTTTTTTGAAATGTCTGGGAACAAATTGCTCAACTTTTATTTTGTTTTTAATTTCTAGCATAAATCATAGCAAGTACTACGTTAAAGTACACACTTAAAATGATTGATTTGTTTTAAAAAACTGTATAAAAATGGCATTCTAAAAGTCATTTATTTACATTTTGAAAAAAAAAAAAAAAAAGAAAAACCTTAAACAATTTGTAACTGCTGAGCTTAAGAAAAACTCATAACGTATATTTTGTTTTAAATTGTAGCATCCTTCTCAGCAGCAAGCTTACCACACAATACACCTTACAAAATGTTGTTAAACATGACATTAAGATGGGGTAATAAGCAGTCATATTTTGTTAAATGGAACCTTAGCACTGTGTTGGCTATTTTATTAAATATTAGAACAACAATTTTCAACATATTTTAGGCTTAAGGCTTCTCTTCTAAATCACAAAAAAAATGTTACAGTTCCTTCAAAACTAAAATCTCTCTTAAACTTTTTGTGGTGGTTTTAAATAATAATTTGAGCTTCGTTAGCTTATCGTTATTAAATCTCTAGAACTTTGTTGTTTGCTTCATTGTTAAGCAACAAAAAAATTAACAAAAAAGCAATACCAACAATAGATATAGAGTCCTAATGAAAATATCTGTTGTTTGATTCTTTTTTTTTTTAAATCAATGAAACATTGCCATTGGTCTAATGAAATGTTGTCTTTGATTGAAAATAATGAATCATACTTTAACCCCCTAATCCAAAAAAAAAAAAGCAGACTTTAAAGTCAACATTATCGAAATTTTTCATAAATTTTACTTTTTTTTTTGGATAAAAGCATAAGTGTTTTAACAGCTTTATTTTCAAAAATATATTTTTAATTTGTAATAGGTTTTAAAAAAATAAATCGCATGTGGAAAATTTTCTTTATATTTTAATTTGTTTGTTCGCTATACAAATTTTTTGTTTGGCTACAGATTTTTTTTGGAATTTGACTCATATTTTTAATCTCTATACCCGAAAGAAGGTCGCCATATACTTTTGCATCAGCCACGCCCATTTTGAAACCCACTTTCTAAAGATTGTCATCCACAGACTAGTTGTGGCGTGTATTAGCAATATATACTTTAAAATATTTTATTTAATTTTATTTAATACTTTAATTGGCGTCTGTGCTAATAATGCTATTAAAGTTATAAGCCACTTAGTGAGTGCCGATAAAAATTCTTTCTATATAAATTAATTTTCTGTTTGCTTGTTCGCTACACAGATTTTTATTTTCCAAAGGATTTGTCTGAAATTTTTTCATATAAACTCTATATACTTTTGAACCAGCCATGCTCATTTTAAAGCTCACAGAACAGTTGTGTACTTAATTTAAACCTGAAACTATGATTTAAAATGTTTTTTTTATTGGCGTGAGCCATTTTATAAAGTAGTGGGTGACTGCATTTTTCTATTTGTAAATAAATTTCTATTAAAACTATACCGACTCATGTAATGAAGTACTAGGCAAAATCGTTTAGTTTAAAATAAATTTAAAATTAATTTTATTTTTCTTATGAAAACTTAATAAGGAAAGTGTTTATTGTGAAAAAGAAAAGCACAAAAGAGCTTGTGGCTTCTTATGTTTTAAGTATAAATTCTTAAATAATTTTTAATAACTTTTCAAAGATTAACTTTTATATTCACAAAAAATATATATTTGCTATAGCAACTTTGTTTGTTTTTTTTTTTTTTTTTGCTAAATAAAGCAGTAAATTTCCTTTTGATTTTCTATAAGCTTTTTGGCAATTTAATTTATTATTTTTTAATTTAATACCTTGAAAATAGTTTTAGTTTATTTAGTTTGTCTCTTTGAGTTTTATTTACATAAAGTAAAAAGATAATCAATTTTAATTAAATTTAACTAAATTATTTTAACAATATTTCAAATCTTTAATTTACTTAAAAATTCTTTTTAAAACAAAATAAAAAAATCATACACAATTTTTTGTTTATTTGCCAATAATGTTGTGTGTTCTTCCCTTAAAATATTTTTTTTTTTTGTTATGTTTTTCTTTTAATAATATTAAAAACGAGATTTATTTTATTTATTTATTTTTTGTTTGTTTTAGTTTAGTTTACTGCATGCAGTAAAAATAATTTACATTTTGCTAAAGTAGAAATAAAGTTTTAAAGCAAAACATAAGTAAAACAAGAGGTTTTATAAAAAAAAAAGAAAAGGAATTATTAAGCCACAAAATAGATAACTTTTTAACCTCAAAGTTGTTTTTAGTTTTTGTTAATGTTAAAGCTGAGAAAAATGTTATAAATTCTAACATAAAATAAAAAAGTTTTTTATTATGGTCTGGCGTCAATAGACATTTTATAATATTAAAACAAATATTTAGTTTCAAGTACGAGTAATTTTTTTCTGTTGTAAAATGCACTTTAGACAAAAGCACAACAAACAACAAGTTAAGTTAATCTGATTACAATAATGAAAAAAAAAAAAAATGTTTTTTTTTAAATAAAACTAAAACAAAAATAAAAACAAAAAAACTTTAGTGTTTTAAATATTGTTAAACTCAAACATAAATAACAAATTAGCAAATAGTTAAACAACCAAATCTCTCTAATGATAATTAACTTTAGTGTTTCAGTATTTGTTTGCTTAACTACAAAAAAATTTTTTTTTTGTTATCAAAATATTTAAAAATAAATAAAACAAAAGCAAGTTGTGCTATACTTTTTTTTTTAATCATTCATTTTAAGATATTAAGTTAAATTATTTGAAAATTTTACAAAATTAAATTTAAAAGCTTTAAATGTCTTCATTAACAAAGAGATTTTTAATCCATTTGGTGAATGAAAATGTATACATTTTCTTTTGTACCCGCATTTTAATTAAAACAATCAATTTCTTGGTTTTTTTTATCTTTTTATTTAGAACCTTCATTTCATATTGATAAATGATGTACAGCATAAAAGTTACACATCAATTATATGCCTCGTTAGGATTTTTAGCTTATCTCTCTGCTTTTCTTCTTCTTACTTTCTCACTAGTTCTGTTTTTCTAACTAAAATTCTTAGTCTGTTTAAAGTCAAAAATATCTTTAGCCGAGATTCAAAGCATACTTTCAGGTAAGCATAAGCAAAACAAAAAGTAAAAGTTACAGGCATAAAAAAGTAAAAGCATACTTATAGGCAAACAAAAGCTAAAGCATACTTTTAGGCAAACAAAACCAAAAAAGTAAGGCATGAAATTAAAAGAAAAGTCCAAATAATCTACTACAAAGTGCAAAATATCATTTTATGAAATCAGGTTAGTTAAAGCTAAATTACATTTTTGCTATAAAAAATCTTTCAGAAGCCTTATGTAGGTGTGGCTGAGTGAGTGTATAAAAGAAAATTTGTGTTGTTTAATTTGATTGATGGCCAGGTCAAAGACTGACAGCTGTTATGCTGCTGCGTATATTTCGCAAAAGCTTTATCGTGTTTATTAGTAAATTAAAAAAAGAAAGAAAAAAAAGTTTCTTTTTTGTTAGTCCAGCTTCAGATTTATTTTTTCAATTAACAAATTTTCATTTTGGAAAATATAATTATTTACTAAAAAAAAAAATTTCAATTTTCTTAAACAAAAAACAGCTCAACATCTAGCGTACACTTCTACTAGCAACAAAAACAATAAACGAAAATTTATTTTTGTGTTCCATACAAAAGTTCATACCTTTTCTTTTAAAAAGCCTCGAAGTTAATGTTTTCCCTAAAACAAAAATTTCTTATGAATGAAACAAATCAATAGCAAATACAAGGGGATATAAAAAATGTCTAGTTTATGGGCAGATTTTTCTTTTTTGTTATTATTATTATTGTCTGATTAGTTTAGTTTTATGGTGTCATTTACACTTTTAGTTCTTGGTAGTGGCGTTATAGGTACATGTGTATGTGTTGTGATTGTATAAATTCTGAGACATTGATTGGTTTAGTCATTACTAAATATTAGCTTGTTTTGATGAGTTTTTTCTCATTATTTTTGTTATTTTTATTATTATTAATAAATGTATATTGTTATTAAAGTGTTTCGTATTAAAATATTATTAATAAAATTTATTACAGACAATAAAAGTGTGTTAAAGTTATTATGTAGAGAAATGTTAGCAAGAAAAAAAAAAATATAAAAATTAAAGCTGGTATAGAAAATGATTAATAAGCACTTGAAATAGCAATTATAATAACACAATATCTGCAATAAGTCTACTTTATTTATTTTTATTTTTTGTCTCACAGAAAACAACTTAAATTGAGAGAGTCAATTGCAAATTCAATTGTAGTAACCAAAATTTAGTTCTCTTAAGAATATTTCTAAGTGTAAGACTAAATTTCTATAGTCACAACCAAAAAGCTTAGATTATCACAACTGCATTTGTGTTAGGAAATACATTTTTAAATCAAAAACGAAATAGTTTTCTCAGTGTGAAAATCCAGTTGTAACAATCAAAGTTTTTAGTTGTAGTAACCAGAATTCTTTTAAAAATATTTTGAACTTACTTATTTGTTACGAAAAAATTTCGATTATTACAACAACATTTTTCATTAGTAACCAATTAAGTTTCAACAACCGAAGGTTTTTTTCTCAGTGTTATAGATTTAATGGAAATTTAGTTGTACTAACCAAAATTCTTTAATCTCTATTCTCTGCCAAAATTTAGTTCTTTAAAAAGTATTTTGAGCTGTAATTTTTAATTTTTTTTGTACCACAAAAAAAAATTCTATTATTCTAACAGAATTTTTGCTTAATAAATAACAAATTTAGTTGTCTCAGCCGAAATTGTTTTCTTAATATTGTAAATGGAATGTACTCGTATAATTTTTTTAAATAAAATTTGAAGCGGTTTTTTATTCATTTTAGATACATTTGAGCTAAAAAATACTGTAATTTGAATATTAGTTCGATGAGTAAAATTAACACTTTCCAACAATAGCAAGCGTTCAATAATTATTGAATTATAATTGTTAATTTTATAACACTAAAGACGTCAAATCTTTGAGACTTAAATAAAAATTCTAATTTAACTTGGGATGGTAGCAAAAAGAATAATTGGCAGAATACCAAATTGTAATTTATTTAGATTTTAAAAATTTATCGTTTTTCAAAACGGCTGTTCTGTCAAAGCCGCTTAACCAGCTTTCTTTCTAACTAAATATTTACTAAAGCATTGATCCTTAAAACAAACAGTAAAATAATTTAATATTTTAAATGATTTTCCTTTTTCCCGCTGAAACTACAAAAAAAGAAACTTTCTTTAAGCAAATAATTTGTTTTATTTATTTTTTTTTTTTTTTTGATAATATTTCTTTTTATTTCTTAACTTTTATGTTGGGTTAAGATATTGATTGCATTTATAATGTAAATTTTCCTTTTTTCATTACAAAAAATTTACTTTTTCTTATTAATATTTCTTTTTACGCTTTTCCTTTACAATTTTTCCTGCATAAATAATAAAATGGAAATAGAGAAAATACTTATTTTTTTTTTCAAAGCATTAAATAAGAAATTTTTTTTTATTTCTTCAAGCTAAAATCATTTGATTCCTTTTTGGATATATTTAGTTTAATTTTAATAAGCTAAAAATTGCTTATTAAAAAATTATTATTTTTAAGTTTTGTTTGAAATATTTACCATGATAAGCAATAAAATTAATTTAAATTGAAATAATTTCTGCTGCTTGGAAAGAAATAACCAAAAATCAAATGCAGACACTCAATCTCGCTTGAAATTCATAAATTGTTGAAAATACTTTAATAAACGGCATTGAATACTAAGATTTAGACTTAAAATTTACAAAAATTAAATAAACAAAAACTAGAATTAGAACGAAAACTAAAAGCAGAAACAAATCACCTGCTTACTGCTGACAGAATTGATCAACTGTTTGATTTCCATGAGGCAGATACCAAGCCCAACCGATATACACGATCCCATAGTAGCCCGAAGAGAGATATACAACTCCACACCAAAGGTATTCATTATGAATTCCTCGGGTGATTTGTCTGCCATAGGTACTTAAAACGGGTCCAAATTAGACCATTAAAAGGACTCAGTATCATTTTGTGTTGGGTCTATAACTTGGTGCAAAAACCAAAACTAAAAAAAATTAATAACTTTATGATCACAATTTACTAGTGGCTCTATTAGGGTTCACAGCTTAACTATAGTTTATTTGATTACAACTCTGTGTTTGTACAGTTGACAAACACATACAAAAATGACCTCTCATCAATAGCAGTTGTTTCAATTACAACTCAACTGAGTTGAGCTGTGAACCATAATAGAGCCATAATTTTTTCCGACAAATAAAAAACTTACTTGTATTTTTACTCAAAAATTTTTTACATAAATATTTTCTACATTCTCTAGCTTAATACCTTAAAAGAATATTTCGCTAGTAAATTTTGTCATATTAAAAATTTCAATTTATTTTTTGTGCACATATTTGCATATCGACAGCAATTTTATTATTTTTTATACATAATTTTTGGCGTTGGCACAAATATTAATAATTCATAGAAAAATTTTTAACATCAAACTGACTAAATATGTATGTAAAAGCAGTTGTGCTTATAGAAAAAAGAAATTAAATAATATTAAAAAAAAAATTATTTCTGTATCAATATGTAAAATTATTATAATTTGAAGGTTTTTTGTTTAAAAATATTTTTTACATTTTTTTTAACTGCGCGATTAGTGAAGGATTTGAATTGGTTTAAATTTATTGAAAGCAAGTTTTCTTAGCAGGCTTTAGGGTATTAAACAGGACAATTTATAAGAATATCTGTGCTAATTAGGAAAAATCGCTTATGTCAACTTGTGGTTTACAGCGTAAGGCGGTATATTCCACAAGCAACCGTTTGCTAGACTTAGGAATAATTTAAGGCTTCTAAAGTTGTAATTAAATCATCTCTTATAATATTGACTTTTGTAACATCGACTTGGTTTGTACTCGTCGACGACTAACGTAATACGGTTGATTAATTAAAATTTTTATTAAATTTCATGATTCTGAATAATCTCTACTGTAGTCGACTATTATCAATGCCGACTAAAGAAATAGCACATGAGTGTATGTGGCCTTCATAACAGAAAAGTTTCTTTAATTACGTAAAATAAAAATTTCTATTAGCTGCTTAACATTTCGTTTTATTTAGTCATTTTTTATTTGTTTTTTTTTTTGAAACATCTTGTCTCGTTTTTGGTTTAGATAGTGTTTGTATTGTTTTTCATTTCTTCAGTTTTTATAAGTATGTAACTGTCAGAAGTATCTGTTTAAGTACCATATTACTCAAATCAAATCATCGTCATCATCTTCTCCAATGTCTCGTTCCATATTTACTTTTTATTTTATTTTATTTTTTTCCTCCTTTTGTTTCCTTTTTCTGTGTTCTAGTTTGCCTGCAGTAAAGTTATTTGTTTAAATATCCATTTTTACGCAGTCATATTTTGCTCTTTGCATTGGAATTATTTGCATATTTTTTATGTCGTAATAATCATAGCAAAATCAAATATGAAACTGATAGGTTGCTTTCCTTAACATTTTTTTTGTTCATATTATTAAAATAAAGTAAAAAAAATTCCGCTAAAGTACTTACTATGAGTTTGCAGGAAATATAATAAAGAAAAATATTTTTCAGACTATAAATTTTAATCGATATTAAATTCCCAAGTCCGGCAACGTGAAAAATTTAAGTAATAAATATCAATGATAAATCAACAAAATCAGATAGGCCTTTCTAAACGTCTGCTGTTTTACAGTGCAAAAGCAGTGATTTCCTGTCAACAGATTCGATCTGTCGAAAATCTGCTTTAACTAGACTTAATTTGAAAAAAAAATCTCTCTTTAATTTAACTTCAATTAATTAGCCTATTATAATTCAAGTTATTAATTACACATTTCAGTGTAGTAAAACTATTATTGATCGAAAATAAGTAAGACCTTCTTTAAATTATACTGTCGATAAAAGAACTAATTAAAGAATTTATAGGAGGTCTTAAATTAATTATTTTCTTTGAAGCTTATTGGCTTGCGTGCAAAGAAAACTTAAATTTCTAATGGCACCCTAACATACACATCAAAACATTAGCTACTTGTCTTTTTAACACTCACAAGCCACCAAACAGATATCTTGCTTTTAAAGCTGTGCACTTTCTAATTCGTGACGGTTATTAAAAAATCTCTTTTAAGTAAGTGAAAACAAAATGTAAATGTAAAACGGCATGTGTTGTTTATTTATCCTATAATTATTTTACAATAAATCATTTCAAACTTGGTGTGAAGTAAACTTTGGGGTTTTTATAAAACAATTTTTTTTTTTTTTTTGGTACATAAGTTATACATTAAACATTTATTTATCACCTTGTCTTAATTTAAAATTGCTATAGAATTTATGTTTAAATAAATTCAAAATCGATATTTTTCCAGTAAAAGATCTTCAACTAAAAATGAATTAATTTTAGTTGCCAAAATTTCAAAGATCCTGTCAATGTCTCGCTTAAGGAAATACAATTTAAATAAAAATTTAAATTAAAAAAAAATTTATTTAAAAAAAATTTTAATTTAAAAAAAATTGCATTAAGTTAAAAAAAATTAATTAAAATTTTGAAAGTTTTGAAATATAACAAAATATTAATCTTTATTTGTGCTTAATTCCAGAAATTGTGTTGGTTTTAAAATTTATTCTTTTACTCATGATATTCTCATGAGTTATTTATTCAGTACAATAAGTACTGAAGGGGAGAGCATACCTATATGGACCATTTCATCAGACGCTACTCCGAATCCTCAGTAGGTTACTCCCAACGTTTCTTGCAAACATTAGAACCTTTATATTGTAAAAGCAATTGACTAAATAAGAATTATTAATCAAAAGTCACAAAAAGATTCAAATATTCAAACAAAAAACTCAGTAAGCATTGAACTGAATAAACAAATAAATTTCCCAACCAACATTTTTAATATTGAAAACTATATATAAAAATAGAATATATAGTTTTCAATATTAAAAATGTTGGTTGGGAAATTTATTTGTTTATTCAGTTCAATGCTTACTGAGTTTTTTGTTTGAATATTTGAATCTTTTTGTGACTTTTGATTAATAATTCTTATTTAATTTTTAATATTGAAAACTATATATAAAAATAGAATATATAGTTTTCAATATTAAAAATGTTGGTTGGGAAATTTATTTGTTTATTCAGTTCAATGCTTACTGAGTTTTTTGTTTGAATATTTGAATCTTTTTGTGACTTTTGATTAATAATTCTTATTTAGTCAATTGCTTTTACAATATAAAGGTTCTAATGTTTGCAAGAAACGTTGGGAGTAACCTACTGAGGATTCGGAGTAGCGTCTGATGAAATGGTCCATATAGGTATGCTCTCCCCTTCAGTACTTATTGTACTGAATAAATAACTCATGAGAATATCATGAGTAAAAGAATAAATTTTAAAACCAACACAATTTCTGGAATTAAGCACAAATAAAGATTAATATTTTGTTAAACTTTTAAATTCCAAATAGAAAGTTTTGAAATATAAAAAAAATTAATTTAAATTTATGTTTAAAAATTTAAAACTAAATTTTTTTAAATTCAAAATGTTTATAATTTATTTTTTTAACTTAATGTTATTAAATAATTTTTTTTTAAATTTATTTATTATATATTAAATTAATTTTATTACAGTAAAGAATTTAAATTAAATTAAAAAAAAATATTTATTTTAATATTTTTTTTTTTTAATATATTTTTTTAATTTTTTTATATGAAATATTTTTTTAATTTAAAAAATTTTAATTTTAAATTAAAATAAAATTTTTTTAATATATTAGTTTTCAAAATTAAATTTTTTTACACAAACATTTTTTTTATTATAAATTTTTTAATTGAAATTTAAATTGTATTTAAAATATACTATTTAAATTTTAAAATTAAAAAAAATTAATTTAAATTTTAAAATTAAAAAAAATTAAATTTAAATTTAACATTTTTTAAAATTAAATTTGTTTTTTATTTAAAAATTAAATACATTTTTTATTAAATTTTTCTAAAATTTCTAAATTTTAAAATTAGAAAAAGTTTAATTTAAATTAAAAAATTAAAATTTTTTTAATTAAATTTTTTTCTAAATAAATTTTTTTTAAATTCAAATTTGTTTTTAAATTTAAATTTGTTTTTAAATTTAAATTTATTTTAAAATTAAAAAAAAAATTTTTTAATTGAAATTTTAAATCATTTACATAAGTTATTACAATAAGGAAGTTAAATTTAAAAAAATTTAATTCAAATTTTAAAAGTAAAAAGGTTAAATTTTAGTTTTTAAATTTAATTTTTTTTTAAATTAAAATTTTTGTAATATAAATTTTTTTTCAATTTAAATTTATTTTAAAATTAAAAAAAATTTTTTTTTAATATAAATTGTATTTAAAATAAATTATTTTCATAATTTATTACCCTGAAGAAAGCGTTATTGAAATATTTTTAAACAAAATGAATTTTATTTGAAAAATATTTATTTATATAAAATTTATTAATAAATTTTTTTTTAATTAACTTAAGTATTTTTTTCAATTATATTCAAGATAGTATGTAATTTTAGTTTAATTGAAATTAAAACTGTGGTATTCTAAGACTTAAAAAAAGCCAAATAAAATGGGGACTTTAGTGTAAACAATTATAAAAAAATAAATGCAAACGTTTTAAATAAAAAAAAGCAAAATCGAAAAATCGCTTAAGAAAAATAATTAAATTTTTTAAAGCATAATAATGATGAAGGATAATAATCATTGAAAAAGAAATAAAATAACCAAAAATTTTAATAATTTTAAGTTTAAAATAATTTAAAAATTTTATTTAAATGAAATAAAAAATCTATATTAAATAACAAAATAATAGCAAAATTAAAAACAAATAAATTTAACGTTGCTGAAATTGTTGCAGATGCAAATTTTTCGGATTTTCCATATATACAATACTTAACACGTAAGTTGTGAATGCGTAAAGGATAAAACTAATGAACCTTTCAGAAATATTGTGAAACCAAATAAAAGCTAAAAAATAAGGATTTTTGTTCATAAAAACAAAAAACTAAAAATAATATAATTTCGTGCGCTGTTCTGTATTTTATTTTTATTTTAATTACTATTATTAATTCATTATTTTATTTGTTTAATTGTCAATTATTTATTCTTACAATAAACTTGGCTAATACGGCTAAAGTCCAGCAGCGTGCAATATGGAAGCATTAGAAAAATGATTTTGATTTTCTTGCATTAATTGATGCATTAAAAAAGAGAGATAAATACACTACACGAGACAGCCGTACTTTAAACTTGTATCACTTGTAGTGAGAGGCTGCATATTTCACTTAATGTTTTAAAAATTACAAAAACTCTCAACAGAAAAATTTACTTCTTTCTTCTTCTGCTTAAAACACTTACAACACGGCAAATAAAAAATCTTGCTCATTTGATAATGGCTTAATAAAATATAAACACGTTTTGTAAGAAAAAAAAAAAACAAATGAAATGGAAAATAAAAAATAAATTTGTGTTGCTTTTAAACCAACAAAAACACACAGACACACCAGAATTTCCTTTTTTAACATATGCCACACTTCAGGCAAATATTAAAGAAAAAATCTTGTTTAAACAAATTCTTTACATTACGTGACAGTGTTTTGATACATTCTCATTGTACATGGGCAAATAGCCCCTAGAAAATCTGCAAATTCCTACTTTGTTTCATGATTTTTTTTAAATCGAATTCAGTAAAAAATGACAATAACTTTTTTCTAAAAAAAAAAAAAAAAAATACCAACTGAACATGCATGTGTCGTATGACACGGACGCTGGCATAAAAAAGAATTCTAGTAAAATATCTTTACCTTAATTTTTTTTAAATCAATGTTAAACAAAAAGAATGAATAGAGCGAGAAAGATTGAATAAGAGCAACAGCAAACAGTATAAATGAAATTGAATATGCAATTTTCAGAATTTGTCACGAAGCAACAATTTATGTCCAAACAATGGCCATGACAAATGTCTGGCGTGTTTTAAACAAAAGTGCACAATACCCAGGCCAAGCCGTGGCCAACCTTATAAACCAAAGTAATTGCATTCGTTTATTTATTTATTTATTTTATTACATTTTGTTGGTTTTTTTTTTATTTTAATTTATAATTTTGCAAATAAAAATCTTGAGGCCGAAATTAATACAATTTTTTATTATTTATTTTTAAACTAAATTCGATTATTTGTTTGTCTCTTTTATTTAGACCCACCGGAGATTATCAAGAAGCCTTTGAATCAGGGTGTACGTGTGGGAGGTGTGGCAACATTTTATTGTGCTGCCAGAGGTGATCCACCACCTTCAATAGTTTGGCGTAAAAATGGCAAAAAAGTATCTGGTAAGTTGTAATTAATGTTATTCAAAAATATATGTTTCTTTACATTTTGAAGGAGATTCAATGATTTACAAAAAAAAAAATATTATTTTTGTTTAAATTTTTTTACGCAAAATTCCAAAAAAAAAAAATTAAAAATAATTTGATAGTTTAATGGGAAAAAAATTAAAATACAAATTATAGCTTTTCAAGTTCGAAAAAAAAAATACTAAATATTTTTATTTTTTTTAATTTAAAAGCATAATTTAGTTTGTTAAATAATTCAATACAAATTCTTTATTGAATGATGTATCCTTTTCATGCAGCCTTTAGTAGAACCCCAAAAGTTTTAAATTGCATGACTGTATGTTTTTATTGTCTGTGTGTGTGTGTGTGTGTGTGTGTGTGGGTGGGTGTGTATGTGTTTTAGTGGTTGTGTACACTTGCTAATAACATGCTTTTCATTTAAACTCTCGTAGGTACGCAATCACGTTATACTGTACTGGAACAACCCGGCGGTGTTTCAATATTACGCATTGAGCCTGTACGTGCTGGACGTGATGATGCTCCCTACGAATGCGTAGCTGAGAATGGTGTAGGAGATGCTGTATCAGCAGATGCTACATTAACAGTTTATGAAGGTAAGTTTATGCTTTAGTTTGCCTGTCATTTGGTTATTCAAATAGAAACTGTAAGAAATAGTGGCTTTTTGTTATACTTCTTAAAAAATGGTTTGATTTTATGGTGGCCTGTGCCCGCTAGCACATACATCCTTTCTCTGCTGTTTTTTTTTTTTTTTTCAATTGTCACGGTCTGCTTAGATAACTTTTTTATTTAATTAAATTTTCTGAAAATATTTTCTTAACTTCAAGCAAGCACTAAAAGCAAATACGAAGAAAGAAAAATAAACTAAAATAATAAAACTAATCCTTGATAAACTACTGTTAAAGCAACAAAACTGTACCGGCAAAAACAAAAAAAAAATAGAAGAAGAGCTCTGAAATATTATATTTTTTAAACTTTTTTTATTAAAAGCTTTTGAAGTATGGCAACAGCAACATATAATATATTATAACAAAAAAAACTTGTACATTTAACTTTTTGTATAAACATTTATCCTGGTAAAAGGATAAAGACTGTATAAAGTAAAAATTCATATAATTTTTCTAGCATGGCTTAGTATTTCACTTTGCTAGATGAGTATTTATATAAGCAATAAGTGTGTGTGTGTGTGTGTGTAAGTGAATGAGTATTTATATTTATTAATGTGTAAGTGTTTGTTATGTGAGTGCTGGCTAAATGTTGTTGCGGCAACATTTGATTTTGCTTTATTGATCTCTTTAACTCTTGAAACTCTTGCTAAAATTAAAAAAAAAAAAAATTGTAGAAAAAATAATCTCTAAAAGTTTTAACATAACACTCACACACACATACTCCTACACATATAAAAGCAAACTTTTAAAGAGATGAACAAAGTTTTGACCCAAAAGCCTAATCAACTAACAAAGTTCAAATAAAATCTATGAAATATAAAAGTTAGACGTATTGCTGTACAGTGGCTGCAAAAATTTAACTTGCAATTGGTAGCAGGGTATCAAAAAAAAAGCAAAACGTTTTACAAACGTTTGCTGCAAAGTTACTAATCTGTTCAATTCTTAAATCGTTTTTTACATGTAAAAAATAAAGAAAACGAAACGATTTAAGCAACAATGTGACAAATAAAACTTAGCTCTGGGTTTCTTCTCTTTATATATTAAGACAAACGCACATTTGCCTACAAAACAAAAACAGAAACGTATTTCTTTATGCTTATACTTAAAGAAAATTAATGTAGGCCTGAAATCGATATTATGACAAATTTGTATAATTTCTACCTGAAATCGTTATTAATCATTTTGAATACCAGCCTTAGTGAATTGTTAGTTTGCTAGCAAAAGCATATCTTAATGCTTCGTGCACAGAACTATTTACCGCGTAATTATTTTTTATTTTCATTCATTTATTTTCTGGCTGCTTACGTTTAAATGAATACAAAATAAATCAATGCAATTGCTTGCATTGCTTTTTCTTTTGTTGTATTTTTTTTTCTGAAAACTAAAAAACAGAACGAATGCAAACGTTTTGTTTATTTTCCTACTCTGTATTTGTATTGTTTTTTTTCACTCTATTTTCTTTTGTTCACTAAAACTTTAAACTTTTCATTTATTTTCTTACTCTGTATCTGCATTGTGTTTTTTATATGATTTTGTTCTATTCACTGAAAACTACAAAACTAAACAAATACAAACGTGTATTTTTGTTTCTTTTCCAACTCTGATTTTACAATTCTGTGGCAATATGTGACATTATGCAATTTTAAAAGCACTAATTGTTTTTCTTATAAAATTATTTGCATTCCATTAAAGAGTCTTAGAATATATCGTCCCTGAATAATAAAATTGTTGCCTTAGTCGCGTCAATAAAATAATTTTTAGTTAAATCGACTTAAGCTATTTTTCGTTATTAGCACAGAATTTATAACAGAAAAAAAAAAAATAGAAAGACAAACTAAACCTTCCAGTAAATTTTAATTATTCTGAAAAAATTATTGAAAAAAAAATTTTTTTGAATTTTTTTTATTGTTTTGTTCTTTGAAAAAACTTTACTTTAGAAAAAATTTTTTTTTTTATAAATTTTTGTCTTGAAGAAGCTACGCAAAGTGGGAGGAAAATATCTATAAATAAAATAAATTTTTATAATACGAACTCAAGCTTAATAAACCAACCGTTTCAATTAAATAAAAAAAAATCAAATATTTCTTTTTTTTTTTTTCTTAAAAAGTTTTAATCTTCACTGTAGGAGTTAAATTATCAAAGTGCCTGTAAGCATTTGTTTGAACTAATAGTTTTTTTATTGAAACACACACACTGGCACAAGCTTTCACACTAACCAAAAAAAAAACATTTTTTTTAGTTTATGTCAAGTGTGGCTTTAAATGAAAATCAAACAGCATCACTGCATTTGTTTTATTTATTTTAAAACAAATAAAAACAGTATTTAACATTTAAACAAATAAATGTACTTGATAATTATTTGTCAGTAAATGTTGGTTGGTGTTTGCGTTAAACCAAAGATTTTTAACAACTGGTTAGTAAAATAAAGTTTAACAAGCGGCATTAAATTTAACTGAAAGGCTGGAAAGTCAACTTGTAAAGTACATAAGTTTAGTAGAATAAAAATAAAAATAATTCGAGTTTAGAATCTACAAAATTTAAACTAACGAAATGCTAAAAAAATATTTACTCGTAACGGAGTTCACTAATTGCTAAATTGCTATATTTTGCCCCGCCGTGTGTCTTTTTTTTGTCATACGTAAAATTAGAAACAATTTTTTTAATCAACAATTTTAAACAAACTCTGTCTTAGCTGTGTTATATATTAAATATATGAATTAAAATTATTAATAAACCGTCGACATCTTCAAAATTGTCTTAGAGAATACTAAATGATAATTGAATGAATATGACGATGGAATAAGAGTGATTATTATAAAAAAAATTGTTTTAATTAACTGAAGGTTTCTTTAAAAAAATTTTTTCTTTCATCAAATATATTTGAATGTTGGTAAATAAATTAATGAAAGACCTAGAGGTTAAATATTGTTTGAAAAAAAAAAATTGTTCAACAATAGTGACTCAGCTGCTATTTTTCCCAAAAATTTTTAAGTGAGTCTTTTCTTAATCTCTTAGACAAAACTACAAACCAATTAAATTGTGTACTTAACCATGGACGCACGCACAAAAACATAAAAATAAAACAGAAAAAAAAGAAAAACAAATCCCATATACCCTAGACAATAAGCAATAACGCCTACCCGTCATTTATATACGCTTAAATATTTGTTTCCAATTCAAAACATTTTTCATTGAAAATAAAATGGTTTTATTTGAAACAGCTACTAAGTGCGGTAGCTGGAGAGAAAACACATTGCCTTTGAGCATACCAAACAGTATGAGTATTAATAACATAAATTCTAGTGTAACGCAAATTAAAAGGCAGCTGGCATATGGGATTTTTTGTTTTGTTTCCTTTTTCACTGGTAAGGGCTTCTCTTTTTTTTTCCTCCTGCTGTTACAAATGATGACAATAAAGTATATAGATGATGATGACGTTCTGTTGGTAAGCATTGGACAATGCATAGAATGCAGGCAGCGAGAAAGAATCATAGACAAAAAAAAAAGGATCTCTGAAAAATGTACAATTTGCTTAGCAGCTGTAGTCTGTCGTCAGCCTTTAGCATTTGTAGGTTGTTAGAAAGGGACTTTGTATTGTAATAAAGTAAATTTCTAGCATGTGTACAAGCTCTAGTACTACAAGTCTACACTTATAAATAGCAAAGAGACAACAAAAAAAAAATGTACTGCAATTCAATATTACAAATAAAAAATAAAAAAAAGCCTACAGAGAATAGTTGATAAGCCTTTGAAGATGCACTAAAAATGTAATTTAAAAATTTTTATTATGAAGAGGCTTTATTACAAATTAAATTAATATTTTTTTTTTAATTAAGATTTTTTCTCAAATTATTGTGTTTCTTCAACTTTTTGTATCAATAAAATTTCTTTTATTAAATATAATTTCCTAAAAACTTTGTGTAGGGTGCTGCTGAAACATGGTGTCAATCTCTAGGTGTCCTTACAAACAAATATTTGCTTGTTTGTTTGTTTCCATGTAAATATTTTACATTTAGATGTCTATTAGAACTGAATGCCAACTTATTTTAGTTTACTCCTAGATAACGGCAGATGTATACATGTGAGTGTGTAAGTTTATTACGTTGTCTTTTATATGAAGAGTCATAACTCGATTGCTCTTTTCTACTGCAAATTTCCCTTTATAGCACCATTTGCCTAAGAGCGTACTACAGAAACATACTCGCACATACGAGGACATGCTCGAGCTGCAACCAACAATGGCTTTTAGTTTTATTATTACATTTGTGTTTTTGTGTATATGTGTGTGTGTACAAAGTTTGCTGCATGAGTGTAAATTTGGTTAGTTGAGTTATTGTTAAAAGCCCATAAACTATGCTAAGTTTATTAAAAATAGAGGGCAAGCAATTTATGAAACAATAATAAAACTTTGTTGTCTGCCTGCCTCTCTGCTTGCTGCCTTTTTGTTGTTCCTCTTTGTATTATTATACTCATAGCTGCATTTTAGGAATGATAAATTGAAGAGGAAAAGGAAAAATAATATGCTCGTACACATACAAATTATTACAATATGTAAAATATTATTGAAAAAGTTATAAAAAAAAATTGTTTTAAATATTAAAATAAAAATAATTTTAAAATAACAACTCCCCGTTTAATTGAAAAAAAAAAATGCTAATGGCTGGTAGATAGAAATTATGAAACATTTTTCATACAAAACTACTGCAAATCTTGATTTAGTTGTCTTTGAATAGCATTTTTAACTATTAAATTTGAATTGACTTGAATGGTCACACAGAAATAATGCAATTTTAAAATTTTTCTGGATTCTTTTGCTGTGTGACAAATGGCATCATCCTAATGAAACCACCTATTCTTTAATTCTAACTTAACTCACCACTCCAAAGGCGGCAATTCTGCTTGTTTACTAATGGGCTCCACAAGCATAATTGAAAACTACAAGCATGTGTAATATTTTATATTAAAAAGTGCTTGTAAGCCATCTCAAGTATGCTTGTGCTGGAAATGGGTTTTGTCGGCTAAGATTATTTTGTTAAAAAAAATTCTCTTGTTTTTTTCAAAAAATCGTTTTAATAATATAAACACTTTTGCTCTTATCCAAAAAAAAAATTAACGTAGACTTTAAAGTAAAATTATATGAAAAATTTCTTTAACGTTGACATTAAATTTTTTTTGGATAAGGGGGTTTGTTTCTTTGTGTAACGTTTTGGACACTGTAGAATTCTTGACAGGCATCTTTCATAAAAATAATAACTTTTTTTTTTTTTAGCCAGAAATAATTTCTTTGTATTGAAATGAAATTTTTTAATTCATTTTATTTTTAACTGAAAATTGTTTTTTTTATTTAATTTTTTTGCTTTGTACCCAACACTTGCCGCAAAATAGTTAGTGAGAACATTAAGCTCAACGTCTTGTCATAATTTGATTCCACACATTAACATCTGGCGAATAAGTTGCTTGAAGTATATCTGAACATTTGGGAATTTGAAAATATTCCGGTAAAGAGCGACCCGTAAGAATTATATTTAAATGTAAACAATGTGATCTTAGAACTTGTTGTTCTTCTAACAAATTTAATATTTTCATCACAAAATCACTTGTCGGTAGATGCATAAAATGGAATCCAACTTCCATTCGTTTAAGTTTTAAATAATTTTTTAATAGTCTTAAGATGTTGTCATGGTTGGAAAAGGTTTTATATAAACTCAACTCTTCCAAGTCTTTTAACTTTGCCAATATATTTAACACTTCATTTACGTTTTTATTTATGCATGTACTTAAACATAAACATTTTAATTTTCTCAGTTCAGCCACTCGAAGAGCTTTAGTTGCACTAAATTCTGGTCCATATACACGAATTTGAAATTTTTCCAAATGACTGTTCACAAATTTGGCAAACCTACGGGCAAAATTCTCTGGTATCTTCGCGTTTTCAATTGCAATTTCCAATTCTTTAAGCTGCTTTAGTTCAGTTAAACAGCTTAATTCTCCTTCTCTCCAGTTTATTCTAAGAACTTCCAGTTGTAGCAGATTATCGGAAATGCATTTGTAGCATTCTGTTCCAAAAACTTCATAACCATACACCACAATATTTAAAATACGCAAGTTTTTTAAAGTTGTAAAAATACCTTTAGCCAGCCTGTTATTTTGGAATATACGAATTGTTAATTCTTCCAAATTGTCCAAAGCACTAATCATGGTTGTGTCACTTCTAAACTCACAGTTGGAAATGTGTAATTTTTTTAAACTTTTTAAAGTTTTTACATGTTTAATGAAAACATCATTTACCCTAGCAGCGCCTAATTTCAATTCCTGCAAGTGTGGCATGTTTTCAAACAGTCTTGGCAAGTTTTCATTATGATAAAATGTGGAATTTGGTAAAACCGTTTTAACATTACGGCAATATTTCTCCAAATGTAAGTTACTGAAACGATCATCAAAATCTAGATGTAGAATGTGTTTTCCCACAATTTGAAAGAAATTTTTGAACTTCAATAGGGGCCAGTCTTTGAAATTTAGTTGGGAATTAACAACTGTATGTTTGGTTTTCGAAACTAACATCATGATGTAGGCAAAGCGTCGACATACCAGAGCAAAATTAATTTCATCGGTTCCGTTTAATTCATTGCAAATTTGCTGTAGGCAATCGTCATTTAATTGAAAAATTAAGGCCGGCTGCTGATCTGTTGCTGTGCTGGTTAAAGTGCTCAAGTTGCTGCTGATGCTTCCAGTTGGCGATGATTCTGCTGCAAACATTGAATCAAGTCCTTTGCTAAGTTTTTCACCATCTGGCTGATAAACACTCGCACATGGTTTTAAAAAGAATTCTACTCTATTCACAGAAAACCGATTTTTACATTTTTGTAAAACTTTTGTTGCAGATTCTGCTTTTGAAAAATATACAAACAAACAGTCAGGAACTCCATCGCTTTTTTGTATGAGTCGTGTACGAGAATTTGTGTCAAATTTTGTAAAGAAATCGTTAAGCCTGTAGTATTGCTCATATTGAGAATGTGGATTTCTTTTAGTGACTTCTAAATTGTAAATTAAAAACTGATCTTGAGTGTAGGCCAATTCATTAATAATTTGATAGCGTGTCTCTAGTTCTTCAAAATTTCCAGACATTTTTATTTTCAAACACAATTACTTAATGCTCTCCGAACGAAATAAAATTACAGAATGAAAACGATTGCAGTTTAAAGCAGTAATAGAAGTCTCTTGTTTTCTATTTTGTTTTGTTTGCTTATTGTTAATCCTCTGCAGCGCAGGACTGCATGACTATACAAAATACTGCAGTTGTTTGTTGGCTATGTGGTAGACAAAGACATTCAGCCATTCTGTGTCATTTTTTGTGCTCTATCTACACCAAATTTTATTCGTTTTAAAACCCAATAAACAGACTTGTTACAAAGTAAATCGAATCCTCTATTATTGTAAAAATAATAATAAAAAAATAATTGATATACAAAATTCGAAGCCTTTTTATTCATCAAATGGGATAAACGTATTAACTAGGAAAAAGCTGAAAATATAGTTTTTATTTCAAATATCGTCTAATAAATAAAAACATAAGTGCGCCATTGTTCAAATCTCTCGTCATCTCTCTCTCTCTCTCTCTCGTTTCTTTACTTCGTTTGATATTTGCTCTTTCATCCCTATAACATTCATTACAAAGAGACAGCTGTGATCCCTAACCTTTTTCGTTTTGGGCTTCTAGTGCACTATAACACAACCCTTGTGTTTAACCAATTGTGTGTGCCAGCTAAAATTTCAATATTATTTATTTTGTAATTCAATTTTAGCAATTCTTATATTGATTAAATGAACTGTTATATTTGAAAGAGTGTATAAGTCAGTGGAAAAAAAATCAGTTAGCGGTTTTTTTTCTTCTAATATCCTTCACTCACTTACCCTTAGATTTTTAGTAAAACTGTTTGCTCATATTTTTTTTAAGTTGTGGCCTCAATAAAAAAAATTAAGGTAACTGCTGTAGAACAATTAAAATTTGTGTTTTGCTTATCTTAAATTTTCTTTTTGTTTCAAACAGTTTTGTTTATGACCTGTTTTTTTTTTAAACAATTTAAATAACAATAAAACTCCTGAGCTGATTATTACAGGCAGCAGCAATAATAACAGAAAACACATTTCAAAAAATAATTAAAATTAATTGCAGCTATTATTTTCTATTCATGTGATAGAAGAACTATTTAAAAAAAAGAAAACTTTTGGTTTTCTTAATTACATTCATAATTGTTGTAATTATTGTTAATAATACTAACAAATAGTATCGGTTTGTTGCTTAAATATTTTAATAAGCTTAATTAAAAAAAAAGAATAAAATTATTAAAAATTTTAACTTGTAATTGCTTAATAACGAAATAAATAGAAATTGTTTTCACAGAGTTATGGCTCATAGAAAACTAACAAAAAAAAATCTATTATTTTGTATTTTCTCTCCTTTTTTTTTTGTCTATTCGCCGATTAATTTACCAAAAGAAAAGAAAGCAAATAAAAAACATTTGCAACATACTGTTTTACTTAGAGGGTGGTCTCCTTTTAGAGTTTAAAATGTTTGCCTTTTAACACAAAAACTAATAAAATTGTTTCTCCCCACCCGAAAATTGCTATTTGGCCCAAAGAAACCAAAAACTAAAATAAAGAATAAAGTATAACTGAAAACATTTTAAAGGTCTAAACTTTTAGCCATATAATATGCAAGTATTTTACAAACTTAATACCACCCATAGCTTATGGAAATGTGTATTATACCATAATGATACAAATAGAAAACCAAACTACTTGCAAAACTTATGTTAAATAAATTTTCAAAAACAAAAAAACAAAAAACACTATCTCCATGCTGTGAGCTAACAAATTTTCTGCATCTTTAAATTACAAAAAACAGTCCTCCAAATTCTCAGGCACACACACACACCCTCTAAACCAAAAAAAAAAAAAAAATTAAAAAAAAAAACCAACTTGAAAGTTTTAAACAAAATTCAACATAGTTAAAAGTGTTTCAAACGCATAATTTTAAAAAGTACATGTTGCTACTAAAGTTTATTCAACAAAAAAAAAAAAAAAAAAAAAAAAAGCAGCTCTTGAAATTATGCGAGTATGATTAATGAATTTAACGGCCATTGAACACAAGTTTCAAGTAATTTATTACTAAAATAAATTGAAATAAAATCATAAAATTCTTAATTTATGCCAGCAAAAAATTAAAATATGTTTATTTAAACTCTTGATTTTATTTTAATTATTTGAACCCATCAGTAGACATATGCATGGCACTTTAATGGAAGCAAGTTCAATTTAAAAATGGCTATTTTGTAGCTATCAACAGAGCAGGTCCACTGCTATAATAAAAAATAGATAGCTTGTGATGCTAAAGCCTTTTTAATATAAAATGAGTTTTTTTTTTAACCAGAGATCTCTGGATTAAAATTAACTTACCGTGTTGAATAAATTTTATAAAAAACATGGGCTTTCTTCAAATGGAATTAATTAATCTAAAAAAATTTTACATAAAATTTAGCTTAACTCGTTAATGAAATTATTTTCTTTATTTAGCGACTCCTGAATGAGTTATTTACTATTAAAACAAATTTTTTAACAAAATTGGGCTTTTTTTTAATTAGAAGATCTACTGACGAGCTGCTTAATTAGCCCAAAAAAGTTATATAAAACGAACCAAATATTTTTATACAAAGTTTGGATTTTTAAAAAATTTTTTTTTTTTTAAATAGAGTTCAGCTAAATAAGAATCCACTTAAAATAAGCTTAAGAACTTCTAACTGCTAAAAAAAATTATAATAATGTAGCGTGATTTTGTTTAACAAAATTTAAATAAAAATGAGGCTTTCTTAATTAGAATTAATTTTTTTAATTAAAGACCTACTGACGAGCTGCTTAATTGGCTCAAAAAAAAGTTATATAAAACTAACAAAAATTATTTTTTAATAAATTTAATAACAAAGTTTGGATTTTTTTACAAAATTATTTTTTAATGGAGTTCTGCTGATGAGTTGCCTAAGTGCTAAAAAAAATTACATTAAGAACTTCTAACTGCTAAAAAAAAAATTATAAAATTTTTACGTGATTTCTTAATTAGAATTCATTTTTTTAATTAAAGACCTACTGATGAGCTGCTTAATTGGCTCAAAAAAAAGTTATATAAGACTAGCTATACTTATTTAACAAATTTAATAACAAAGTTTGAATTTTATTTGAAATAATTTTTTTATTTAAATAGAGTTCTCATGAGATGCCTAAGCGCTAAACAAAATTACTTTTAAAATAACATTAACTTTGCTTAATAACTTTGAAAGCAAAAGGGGGCCTTTTTTAAGAAGTAATTTTTTTTTTGTAACTATAGACTTCTAACGAGCTGCTTAACTGCAATAAAAATGTATATAAAATAAAACTTGTTAAAAAAAATTTTATAACAAAACTTAAATTTTTTTGAATATAATTATTTTTTCTTAGTTAGAGTTCTGCCAATGGGCTGCTTAACAGCTAGAAAATATTTTTTAAATATATAATTGCCTAATTAGAAATGTGACTTTTTAATTTTATAATTGTTTTTTTTTTAATAGAGACTTCCTGACTGCAAAAAAAAAATCTTTAAATTTAGCTTATTTTGTTTAACAAAATTTAAATGGCATAAGGCTTTTTTAATTAAAGACCTTTTGACGAGCTGCTTAATTAGCCCAAAAAAGTTTTATAAAATGAACAAAATATTTTTAATAAATTTTATAACAAAGCTTGGATTTTTTTAAAGAATAATTGTTTTTTTTTTTTTTATAAAAAGCTTACGTTGCTTAATCACTTTGAAAGCAAAATTTGTTTTTTGTTTTAATTAGAATTAGAGTTCTGCTGATGAATTGCTTACCGTCTTTAAAAAATTATATTTCAAATAATAATTTTTATAGCAAACTATGGCCTTTTTTAATTTCATAATTATTTTTTTTTTTACTATAGACTTTCTGGCAAGCTGCTTAATTAAAAATATATTTAAATTTAGCTTAGGACGCGTGAGGCTTTTTTAATTAGAATTATTTTTTTTTATTTTTATTTAGAGACCTCTTGACGAGCTGCTTAACTGCTAAAAAAAATTCCTTTTAAAATTAGCTTAACTTGTTTTAGAAATTTTATAATAAAATGTGATCTTTTTTTTTAATTTTTTTATTTATCACATTTCATATATTAAAACTTTATTTATTACTTTCCGGCTTATTTTTTATTTTTTTTTTAATAATACGTCTTGTTTTTGAAATATGGTATTAGTTTTTAATATATTTACCTTTTCTGTTTAGTTAAAGATACAACTTGAAATAGTTAATAGTCTTCATATATTCTTGTATTTATAGAAGCCTTGGAAACTTTTATTTTATGTACAAAGTACTGGGCACATTGTGCCTTTTAAACAATTTGTATTTTATTTGTTTTCTTTATTGTTTTATGTTTGTTGCATGAGAAAAAAAAACAAAAAAAATGAGAACAAATTGTGGTTTTCAACTTAGTGATTTTCTTTTAAAAGCATCATAAATTATAAACAACAGCAATTTCATTTACTGGTGCTAGAGTAGAGTGTGCCTTGTGTAATGCGAGTAGTACCTACTATGTGCTTTTCGTATGTTACCACGCAACATCACCATTTTGGCTTAGCCAACAAAAGCTCTCTTTCTGCTTTCTTCTTTTTTACTTTTATAAGTTGTTTGGCCATACATTTTTTATTTATTTATTTTTTTTTAATGTTTCCACCTCCATGCAAAATGCATTAAATCGTACATGAACATCTCTTGTAGCCATTTGCTTGATTTTTCCTGCTGTCCTCTTTTACTTTTTCTTATAAATTTTTTTTTCATTTTTATTTTATTTTTAACTAAACGCCATTCTGCATTAGCATTAAATTGTTAAGCATGCAGCCATGCAACGCAACCAACAAACAAATGCTAGTAGATAAAAAAGAAAATAGTCCTGGTAACTAAATACAATAAGACCAGCAGATAGAGAGAGGGAGAGACTTCTGGTTTTAGTGGACCAAAGTAAATAAAAAAAAAAGAATTGTAAACTTAACATTTATCTCACAAATTGTTAAGTACCGCCTACAAACCATGCCTCCCCATAATACATACGAGTATAATATACTCATTCTTGGACAAAGTGTATTAACTAAGCAACAGAATAGAATGTAAATTTATTTTTTATCTTTTGAAAAATATTTTATTTATTTCATTTAGTTGTTTGGTCACAATTGTTAGTCAGTTTTCCTCTAATAAAACTTGAAGAAAAAAAATTTTTTAAGCAGCAAAAGATCTGTTTTGATTTTTAAAATTTTGTTAATTATTTTTTTATTTTTATTTTCTTTTTAGGTAAGTGTTGACAATATTGTGATTTTTTTAAACATGCTGAAATAACAGGTAACTTCAAAAAAAAAAAAAAAAAAATACTGATAGAAAAATGCTGCAAAAATTCCTTAAAAATCGAAAAAAAAAAATCATTGAAATTTTTTAGTGGTTCAATGAAATATTTTATAAATTAAGTGAAAGTATTAAATGTTTTCATTAAGTATATGAAATTATTTTTATTACAAAAATTAATAATTATTTCACTGAATAATTGAATTTGTTTCATTAAAATACTAAAGATAGTTTATTTTTCGCTTTAAATTTCTTGATTGAATTTAAATCCTCTGCCATAAAGCTTAAAAGTGTGCTTTTTTTCTTCTAAAAAAAAAAATCCTGCATCCAACTAACAGTTTGCCTAAATTAAATTTCCTTTTTGACGGCAAAACATAAATAAGAAGCCAGCAAGAGAGAAAAATCTACATACCCACATGAAACACATACTAGCGTTACATTTTAATAAATGGTATCGTATATGACTTTGGGTTTTGATATGCTATGTATCATAAACTGCTGCTTAAGCGCCAAAAAATCTCACATTATCAAAATTACTTTGCATCATTATGAGCAGGTGTTACTTAGTGTTACAATGCAGCCATAAAAGAAACTCCATGTGGGGGGCTTTTGCTTTGTAGTTTTACAATAAGAATAGAAAAAAAAAATATGAAATGTAGAAGATGGAAAGAAAGAAACAAACTGCATCAGCTGCTTTTAACAAAATTTACTTACACACACGTCTTTGAAGAAGCCAATACAGTGAGGACTTCTTCTTTCATGCCAACAGCTTAAGCTTAAGCATTGCTGTTGTTGTGTGTGTTTAACTTAATACAAAATAACTATAAAACATGATTTTCGTTTTCATAATCCGACAGCTAAGAAGGTATTGAGTGTACCTGAGTGTTGTGTATGTGTGTAAGCAAGTTGCATCAAACAGTTGGGAATTTTTATTAAAAATGCTTTCACGTAAAGAAGATGATACACGTAAAGTTGTTGGTTGGTTTTTTTTTTTTTTGCTTTCTCGAGTTCGAGTAGCTGCTTTTTGCAATATATTTTTCGTATGTATAGCTGTCGTAACAACAATCAAATTGTAAAAGTTATAGAGAAAAATATTGCAGGAGTTTTCGTATACAGCAGGTAACAGCAGTGGGAGTATTGTTTGTTATAAAAAGCAAACATTTTCCATTATACGTTACGAGCTGGTATTTGTCTTAATGTTTATCTTGTGTATTCACAAGCAATCATAGTACACAACACTAGTATTTAAAATAAGGGCGTTTATGTGCTTGTACAGCGCAAATGAATAAACTACAAAAGATGTCATCTTAAAGCCAGTTTTTACTGGGGAGTTTTTTTTTAAAGAAGCTGCATTAGCACACGCTTAAAATTGTTATTTAAAAATGTTGTAGGATATTAGTAATAGATATTGCTTGTTAGAAATTGCTAAACAAGAAGCACTTAAATTTTAACATGACTTTCTTAAGTAGGAGCTGTTGAGCAGGCAGGAAGAGATTAATTAAGGCTTAAATACTTTTCATATAAAATTTCTAGACGAGTTGTGTGCTTGTAAATATTATGATAACAGCGTATTCATCTGTAAATTTTTCTCGCTTTGATTTCTGTCAGTGTTTGCAAGTGATGCTGTTCTTTAAAATTAAAGTGCGTGCCAGTTTAGTATATTTACAGAAGCTCGCGCATACATGTTTTGAATCCTTGTAGGGTTTAAATCACACACACCGAGAAACCTGTGCACTCACATCCACATTTTTGTTTTCACACATACAAACATATTATTATCACTACACAGATACCATGTGCACAACTCCATTTTATAGAATTTCCATTTCTATCTTTAATAAAAGAGGAAAAGAGATAAAAAAAATAAGTAAATCCAACACTGTACTCTAGTCTACGTTAATAGTGAGACAAGTTTGCAGGAAATCAACTAAACATCATGTGTGTTTGTGTGTTGCCTTGTACGTAAATATTGCTGCTGTAGAATTTATGTGACAGCTGATGCATGTTATGATAATAAAGATTAAAAATGTGTATTGCTGTTGCTGTCGTTATTTTTTTTTCTGTTATTAACTATTTGATAAACGTAAAAGCATCAACTGAAACTACATTGTTCACACACACACACAACAGATGTATGTTCTGACATTATTTAGGTGCACAATAAAATAAAAATATTTTTTTTTTTTAAACAAGAAAAGGATTTGTTGAGATATTAAAATTGATTTTAAATAATAGAAAAAAAGAAAACGAAGTATAATTAAAGCTTAAGGATAAGCCAAGATTATCAACACCTTTTTTTAGTTTATTTGATTTTATTTTAAAAAAAAATTTTTAAACCTAGAAATTTATCAATTCTCTAGTTTTAAAAAGAAGTTAAATTTTATTGCAAATACAATTTTTACTTAACTTTTTTTTATAGTTGGGTTTAATTTTTTTCTTTGCTGTATTTCAGCAAATTTTTATGAATGAGACATAAAATTTTGATTTAATAAATGGATAATATAGTCCAAAATAGAGTTCCAATAAAAATATTTTAGGCTGTAAGACCCATGTTCTACTCTCAGGATAAAAAAATTCAACCATGACAACTGAATTCTTGACTTGCAAAAATTTTAATTCCCACAACCAAAGTTTTTTTTCTCTGTGTGGGTCTATATTTTATTTAATTTGTCACTAACTCGGTTTTGAAAAAAGTGTACTTATAACACTTTCAAAAATAATAGCTTAAATATTTTTGTATTTTGTGTAAAACCTTTTTAATTTTCCAGAAATCTACGTTTTGTATTGCTACACTGAAAGAACAACTTCGGTTGTGAGAACTAAATTTGATTGCAAAAATCTAAAATTTTGTTGTAACCGTAGAATTTTATAATCATGGCAATAGAAAATTGCTATACCAGCTGAATATTTTGTTAAGGGAACAAAATTTTGGTCTCTACCATGAAAATCTTGTTACTACAACTAAAAAAATTTATTATCCAAACAGAGTTAGTTTTCTGTGTGTATTTTACTAAATTTACTAGCGATAAATTGTTCTTGAAAAAATAACTAAAATTTTTTTTCTTGTGCAAAACTTTTTTAATTTGCCAGAAAAAAATCCAAGTTTCTCAGTGCTACACTGAGAGAACAACTTTGGTTGTGAGAACTAAATATGTTTACAATCAAAAATTCAATTGTGACCGTAGAATTTTGTAATCGTGATAATAGAAAATTGGTCTACCATCTCTATATTTTATTAAGAGAACTAAATTTTGTTCTATACTATAGAATTCTGTTTATTACAACTAAAAAAAATTGATAAGCACAACAAAATTTTTGATGTGAAACATATTTGATTCTCACAACCGAAATTGGGTTGTTTTTACTAAATTTACTAGCAGTTGTTTTGTTTTTGAATAAAATTTTACTTTTGTATTTTGTGTAAAACCTTTTTAATTTGTCAGAAAAAAGTCCACATTTCTTATTGCTAACTTTAGAGTTTCAATGTCATTTGCCTCTGTTTGGGTTTACTAGCTGTTACGATGGCTGGCTGGTTGCTGGTTTTATTTTTTTTAATTCATATGGGGATGATTAAAAATATCCTATTTAAAAAAAAAATTTAAAGCCTAAATTTGTTACCTTTTGCACAGGAGCAGTTTAAGACTTTTTTTTCCAGACAACAAGTAGTAAAAAATATACACTTGCAAATAACTACAACTCAAAACGAGAAATACATTTTTTTTCCAAACATTTATAGACAGAAGAATTGAAGTGCTTAAAAAAATTGTAAAATAAATTGTAGCAAATCTTGAAAAAGAAATAAAATAAACATAACGAAATATATGCTTACAACGTGCTAAGAATTTAGAGCACTTTTTTAGGCCTACCGAAAACTGCTATAAAAATAGATAAGATAACTCAGTTATAGTTAAAAGAGTGTGCTTGTGCGCCACACTAAAAAGCAGCAAAAGTGTTAAAAATGTAGACAATAAAACATCTGTAGGCAGTCAGTGTTTCATTTGTTGTTTTTCTTTTTCTCAAGTTAAGCAGGGTTTAAGTGCAAATAAGTCTATAACCAAGACATTTTACCATATGTTTCATATTTTATAAATACGCCTTTTTTTATGTGTAGTGTGAAGAATGTTTTTTTTTATTTATTTATATATTTTTTAATATGGCGCAATGCAGCAGTTATACCAAAAAAGTATTATTTTTTTTTTTTTGCTTCTTGTATATTTTTGAAGTATAAAACTGTTTTTCAGAGTTACAACTAAACTAAACTAAAAACTAACAGCTAGAGGCTGCTGTGTTTTAGTCCTACATGCCTTAACATTAAACATTCTTTGTTATAGCATTTGGTTTTTTTTTTATTTTTATTTTTGTGAATCTCTTGTCGGTTGTAGGAATTTGTTACCAACTAGTTTTAGCAGCATCAACAAACAACATTATTAAATTTTGGTTTATAGAAAAAAGAAAGAAAAAAAAAAAACTCAACAACAAGTCTGCCAAACATAACATTCCTTTAAATACTCCACTTATTTTGTGATGCCATATGATATTGCGTTTGTATGCTGTGTGTGTGGATATTGTTGTTGATTTGTATATGTCTTTTGTGTTTGTTTGATAAGTGTAAAGGGAAAATTGTTTCAGCAAAAACAAGTGTAGCATAGTTTTTGCCAACAACATAAATAATATACAGCCAAACAGCATTTAAAGTATTGTTTCACAGGCTTAAACCCTTGAGGATCTATATAAAAAAATTTAGAAACTTTTTTCATGCACTGAATTTTCTATATTAAATAAAATATACAAAAAAAAAAAAAGAATAACTGCGGTTGTAACAATCAAAAATTCTGTTGCGGTAATCAAAATTTTTAATTCTCTTAACCAGAAGTCGATAATTTCGATCAAAATTTAGTTGTTAAAAAATTGTTGGAGATGTGAGATTGATTTTCTATTTTCACAGTTAAAAAATATGATTGTTACTATTGAATTTTTGATTGCTAACATATTTAGTTCTCACAACCAAAGTTGTTTGCATTACAAATCTTAAAACGAAATAAAATATTATGTTAGACCTTTCCACTCTTAGGGCTAGTGAAATGATGCCTCCAGATTAGTGAGTTTTGATATTAATCTATTAAGCTAATACTCGCAGGCTCTATTCCTGACTAGACAGAAGCTTCCCGTAGTTTTTTTTTTTTTAATTCTTATACTCTAATGCTTGTATTCAAAGAAAATTAAACTAGACTTGAAATCGATATTGTGGCAAGTTTGTATGAAAAATTTTCATAATTTCTACTTGAAATCATTATTAGTATTTTTGAATACCAGTCTAGAAAATTATAAAGGCCAACAAAACTGCTTTCAATGGATTACACCACACGACATAAAGAAGTAATGAAATCCGCACCCTCTGCACAACCTAACATTAAAATTTCAACTCAACCTCAGCTTTTATTCATATTCGAAACGTGGCGTTGTGGAAAGGGGCTTATTAGGTAGTGCAACTATTTGTGTAGGGCTTTGTGACTCTTTAGTGGGATAATTTATAATTATATCCTGAAAAAGATACGCTAAAGTTAAAGCGAAATATCGATATAAAAATAAATTTGTACAATACGATCTCAAGCTTAATAAATTAGCTATTTTAATAATTTTTCCATAAAATTGTATATTTTTTTATTTTTTCTTTATTCTATTTCCTTAACATACAGTAAAGATGCAAATTAAAACGGTGTACAGCGGACGTATACTTAATATTTAATGTTAAAGGAAACAAAATAATTATTTATTAATTTTACGTCTAGTATGATTTCAAATTTTTTACACATTTCGCACTTCGCTTAAAAAAATATATTTTTTGTTTTTAAAATTAAAAAAAAAAAAAAAAACTTTATTGTCATTACAAACTACATTGTTACACACCGCATGCTTAGTGTTTATTCTGCGCACTTAAATTCCCTTTAGGTTGTAGTAGTGAAGTTCAGAAAGAACAAAAATCTAAAAGATTCTATGACATGTAAACATGACTGTACATTTATCATATTTATGAAACACACAAACATGAGCTCTCACCTATAGAGCCTTTAAAAGACTTGATATATTGTGTGGCCCACCCTTTCTAAGTTTTATTTTCGCATAAATTGCCAATAAAGAAAATTTTTAAGGTGAGGTGAGTGAATCTTAGAACAGTGTGTGAAAAATAATTTGTTATTTTATCTCTCTTTTTGTTTTTTGGCTGAACATGCTTCACAACCTTTGTATATTCCAATAAAACAAACAAAAAGTCTTTAAAATATTTTAAATAAAATGACAAAGAAACAAAAAAAAAAAAAACAAAACGAAGAGTAGGAGTTGAGAACCTTAAAAAAATAAATAAATAAAATAGTAAAACCAAAAAATATGCTTGTCAAACTTTTACGTGTGAATTATTTTGTCAACCCTGTGTGTAACATTTGACATACAAGACAGCTCTACCTGGGTTGTTAACGTTAATTTTTTTTTTTTTTTAAATCTGTAAAGGCTAAATGGAAAAGTAACAAAATATAAACGGTTTTTTCTTGGAAAAAAAAGAAAAAAGAAATTTGTTTGTTAAAGTTATGCATAAAAGGTGACATTTGTCGCTTGTGTTTTTTTTATGTGTCTGACTGACGGTGTTTTTAAAAATTACATTTACGTCAGGCATTTTAATGGTTGTTTGGTTTGATATTTTGATAGCTGAAAAATAATGAAGGTGCAAGAAAATTACAAATGGAAATTTAAAAATGAATAAAAACAAAACACAACCATTTGTTTAATTGAAAGTGATATTTTGGCCATAGCCAAAAATTTAAATAGATTTGTGGCTAAAAAAAACGTACCTATTTACTTTTAAAATTTCTGAAAAATGTTTAATGATAAGAAAGCATTTTTCAACTAAATTTAAATTTGGTTTTGCTGCAAAATGCACATTAATAAATAAATGTATTAGTGCTATTCTGTATTCCGAACTGAATTAAAATATTTAAATTTTTTTTCTCTTGTCTTCGATTTAACTTTAATTTTATTTTTATTTAACTACAGTGAGATGCGACCCATACACCTTCAAGTTGAATGTAACTTTAATTGAAAACATACAGAAAGTTTAGGAGCATTTGTGTAGTACATCTAAATTTTTAGTTAATTAATTAATTAAACAAAATCAAAACTCTTTGGTTATCATTTTAACTTTGCATGTTGCCGGTTGTGGGTGTGTAAGGGCTGTCTAACAACTCATTAATAAAATTTTAGTTATTCTAATTATATATATATATATATATATAAAAGAATATATTTAATCAAATTTAAAATGAATTCATTAGCCTTCAAATACCACAAAGGTCAAAAGTTGCTTACCGTCTCCTTTAATTTCTTGCAACCATCAGCATTATTTACAAAATATACGCACACACACAGCATCTTTTTAAACATTTTCAATTTATTTTAATGCCTTAAATTCCTCAATATAATTTGTTGTACATTTTCTGCTCTATATAACAAAAATAAATAGAAAAATGTTAAAACATTTATCAACAAATAGAATGAAATGTAATCTACGTATAAATAAATAAATAAAGAAGAGAAAATAAAAAAGAAATAAAACAACAGAGACTAGAAATGTTAAAAAAAGCAGCAACAACAAAATGCCAGCAAAATGTAATCTTTTGAATTTTTTTTTTTTTTATTATTAAATAAATATTTCTTTGGTAGAGCTCTTTCTCGCCAGACATTGACAAACTTCTTTTGCTGAGTCTCTCGCTCTCTGTTGAGGCGCTCCCCTGTCTTATTACAATTCTGTCATTTTACTTTGTTTAAATTTATGTACACTGTTGACTGCGATTATGATGTTTTACAATTTCATATGTAAAAAAAAAAATTATATTTTTACACATCACAACTTCCAGAGACAAAACTGACTGACTGACAGACTGACGGACTGATTGTTTATTGTATTGTATGG
Organism: Thelaira solivaga; assembly: GCA_947397855.1. NCBI lineage: Eukaryota > Metazoa > Arthropoda > Insecta > Diptera > Tachinidae > Thelaira > Thelaira solivaga. The sequence continues at coordinate 79,986,668 of OX377611.1, read as the reverse complement.
TGTGAGCATAAAAAATGATGTGAAATTCATATGATACAAGATTAAACTGGTTGCTACAATTCAAAAACTAAAAAAAAAATCATAATACAAGCACAGGGAAAGTTGCATAGACCGTGACCTGTAATAAAAAAAAATCCTTAAGAGTTTTTCACTAATCCTTTTCTACTATTCTGGGGGATACTCTCTATTGCGATGCGAAAGAAAACGTATCGCAACTCAATGTAAAAATCATACAGATGAGAATGGTTTTTCTTTCGCATCACAATAGAGAGCAACCCCCCTGATTAACATTTTTCCAATTACTGTATTTATTCCTAAAACCAAATTTTTTTTTTATAGTTACTGCTGCCTGCCTAATTTTAATTAAAGTTTTATCTTTCTTGATTTTTAGTTACCTTGTAACTCTATCTTATAAATAAAAAAATCAAATCATATAAAACTTTAAATTATTTGATTTTAAATTTATATTATCAGGCTTGAGTTTTAATTACTCAAAAAGATGTACAAGGCTTTAATAAGTGACTGCAAAGTATTTATTTCACATCTAGGCTTCGTTTTGTTTTTAAATTGACTTTAATATAAGAGTTATACCATTTAAAGGGGTGACATGACAGACTTGAAAATGGATTTTTAGGAAATAGGCAATTCTGACCCAATTGTATGAACGTGAAATTGGCCCAGCCAATGTTAAACTTCTAATTTAAAAAAAAATTATTTAAAATAAATTGAAGTAAAATCTAATATTTTTTTTATAGCGACATATAACTTCAGGGGTTGCAAACAAAACGAGCCTAATTTTATTGAAATCGGTATACAACTTTTGATTTTATTTCTACTTAAGTCAAGCTACTTCACGATAAAAAAAAATTGTCATATGGTAAGACTAAAAGGAAATTTTCTTGCGGAATATAGGATATTCGTTTTTAATAAACAGAGTTAACCGTTTTCAAGTAAATATGTGGCGTAAACTCTCAATGTGCACAAATAAATATAAAGAAGAAACTAATTTTTTATTTGAATTTTCAGTCTATATTCCTTTGCTTAAATTAAAGAATGGTTTTCGTTATGTGTCATTGAATGTTTTTCTTTAGTTGGTAAAAGTGTAAGCAAATTTTAAAATACCACAAAAATATTACAAATACAAAATGTAAAACTAATAATGCTCGTATGTCAAGTATTTAAATTTTTGCTCTTTTTTGTTGTGTGTTCATAAGCAACATAACATAACAATTTTATATTTTTGTTTTATTCACAACAGTCTGTCCCTGTTTGCACTATGAATTTAATTTATTTGCGTGCGTGTTTTATTTAATTTTTTTGTTGACAATAAACATATTTTCTAAGTTATTCTTAAGCAATCATGGTGCTCATCATTTACTGCTAAAAAATAATATTTGCATACCTTTCATAACAGAAAAGGTTTTCCTTTTTGTTTTAGATTTTGCTCTCGTCTTATAATAGTTTTGATGTTACAGTTTTTATACATCCTTTTAAAAAAAATATATTTTTATTTTAATAATTAAATGCCCTCTTATCAGCCTTGAGATACAAAGCATAAAGTGCATATATAGTTTTTAGAGCAGAGGGCAAAATAGGTCAAAAAAGTGCACTTCCCCTTTTGGCAGATACAAATTCTCCATTTGTTTGGTATGAATATAAAATAAATTTCGCATGAAAAATCATCAATTAAGGGATGCTATGCAAGTGAGCGAAATTTCAGCGAAGATTATCGTGCATTTTTTAATGCAAAGTAAAATAGTTTGGATATAAACAATGTTTCCCTTTTCTTTTGTTAAAAACAAATGCTAAATTATCAAACTAGTAAGCTAATCTTCAGTGAAGGATTACTCTGCATTTGCAATTCAAAATAATTTCTAAAGGTCCGCCAAAATGCAAACGCATATGAATTAATATTTTTTCTTTTTGAAACCCCAAGTGACCAATCCTCCAGAGTATTTTTTCCAAATCCTTGTATAGCATTTTGGCCTTTTATTATTTTGGTTTATAGTTTTGAACAACCAAAAATTTTGTTAGCCCTCTTAATGCTTTAAAAAAAACATGTAAATCTTATCATCTACTAGTTGCAGATTTCAAAACGCATACTAAAGCAACTTATCTAGCTGGAATAGCTTACAAGCATCTTTTTTTTACATTATTGTAAAATATTACTTATGCGGCCCATACACACTCATCTTTAATTTAAGTTCGGCAACTGGAAAAAATTAAATAAAATCAAAATGGTTATTCTTCAATCAATAAAAAAAAACATTGAGAGATTGCTATTCTTTTGAAATAAAATTTGCTTGAGTGTGTAGGGGCTGCATTACTTTAACACATGCATAAATTCAAACATACCACCAACATAGCATGTCAACTTCTCTTGTCATAATATTTTCTATGTGATTTTGTATGTTTTGCACAATGATGCTTCAGCCTGATTATACTACAATATATTCAATATGTATAAGAGTATGTATGTACAATATTTTTATTATTGCATCTAAAAAGTTTGTATGAAATGCTTGTAAGCGTGTGTTCATATTTTTTTTTTTTTTTTGTTTATTCTGTTATTGCAAATAAACCACAAAATTTTGGAAAACACTTGACTTGAGAAATTGTTTTATATTTTTATGTAAATAATAGAATTTTAAAGCATCCTTATCATACATACATACATGTGCTCAAGTAAGAGTACGAGAAATATATTTGTAAATAATTTTAGCTTGGCTTTGTTAAAAAATAAAATTAAAAAAAATCAATTTCGTGTTGTATGGGCAATTCCACAGAATTTTGTCTTGTAACTTCATACAAAATCTTTTAATTGATAAAATTTTGAAAGCATCAACATTATATTTTTACTAAATAATTTCAATAAAAATGAAGTTAAACATTTTTCCTTACAAAAGCCTTTTTTTATGTTTTTGAATTCGTAACTAATTAAAATTGGCCTTCGCCCGGGCTTAAAGATTTTATTGTTTAGGATGGCGTATACCTGCTACAATCAGACAACAGTTTCGCTTATGAGAACTAAATTTGTAATAATAAAATTTCTAGCAACTAGAATTCGATAATACAGTTCAAAATTTAATTCTATCAAATATTATATTTTAGAAAGCAAGCCACTATTCTTTTGAACTACACTGAAAGAATTATGATTCATACATCCCATGAAACGAATTCATTACAATTATATCTTTAGGCTAATGAAATATTTCATTAATTATTTCACAGTTTCATTGTGAGAATGAAGAAGTTTCATTAGAATTATTTCATTAGGATTTTTTTTTAATAAAAAATAAAAAAAAATTTTTTTTCGCAAAATTGTGTTCAAAAATTTAAAAAAAAAATTTTAAAAAATTTATTTTCTTTTTTGCAAAATTGTGTGTTCAAAAATTTAAAAAAAAAATAGAAAAAAAATTTTTTTTGTCCCTAACGGGGGGTTGAACCGCGATATTTGCAGTTGAAAGACATTTTTAAAATTCATATACATAATGAATACGTTTTATATATTTTATAAAAGTTTTCATTAAAATAATTTTAATGAAACTTGATCTAATGAATCTAATGAATTGGTTGAAAAATAACGAATTTTTTCATTGGATTAATGAAAAATTTCATTGGATTCTTTCATCACTTTTGTTCGTGTAAAGAAACTTGAACTCTTATGGAATGGCCCATATTTGCTTTAAAAGCTTAAAGTTAAGGAAAAATTTTTACATAATAAATCTTATCTTAAAATCTTAGCCTTCAAGTAAATTATTGTTTGCATAGGTTCAGTCAATTAATAAAGAAATTCAGAGAATAGAATTCTGTGCTTGTAGTTTAGTTATATTTTGTGCTATTAAAGTTTGAGGGTATTTAATTCTTATTATTATTTAATAATTATCAAGATAATCAATTAATTATGTTAATAACTTGCTGACATATAATTAATTAATATTTTTTTCTTTCTTATTTCTTTGCAGGTATGTTTCTTTTTTAAATATTTTTTGGTGAGTTTTTATATAAAAATTTAATAAAGCCCAAAGTTTTCCATTTAAACCTACAGTTTTCAACATCATTAGACCACTGTTTTTTTTTTTTTTCTTTTTAATTTTGTTTTACACAAATAAAGTTTGAAGAGCCTAAAAAAAATTGTCATCATATTTTATAAAGGGTGTTTTTTATAGACGTATAGAACTTTTATCCTCAGTTTGGTTTGGCAATTCATCATGAATAGACTCATGCCTGAACAACGCTTGCAAATAGTGTAATTTTATTTCGAAAATAATGGTTCATAATTTTGATTTTCATAAGCGAATTTTGTTTAGCGATGAAGCCCACTTCTGGTTGAATGGCTACGTCAACAAACAAAACTGCCGCATTTGGAGTGAAGCTAATCCTCAAGTGTATGTCGAAACACCGTTACATCCAGAAAAACTGACTATTTGATGCGCTTTATGGGCTGGTGGAATCATTGGTCCGTACTTCTTCAAAAACGATGATGGCCAGAACGTTACAGTCAATGGTGATCGGCATAGAGCCATGATTACTAACTTTTTCATTCCTGAATTGAACAACCATGATGTCCAGGAGCTGTGGTTCCAACAAGACGGCGCAGCATGTCACACAGCTCGTGCCACAATCGATTTATTAAAAGACACGTTTGGTGACCGCCTAATTTCACGTTTTGGACCTGTGAATTAGCCTCCAAGATCTTGTGATTTAACACCGCTAGACTACTTTCTGTGGGGCTATGTAAAGTCATTGGTCTATGCGGATAAGCCACAAACGCTTGACCAATTGGAAGACAGCATTCGCCGTGTTATTGCCGATATACGGCCACAAATGTTGGAAAAAGTCATCGAAAATTGGACGTCCAGATTGGACTACATCCGAGCCGGTCATATGCCAGAAATCATATTTAAAATGTAATGCCACAAGATTATCTTTCGGATAAATAAAATTCATGTCAATCGAATAATCCATCTTTGTTTTATTGCAATTTAGAATTCTATACGTCTATAAAAAACACCCTTTAGATTTGGTCAAGTGTTTGGCTAACAGTTTACAAGCCATTTATTTAGCAGGGATTTTTATTATTTTTTTCATTTTGCTGATTTTTCGTTTAAAAAATAAACATTAAAACTAAAAAGCCTAAATTTCTAACAATTGTGTTGTTGTTTAATAACAACACATTTATCACTTTGTTCATTTAATTTTATAACAAAAAAAAAAAAGGTGGCTCACAAAAAGCAAACCCAGTGGTTGAGTAGATGAGTGGTTGCCTAAACGTCAATATTTACGAAAATATAATAAATTTTCTATAGAATTTCTTTATTTCCTCAAGTTTTAAAATGTTTCACTCTCATTAAAATCAAATTAACATTTTGAAATGTCTTACTTGGCATTGGCCCCAGCCCCGGCTTCAGCCGCATACTAGCTATGTGTTGCCTCGTACTTCTCATTCAATTGCTTGTATGTATTTACAACGAGTATTGTTGTGCTTATATTATGGAATCTCTTGTTGAATTTGGGTCATGTTTTGCCTTGGCCATAAAATAATATTTTTTTGTGTTTGTAAAACATTTTCTCTTCTTTCTTTTTTTTTTATCTCATTTGATGTGTTTTTTTTTTCTTCACAAAAAAAAAGGGAAAAAAACCAATCACACACTAACTATATTTTCCTGCTAAAAACTTGTATGTCAATGCAAAATCTATGTGGCCATAAATCATAGACATATTTTGAGTTTTGTATTGTTAACTGTTGTTGTGTGTATGCGTAAAAGTTGGTAATAAATCATGATGGGGTACCTATAAAAATTATTTGTATCAGCACACTCTGGCCCCCAGCTAGCAAAGGCTAGAAAGAGACATCAACAGCAACTGGAGTAAAGAGAGCAGAGCAAGCAAACTGAAATGAAATTAATGATTCGGTTTTGGAAAAATTGCAGCAGAAACTGACACACACAAAAAGGACAAAAATAAACGAAATTTCTAAAACAGTAGAAAATCAAAATTGAAATCAAGCATTTTTACAACAACAACAGTAACAACAATATAACTTAAATCAGGCCACACAATAGTTTAGCAAATATGAAAAATCATATTTTTCTGCTTTTTACAGCAACACAAAAAAATAGATTGAAAAGCACAAAATTTCTTAACAAAATTGTTTTCCTTAAAAAAAGATAAAAGAGGCTGCAAAAGAAAAAAAATTATTTTGAATCCACAAGTTAGTTATTATAAACTAAAAGCTTTATGCAGCAGCTACAAACAAAAATTGCCACAAAAAAAGTCACTAAAGACTTGTGACATGTTCTGAATTCTTAAATAAAAAAAATTAATAAAAATTTTTATAGAGTTTTTCTTTTATTTAAGCTGATTAAGGACTCTATTTGTTTAATTTAAAATTGTTGAAAAAAGCAGTGCCAGCTGTATATTTGGAGCACAACTTTGGTTGTGAAAACCTACTTTTGTTAAAAATTAAAATTGCTCTGAAGTTAAACAAAAATAGTGACCCCATAGCTGAAAACTATATCTTAAGCTGCCTCATACAAGCGTATATTTCTCCAAGTATTTGGCAATAATTTCTTTGGTCTCTAGTCGTATTTTGCATTTTTTTAGTCCAACAAAAATTGTGGCTCACTGACTTAAAACTATTGTATACCTTAATCCGCCAGCTCCAACAGGTATTTCGGTTTTTCGGCTTTTTGCACTGATCCTTGACTAAAATGAACAAATTTTTAAAAACTTTTCCTATTTCTTCTCCCTAAACTAAGGAAATTAATACAAAACTTAGAAATATTATCATTGACTCTAGAGATAATTAATATTGATCAACTATCCGTATAGCTTTGTAATCTGAAAGACTTATTAAGCCCACTTTTCAAGAATCTTAGCTTTAATTTACTAATGGCCAGGCCGTGTAAAAGCCAAAAAAAGCTGCTTTCGTACAATTACATTTTTTCTTTACAATACAAATGTAGTTAACGGTCCGGCCTTTAGGTTTCTCCAAGCCTTGCTCTATTTTTCTTAACACAGCCGGCTTGAATCATTCTCTTAAAAGGTACAAGCGTCTGCATTACTCTGTCAACAGTTTAGGTTAGAGTTTAAAGTCATTTCTGGGGATTTTTAGAAAAGCCTCTGTAGAAATATATTTGGGTTTTAGGAGTCTTCTTTAGAGGTCGTATAGTCACTTGGGCTTTCACATCCCTGGCTGAAAGAGTTACTGCTTTTAGCATTAAGGTTCCTTATTTGCATTTCTTCCTTACTGAACCCTTTTAAAAAAAAAAGTAACACAAATTTAAATGAGGCAACCAATTTTATTTAATAACTCAGTTGTGTGTATACAAACACACACACCCACATATACATGCATGCAATTGTATATTTTATTTCTTTATGATACTAAGCCGTACATAATAAATAAAATTTACTACTTTATATTTGCACAAACACACACACACACACACACACACTCAGACACCTATACAAAATGGCCACAAGGCACATTTATGACTATGAACGAGGTAGGACGGACCCACAAGCAAACAAACACAGAAATAAAAACAAAATAAAAAAAAAAAACTTAATTTATACGCTTGTACTACGTGATAACTACTTACCTTAAGCAAACTTGTGCAAGTGTATGTGTGTGTGTGTGCCTTTACAGTTCACATTTAAGTGCGTATACATATTTATGCTGGCAAAGTAGCGGCATAATCGCTGTAGCCATTAAGATTGTTTTTTTTTTCTTATTTTTTATATTATTTATTTTACTTGGCTTTTACGCTGGTAGCAGCTAACAGCGTTGGCTGCTACTTGTTCTTAATTTTGTTTGACTCTTTTATTAACACTTTTGTGTATTTTGATTTTCCTTTGTGCTTTACAACACAGTAAAATAAGTAAATGTGTAGAAGGATAATATAAGCATACACACATACGTTTGTATAACTTTATTATTTATTTAATGTTTGATACCCTCTCTTTGTATTTGTGCAAGGTTTGCATTAATTTTTTTTTTTTTTTTTTGTTTTCTTACCAACAAGTAACAATCACAATCTCCTAAGAGAAAAGTCTGTAAACAAAATTTTACACACGAGAGACAACAAACAAAAAAGTATATCATTAAACATGATGCAAAAAATAAAACATAAAGCATAAGAAAATCGTGGTGAAAATAATGTTGTAACAAATTCAAGCGAAAGCTTAAATGCTGCAACAAAATGTTGCTAATTTGCAATGAAAACTTTTCTGTACATACACTTTTACTTGTGCAAATACAGAAAAAAATATTTCTCATTTTTAAAGCTCACTTTATGCTGAAACACTTTTCGTTATTAGTCTAATGAAAAAAATTTTACCCGTTTCATTAAATAAAATATTTCACTGAATCAATGAACTCTGTAGTCATTAGTCTAATAAAAAACTGGCGTTGCAACACATTGGTTGAAAAATAAAGAATTCTTTTTTCAGTGTAAGGCTATTAGAATTTTATTTGTTAAAAAGCCACTACTATTGGAAGTGAGTGAGTGGCCCATGTTATTGCTAACATTTTTATCAGAGGCTCCAACCAAAGCGGTAAATAAAATATTTCTAAGCATAATTAAGTACGGGCACACATCTTTTTAAACAGTGCCGAGTGAAAATCCTTAAAAAGTGGGCGTATGAATGGGCATGGTCAGCTTAAAAGTATTTGACGGGCGTATAAAGGCGAACAACCAAACAGAAAATAAATTTTATATTAAGATAGACAGATTTAGTTCTTTAGCTTTTTGTGTGTGTGTGTATTTTTTTTTTTTTTTTTTTTTTTTTTTTTTTTTTTTTTTTTTTTTTTTTTTTGAAACACCCATTTACCAAAGTTTTTAACAGAACTCCGCTTCTTAGAGCAATTGATCTATGAAAGCTTTTTTTATACATTTTATGGTTTTTTTTATACATGCTTTCTTAGCTTTTCTATACATTTTAGTTAATTGTTTTTTGATAATGTTCCTTTAGATTAGTTTCGCAATAGCTTGAATGTTTATTCGGATTTCTATTTAACAAGTTTTTTGTATTAGTAAAATATTTTAATATTTACTTAAATCTTGCTTGCTTGCTTTAAGGCTCGCTTCTGCTTGTGTTTTAAGCACCCACCAGTCATTCATTTTAATCTCTACATTTCCAACTACACCAGTAATTTTAATGCTTTAACTATTTTTATTTTTTGCTTTTGTTTGTTTCATTTTATTACATAATTAATTATGCTATTATAACATCACTGTGTGACTTATGATACATTATAATTAATATCCACTGTTTACATTTTCTCTTTGTGTACAATTGTTCATTAAAATTATTTAAAATAGCTCTCACACTCAAGAGCTGCTTTTCCCTCTCTACCATATTGGGTGTCTATGTGTGCTTGTGATGTACAAAAATTGTTTAAATAAATTCCTATAGAACAAAAAAAAAAACTCTAAAAAAATCTCAGCTCTAGAGATAATTAAAATCTACCCCACAAACACATACTCAACTCAACTCAAAACAAAAAGAAAATAAGGCCTAGAAACGTGTATTTATGGATGACTAAAGTAATACAATATAAATTACTATTAAAAAAACATAATAAATTTATAAAAAATAAAAAAAATCCAAGCAGTAAATAAAATTAATACCCATTAATAAGCGTAATTGAATCTTTATAATAAATTTGCATTTAAACAATTTATACAAAGAATAGCAGTAGTAATGTTTTATGCTGAATTGTTTGGCAATACACACATACCTACAAAAATATATTTAAAAAAAAAAATATTTTTTGCTACTATTGGATTGTATAGAAATGCTGCGTGTGCTTTGGAGCCATAACGATACCAATGTGGTTTGAAAAAAAAAATACTGCGACAGCTAGCATGTTGCCATTGCATAGATAAATAAAGCCAGTAAAGACAAAAACAAAAAATTAAATAAAATAAAATTTATAAACGTTGGCTAACAAGAGACCAACGACCAACGACGAACGCATTGTATAACCTGGAGTTGTTAATGTTTGTGCCAGCAGCTGAAGCATACCCATGAAAGGTAGCAAATCCTGGGGATTAGTTAATAATTTTACCCCAAACGCTTATAAATTCTACTTAATTTTTTTTTTATTATTATTATTTGCTGTGTTTTATATTTGCTACACAAATGATACACAAAATGAACAAAAATATATAAATAAAAAAATAAAAATTACATTTAATTACGCTTAAAAACTAATTCGTGAATCATGAGAAAAGAGCTGGCTCTGCTTGGATTTTTTTTAAATACAAAAGTTTCTTAAAAGAATTAAAATTACTTCAAAAAATACTTAACTTTAAAGGCAATTCAGCAACTTTTATTACGAAAATTCGTATGGTATTATATCGTATTCGGTATTCAGTTACTTTCCGACAAAAATCTCTTTTTTTTTAACCATAATAATATTTAATTTAATTTTTATTTGCATTATGCGTAATCTTGGATTAATAATAATTTTTTGTTAGGCCTTTGTTATTAATAACTGAAAATCATATAAAGTTTTATCTAAGAGATAGAATAACTCTTATTAATTAGACTAATTGGCGGCATTCGAGGCTTAGATCTTTAACAATGAACACATGGGCTGTACAACAGATATTTTTTTGGGTAGCTCCCAGTACACATGGCCTAGTGATGATAATAAAAATCATATCTAAGGCAAGTTTTAACTTCACATGGCCTAGTGATATTAATAAAAATCATATCTAAAGCGTTATAACTTGCCTTCTCTTACTATTTTTCTACAACCTTTCGCTATATACCTCTTCTTCATATTTCCTTGATAACTTTGCTATCTTTATTTTTCTGCTTTACCTCTGTTATACTGTTTAGATATTTAAAAAAAACCACATCAGAGAACCCAAATGTGCAACCTAACCTAAAACAATTGCTTTGCAGCCAACTTCAGTATATACAGTGCTGCTAAAAATGTATAAAGCGTTGCTTTATTTCGGTTTATTTCAAATGTCTTTTCTTTTTTTTTTTCTTTTTTTTTTCTTTTTTTTTTTGCAAAAAAAATAAAAATTCGTTTATTTTTTAGTTGCTGTCAATTATTTGCTTTTTTCTCTATTAAAACTTCATCATATAGTTTTAGTAATCATGTTATCACTGCCAAATTACATTTATAAATGTTTAATGAATCATAAATGTGATGCGATTAAAACTACATAAAGAGTGACAGACTAAAATTTTTATTGAACTAATTCATTACAAAAGTGACACATAAAATAAAAGATTAAAATAAATTAATTATGGCTGGGTAGCAATCCTTAGAAAAAGTTTGAAATACTTGCAAAGCAAACAGTAACAACTTGGAAATTTGTTTATGTATAAGTCAGCCCACACTCACTCGCTATTAATCATTATAAACTAAACAACATTTTAAGAAATTTGAATTGGAATTAAATGGCCGAGGCACTGTAAAAGAAAATAAAAACAATAAACGTAACGAAAATTTGTTAAAGTTTTTAATTCAAATCTATATACGAAAGAGCCTTTTGTTTTTATTAGGCTTTAAGGCATAAAAGTACATTTTGTTAGGGCAAGTTTTATAAACAAAATAAATTTATAAATAGCTACTTGTGTGAATTTATTCGTATTAAAAAATATCCTACAACTAAAGTCGCTAATTACAATCTGTTATTGAACTTCAAGACTTAATTCCATCTCTAGAATCAAGTGGTAAAAACTTACTTGAATTTATTGGCCAAAATCACACCAGAGCCTAAAAAAACTTCAATTATTAAAGGCGACTTAGATCTATTGTTAAAAATTGTACAAGTTAAAAGAGGAGCTTTGCTTAAATTTATTAGCAGTAATCTCACTAGAGTCTATATAAAGCTTTAGGGGTGAAGAATTAAATAGCTGAGTCTATTGGCAAAAATCTTACAAGTTAAATAACTTTAATGGCTCTCACTAGAATTTTAGAAAATTAATAAAATATTTAAGTAGTTAAAAGTTGATCAGTTTTTCTTTTTCAAAATTATTTAATAAATATTTATTGAATGGTCTCAATGCTAAAAATATTTTGTATAAAAAAAATCAGCAGACAAACCAAGAAAAAAATTCTTTTAAAAATCAATTTATATTCCAGTCATTTATTTTGGCCCCTCTCTAAAAATCAAACAAATTATTAAAACGAAAAATGTAGCAGTAGCCAGTACTGAAATTATTTTCTGCATAATTTATATAAATTCTATTATGGTAAATCATAATCTTCATGGCTCACCGCCTACAAAAAAGAGCAATTATTGCTGTTATTATTATCCTCAGCATTAATGGTTTCATTTAAAAATTATAATTCAGTTTGAGCACAAGAATTACAATGTTTTTTTTTTTTGAAAAATAAAACACAAAAATACATTTAAAAAAAAGCAAGAAAAATAAATTGAAAATAGTAGCAGCAAGCTTTGCTTCCACATGCTCTTAATGGAATAGAAATTTAAAAAAAAATCATGAATCCTGTCTGAATTTATTGCTCACAATTAACACCACTTGACCGTGTTGTTGCTTTTTAATGTTAACAAAATTGTTTTGATACAGTTTTATTATTATTTTTTTTATGCAGTTGTTTTTTGCCAGTGATTTGAATAATAAAATTAAAAAATCTAAATTGTTTCCATGTATAACTAACGCCGCTAAAACTAAAACTGTTTTGATTTACATTCGAAATCTTGATTTAAACTGTAGTTCTTGAGTATTGTTGTGCCTTCTTCGATTAATTAAAAAAAAATAAACAATAAGATCGGATATAAAATAAACTTTTATTAAATTTTTTTACTCCTTTTAATTGTTTAAATTTAATATTCATTTGAAAAAAATTAATAAAAAAAAAAAATAGTTTTCAAATTAAAATGTTTAATTAAACTCTTGGACAGCACAAGTCTTAAGCCTTTTCTACTTGTCAATTAAACCGCTAAGAAGTTCTCCTTTGTAAAAATCGGATTTTGAATAAACCTCGTTTAGCAAAACAAAATACTCTCATCTCTTTTTTTTATATGCGTTCACTGTTTAAATTAAGCTTTTTCAACTGAAAATGTTATTTATTTTATGGTCTCTTGTTACGGTATTTTATTTTATATGTTTTTTTCTGGTTTGGTTGCCTGTATAAAATGTGTTTTATTGGCTACATAAAAATTTTTTTTTATCATAAACAAAACAACAATCAACTGCATTTATGTTTGTATATTAAATAATAAAAAAAAAAATACTTTATAAATAAACAGCAAAAGTTTTGAGTTGTGTGATGTTTTTTATTTTTTATGTTTAATATTTATACAACACGAAAAATTTTTTGTTGGCTGTTTAAATTTATTTTTCTTGTTTTTATTTTTCCAATTTTTGTTGTTATTATTTTTTGAAAAATAAAATTGTTGCGCTTGATTAGTTTAATTGGCTTTAATTGTAACCATGACGCTGAAAATAAAATTTATGTTCAAGTGATTTTTTTTTTAATAAAGTTTAAGCAATAAATTGTGTGTATGGTGTTAAAAAATACAGAAAAAAAGACTAATTTTGATAAAAACAAGATACTTTAGATTTAATACCCTAGTGATATAAAGTACGCTTTAGAAGGTAGAAATTTAAGCAAAATAATTTCATTAAATCTAAGTTCAAGTCTAGCAATTATAATCCAAAAAAAAAAAAAAAAAAATAACAATAGTACAACTTATCATTTAAATATTTAGTATTTAAATCTTCAAGAGAGAGCAGATTAAGCTTAACAAAATGTGTAACTCAAATTTTTTTTGCTCTTTATTCTCCTAAAAATAGACTACAAAATAAAAAAAAATCTAGTAAAAAATTTTTAAATTAATTTAAATTATTTGGTAAAACACATTCTCTATAAAACAAAATGCGTGCTTGGTAATTTTTTTTTTTTTTTACTCCTCACTGCCTTAAAAGTAGACTACACTTAAAAAAAAGAAAACTTTAGGATTCTTAAAAAATCTAGCAAAAAAGAAAACTAAATTAATTTAAATCCTCAAGAGAGAGCAGATTAGGCTTAGCGATCTCCTTACAAAACAAAATGCGTGACTTATTTTTTTTTTTTTGCTCTTTATTCCCCTAAAAATAGACTACAAATTCAAAAAGAAAACCTTAAAAAAATCTAGTAAAAAAGAAAATTAAAATAATTTAAATTAATTTAAACCCTAAAAAGAGAAAAGGCATTTAGCTAAACACACACTCTCCCTGTTACTTTTTTTTCTTTCTGCTTGCTCTTCATGGCCTAAAAATAGACTCTACTCTACATTAATAATTTTCGTAAAATATATTAAAACTATTTACTGCCTACTTGCATTGAATTTAAATATTACCAAAAATTCATTTAGTAATTGCAGTCTTACTCCATGTCATTCCCTTAATCCCTTAATAGCATCACCTGGGTTTTATACAACCCATTTATTTGATTTCAAAACACCAAAAATTATGTAATTTAATTGAATATTTACTACATTCATGTGTGTACTCTTAGCAAAATTTTTAACAAAAAAAAATGTATTTTGTAAATTTTTATCACATACGACAATAACATGTTTAGTTAATTAGAAACTTTGTTGTAGATAATAATATTTTTCAATGCTACTGCTACTGCTGCTTTTGCTATTGCTATTGTTGTTATTTTTTTTTTGTTACTACTGAGTGCAGTGTTTATATGCAAAAATAAATGTTTCAAATACGTGAGATTATTGTGAAAGTGCTTTTGTGCAAGTGTGTGTGTGCTTATGAATATGTTAGTAAGTATTTTATGGCATGCCCATTAGGTTTCCATAAACGTGCATAATAGGCGAGGGTTGGCTTAGACAAAAAAAAACTATTTAGATATTTAAATTTAAAGATTAAAAAAGCCCACAACATTTAAAAAAAATTTTTTTGTAATTATTCAGTTGCTTACTTTCTATTAAAAATAGTAAAATAAATATTTTAAATAAATTAATTATATCCTGAAGTAGCTACGCAATTTGGGGGTGAAATATCGATATAAAATATATATTTATATAATACGATCTTAAGCTTAATAAACTAGCCAAATTATTTATTTAAAATAAATTTTAATAACTGAAAAAAGGCTAGAAAAAAAATTTGTAGAGATGAAAAGCTTTTTAAAAAGATTTTTTTAATACTTTCATTTACTTACTATCTGTTACAAAGTTTTTCGAAAAACCTGGAAAAAGCCTTTTTTCAAATAAGTAAAAAACATTTGTTTACATATAATATTTTTTGAAAATTTTTATTTCCAACAACCCTCGTATTAACCATTTTAATAAACAAACGTGAGTGCCTAATATACATCTGAAAGTGAAATAGAAAGAATAAAAAGGCCTTTAAAAAAAGTGTTCTATGGGACTTGCAAAGCTTCTTTGTCGCCTTGGACTACTTTTGCAATTAGAATCGCAAGATTCCGTGTTGAACCCCTACTTCAAATACGAGTACCAATAATCCATATTAATATTTAATTTTTCATTTTACTTGTAACTTCTTTTTGTAAAAAAACAAACATTTTAAAATAAAAGCAAAGACATGCTAGAAGACTTTCGTAGAAAGTAGTATTTTAAGCATCACTAATTGAAAAAGGCCTTTTTTGATTCAACTTTTAGGTTGCATGTAACATGTGTAAGCGCCTGTGTTGTAAAGTAATTACATTTTAAATAAATTGTTTTTGTTGTCTGTGCATAGTTTCGGGCAAATTACTAAACGTTGTATGTGTTTTACTGCATACAAAAATAATAAATAGAAATGCCAAAAAAAAAAAGTAATAATAAAGTTAATTTCATTGCAATTATAATTGAATTAATTGCAATTACATAAAGAATGGCATGAGATTGTATGCAGAGCATATAAAACATTTTTGAAATTGTAATTTCATTTCCTTTGGTTTTTTTTTTTTAAATTATTTTTAAATGCAAAATAGGTAAGAAAGCTTGAAAGCTAATTCGAATTATAAAACAATAATACTAAATTGTTCTAAAATTCAAACAGTTTTCTTTTTAAGTACTAGTGAGTGAAAGGCCACAGTTCGCCTTTAGTTTTTTGTTCTAGTTACAAACGTCATTTAAAAAAAGAAGTGTTTTAAAAAAGCTTTTAAATCAATTTCAAGTGACTTGAAATTATTTATAAAAATTGTCTATTGTCATTTTGTTTGTTGATCAACTCAACAATAATTTCAGTAATTTTCTTTATTTTTCTAATTTTAAATATTTTTTTTTTAAATTTTATGCATTTCAAAAAAATTATTTAAAAATAATTTATTAAAATGGCTATTTTATTAAGCTTGAGGTCGTATTGCATAAATTTATTTTTTTATCGATATTTCGCTCTAACTTGCGTAGCTTCTTCATTGAAAATAATTTATTTAAAACTATTTTTTTTTTTAATTACAAAACTAAACCTATTGATACAAACAAACAAACACACGTTTAGTTATAAATTCAATATCCTAAAAGCGTTTTGTTTAGTTTTTTTCTCTTCTTTTCTTTTTGTAAATTTATTTAATTATAAAATATGACAAAACCAATGAGGCAAAACCTTGACATGTATTGAAATGAAATTCATTAAAATAAACCATTTGCATACACTATAAGCTTACAACCACATAGACACACACGCACACATATTATTCATCTAAAATTAATAACAATGAATATTCTGTTAACATCAATATTTTTACACATTGTTGGTTCTTAATGCAAACAATGAAAAATAAAACTTTCATATAATTGACAGAAAATATATTTAGATTTTTTTTTTGTTTTAAATTTAATTAAAAAGTAAAAATTATATAATAGTAAAAGGTTGTCATAAATTGATGTTAATTAGTAGATAAGTAAACATTTAAAAAAATAATTATAACAAAAACAAAAAAATAAAACTTTAACTCCAATCATAAATAGTCCTTAGGAAAATTTTGGTTTTTTTTTGGAAAAAATTTCCTAAATTTGAAAGGAAAAAGTGAAAAACTCCCAGGAAATTTTTATTCATAATTGGGCTGATTGTCATATGAGCTGTAATTTTTTAATAAATTTTAATGGCTGCCCCCAAAATTATTACTTTTTTCTTTTGTGTAATATTTTGCAAAACATTCTTTTATTTCTCTGGTCAGACTGCTGCAACTTTTTAAAAGCAGATATGTTCGATGTCCTATCACACTTTCTTTTTTATATATTTTTGCTTATACAAACAGAATATATTATGCAATTTTTTGTTGTTTTTTGTGTTATTGGCCTTGAGTTAATCAGGGGTCTAATTACCGCATTTAATAGCTAGTCGACCATCGATTCGAGTCAAAAAAGTTAATCATTTCATACGATATCATCTAGCGAATTGCATATTTTGTTTAAATTGTAATAGCTTTTTTTTACATGTTTGTCAAATGCAAGTAATTCAAAAAAAAATTAGCCTGAATGCTAAATAAAAAATTTCTATTAATTTGACAGAGGAAGTATTATGTATTTCGAATCAAATCGAAAAGGCTTTCGAAGAGAATTTTCAATTTGAAAAAAAAAACACTAATTATATAGAACATTTTTAAAATTACCCTTAAATTTGTTTATACAATTCAGCTGAATTTTCGATAATTCTTTACATATTAAATTTTTCTTTTGAATTGAAAATTATTTTAGAAAGCCATTTCAAGTCCCTGGCAGTGTTTTAAAAACTAAGTAAAAAAATTTTATTAGCATAACGTAGCTGACATTGACTGCCAATTTAAATGATAGCATATATTTCAGCTTAAGTTGTAATAATTTTTTTTTGTGGTTTTTTTTCAATTTAATTTTGTTAAATTAATATTGTTATGTGTAACATAATTTTTTAATTAAAGCAAAAAAAAAAAAAAAAAAAATTTAAAAATAGCTCTGGCCTTTTTTAATATTGTGGCGAAAAGTAGGCTACAAAAAAAGCTTATCATGAAACTAATTAGTGCGTTTGCTATAATTTTTAGTTTGCATATTAATTTAAAAAATTAATAGTTATTTTTTTGTGTCTGTTATAAATACATTAAATTGCTAATCATTGTTTTATTTATTTTTTCTTCTTTGTTTCCTCTTTAATAGAATTAAAAAAAGAACGAAAACATTTAATTATACACTGCCTATTTATATTAGCATTTAAATAATATTTAAATTATGCACACTGTTTAATATGTTGATTTGAGTATGAACTTTGTCAAGTGTGTGTGTGTGCAGTTTTTAATTTTAATGAAATTTCATTTGACACAATAAACAGACATCAAATAACAATAATATAAACCAAATCAAAACAAGCAACAACAAAAAAATTAAGTCCAGCTGTATTATTATTGACATTACCAAGAGCGCTGATACACGCAAAGAAAAAATATGGTTGAGGCAAACATATTGTGGTGGAATAGATTTATGATTGCATCTGGTTATATATATTTTTAAATCAAACATATTAAAAATACTTTTCAACGGCAGATGTTGTGGTTCAACCCCCGGTCAGGCCTAAATTTTTTTTTATTTTTTTAAATACATACATACATTTTTTATGTAAATATTTAAAAAAAAAATTGTAATATGAATTTAAAAAAAATTTATATAAATTTTTTGTGTAAATAAAATTTTTTTATTCCATTAACTTCTTCGTTTCTATTAATTTATATATATTTTTTACATAATACAACTGGTTTGAATTTATTTTTTTTAATTTTATTTGACTGTACCAGGATTCGAACTTTGGAATACCATATTTAGTTAAGAAGCATTAAAAAAGCTCAGTTGAGTTTGAACAATTAAATTTTTGTTTTTTACTCACTTTATTTTTATGGTTGCGGGAGAAACAAACTAAAAAAAACAATTTACATTCAACCATATTTTCTCATTATTATGTTTACTATAAACATAATAATGGTTTCAGTTAAAATTTTATTCAAAATAATATAATAATTATATGGTTGGTCTATGACGGTAAACATAGTTTAACTAAAAATAACTAAAAATATGTTTATCGTGGTCATAATAATGTTTAGATGCTTCAAATTAATAATAATATTTTTGTGAAGAACACACTATGTTTTGCGGTGACCATATTCAACCATCTTGTTTTTCGCGTGTACACTTAAAAAACAGCTTTGGTTGTGAGAACTGAATTTGTTGCCTAAATCAGAAACTTAGTTGGGATAATAAATATTTTTAGTTAAGGCAAGCAGCAGACTCTAATACAGTGTAAAGTTTAGTTCCCTTAGAAATATTACGAATTGTAGCATCGATTTTCTAGTGGTTTCAAAACTGAATTTCTGCTTAACCACAAAATTAGTTCTCACCACCAAAGTTGTTTTCTAAGTGTACTTTTCTGTTAAAATTGCAGAGTTTTTATTAGTCGTTGTAAATGTTTAATGGTTTTGGTATTTTCGCTTTCGGTTGTCATTTAATAATATTTATAGTTTAACTGCCATTATATTATTACTGATAATAATCAGCTTTTGTTGGCTATTTTGTGTAATTTAATCCTTTTTTTTTTTATTAAACCATTACTTTTTGTGCTTTTTTTTTTGTTTTTGTTTTTGTTGGGATAATTCATAGATAATTTATAAACACAAATACAAACTATAACCACAAGGTTCAACTAAATGGAAATACACAAAATGCATTACAATAAAATCTACTTACTTATGCTCATATGTGTGTATGTATTTGGTAGATAACCATAAAACTCATTTTGTCATACTTTTAAATTTATTAAAAATTAAAATCTAAGTAGAGTGAAAATTGGGTGTTTAATTTAAATGACACAAAAATGTATAAACAGAAATTCTGACACCATAACAACAACAAACACATTGTATCAGTTTAAAAACATTATTGTTAATGATTTTTTCTTCTCTCTCTTCGGTTTTTTTTTTTTATTTTTTATTTAATTAAATAGCAAAACATTTTATTTGTATTTATTTGTACGTTGTATTATGACAATAATCACAACATTTTCAAAACAAAGCGAGTTTGACAAACCAAATGTGAAACACAAATTTTCAATTATCATAAATATTTCATGTACACACAGAGAAAAAATGTTTAGATAAGAAGCTAATGAAAAAAAAATATTTAAGAGAAAATTATTTATTTTATTTAAATAAATTTATGGTTTATAACTCAGGTCGTTTAGCAGTCTCTTCAGCTAAATTTGCACGCAAACTGCTTTCTCATAATTTTTTCAATTATGGGCTTGTTGGCTCTGAGAGTCAGTTGCAAACGTGTAAAAAAAAAATAAAAGAAAATCACTTGAAATTTTAATAAATTGTAACTGAAAAAAAGAAAATCAATTAAGTAATTTTTTTATAATTTGTTTTTTTTCATTATTAAAATTAAATCACTATCTTTTGTTTTTTCGTCATGTAGATTATTAAACATTATTAACGTTGTTTTGGTGTTTTTTTTTTCTTATTTTATTTTATTGTTTGTTGTTTTGGTTTATGTTTTATGCTCAACACATAATTAATTTTCTGTGTTTTATTACACATTTTTTAATATAATTTTATATAAAACATTATTGTAATTATTTTAGCTGTTGCTTTTTTTAACTGCTTGAAAAATGTGTATGATCTTGTTTTTAATGGTTAATTAGTGGTTTTTGTTTTTAAATTCAATCGAAAGGTTAAATTAATTAATTGCAAGAAACACAATTACACATCATACACGCATTAACTCATGCTGAAATAATAAAGTATTAAAATAATTAAATAATTTTTGTGGCCTAGATTTGCAAAAGGAATTTCATTGCAATTAATGCAAAATGTATTAAATTACAGGCGTTTGCAAACTAAAACAAAAAAAATAAATCTTGCAAGTCAATCAGTGATTTAGTTTTTAATTAAAAAAAATGTTTTTCTAAAAATAGTCTTTAATTAAATCATTAATTGTAAAATGTTATTTCAATTATTCATAAATTTATTTCAATTTTTAAAAATTTATTTTGTTATTGAAAAAGTAATTTGGTTTTTTTTTTCAAGAAAGAGCAAGTAATTGTATTTTTTCGAACTCAACTTTCCACTTAAGGCTCACAAGCTATTCAGTAACTTGTATTAGGATTAACGATATTTTGTCGAATTCGCTATTCCTTTACTTTCCGAAAAAACATAACGATTTATTTTTGTCGGAAAGTTACTGAATACCGAATTCGATAAAATATCGTTATACTTGTTTTTTCGATATGATTGTTTGTAAAAAAAGTTACTGAATCACACTACTGATGTAAAAAAACTTGTTTGGAAAAAAGTTAAATTTATTTTGCGCAAAAGTCTGATTCATGGCCTTTTAATATGGAAAGCAATAAGTAGTACTTTCGTAGTATTTTACTATAGAAAAGCTAAAAACGCTGTTCAAGAGTTCAAGCCAAAAAAAAAAAATAAATTTAACCGAAATGTATGCAGAAGGTGTGTTTGTTGAAAGTACGCCAGCGCCTGAACTTGTTTTGCAAAATTTCTGTACTGTAAATTTAATGTCACAGATCCACTTTGTGCTGTAAAAAAATTTTTAGTTTTCTTTAATATTTAAATCTTTTTAGCTTGAAATGAAACTTACTAAGAACCAATTAATAAAAATAAAGCTTCCACTTTTTTTTTACTTTTTTTTTCGGTATAACATTCTAAAGGTACCAACCAACTAAATAACTTGTATCTGTTAATGTTCTGCCATCATTATACAAAATAGTTCTTGTAAAAACTTATGGAACATGAATATTTACATACAATTCGTAAATAGCAGCCTAAGTTCCTGTAAAAGCGTTTACTAGTTTGTTGTCGTGTTAGTGTTTTTTTTTTTTTTTTATAATTTAATTTAACAACAACAAGTTTTCTGCATTTAACCCTATTTTGTTTCCCTTTTTTTTATAAAAAAAAAACAGTATGTTTAAATTTTTTATAAATTTTTAAAAAGAAAAATCAGCTGCTGATAATTGCTGCAACAAGCTGTTATTATAGGGTTATAGGTTGTGCGCCGGCCTCTACTACAGTTTTTCTTGCTGTTTTTTGCTTTAACGTTATAAATAAATGTAAAGCAATTTTTATAAATTTTATTTGTGTGTGTGTGTGTTTTTTTTTTGCTGTTAAACCTGGTACATGCAACAAATGCAGCCATAATAAAAATTTTTATACGCGTTGTTAAACATGAGCTTTATGCGTTCCAGTTTGCATGTGTACTTGTGTTTCTTTTTTTATATTTGTTTTTATTAAGCAAACACCAAAGATTTTCGTTTATACTATTTTGTTTTCGTGTGTTATTTTTTAATAATTTTTTTTTTAAACAATTTTTTTGCTGTTTTAAGTTTACATGTAAAATACAATTAAATTGGGAAATATTTTTTTCCTGCATTATTTGTTTTTATTTATATGTTCAGATCCATTTTTTTTTTTTTTTTTTTATTAATAAAAAAAATGTTAAAAATTTTTTTTTTGATCACTTTAAAAAAAAGGAAATTTGTTATTTTGCCTCTCGTGATGAGAGAAGTTTTTTTTTTTTTACTTTTTTTATCATTTAGGAAAGCAGGCTACAGAGGTCATTTTATTTATTATTATCTAAAGAGCTTTTCAAAATTCACTCTTTTTATGAATCCTATTGTGTGAGTCTACAAAAAATCTCTTAGAGAAGTTTGCGTTTTGTCACACTGAAGACTTTCATTAATCTAATGAAAAATTGATTATTTAGCAACTAAATGATAGGAAATAATTCATTATTTCAATTAACTTATCAAATTTTTTTTAATCAATTATCAAAGCCAGCTGGCGTAATCAATAGATAACGACATCATTTTTTTTAAATTGGTATTCCAGTTGTTGTATATTGATGTGCGACTGCGATATTAGGTAACGACTAAGAAAAATTAAAAAAAAAATTAGGGGACAAGTAAAAAACCAATTTTAAAAATTTGTGGACAAAAGGTTTCCCTTTCAAGAAAAGCCATTTAAAATAAATGCATTGTCTTAGTGCAATCTAAGAAACATTTCGCAGACACCGTACGAAAAAAGCAGTCTTTTATTAGATCCTTCATTACGAGTACAACTACTTTTAGTTTAGTTTCTCTAAAGTTACTTTACAACTGGTTTTATTTTTAAAATTCATGCTCTGCTAAGTACTTACGTGTAAGCCTTCGTTAGAGTTGTTGTGGCAATTTTTTTTTTATTTATTTCACAATTTTATAGAATTTGTAATTTTTTTAACTACCATTTCCTTGTTTTTGTATTGTGTTTATCCTTTTTTTTTATATAAAAACTTTTGTATACACATTGTTTTTTTACTGTAGCCTTTTAATATGCTACAAAAAACATGACACTCAACATGTTGAATTTTGTTTTTGCTGGCTGTTTTGTTTAACTTTATTTTTTTGTTTTTATCAACTTCGCTTCCTTGCTGATATAGTGGGATATAGTTACAGTTTAACATATTTTGCCATCAGTTTTTTTATGGTTCATAAAATTCTCTGAATTAATACATTCAATGGAGATGATGATAATGGTGATTTTGCAAAGTTTGTTATATAAAAAAAGAAGAAGAAAAAAATGCTAATAGAATTAAATCAAATGTCAATTAATTTATTAAAATAAAATGAAAGTTAAATGTGTTTACAAAATTCTTAAAAAAAAGTTGCTGAGCAAAAGTCACGCCTGCGTGTAAAAAAAAGTCGTTGCTAATTAAGTATTAAAAGTTGTTAAATTCTATTTGTAAACGGATTTCCTTAACAATTGGTTTATACGCTCTCTAAGAATATCGACTCACGTGTTAAAGACTAGGCCGAACAAAACCGAAGATATTCATAAAATGTATTTTGTCTAAGAGAAGTCTTAATGTCACTTATAGTTTCTTCTCTTTCTTAGGAATTTTTTTCTTTTTTTTCGATCCTCCCTCCCTCCCTCAAAGTTTTTATTTATAATTGGGCTGAATATTTTCTTTTTAGATTGACATAAGCCAAATGTAAACTTTCAAAAGTCTCGAAGTTAATTCAAAACAAAATCTTGTGATTCTAATTGAGGGCCGTAAGGGCGCCAGGTAAACCAACTGATGTGAGTGTATATTTTAATTTCGTCCCCTCTATCATCTAATCAGTGGTTATACGATTCTCATATTGATTAAATATGTAATTCATACATTTAAAAATGTATTCAAAATAACCAAATTTTTTGTATAAACTTCATTTTATTTAAAATCTGACCAAAAGTGATCCCTGTCCTTGTTCTCACAATTAGTACTAAGCGCTTTTAGATAATTAATTCAGAAACAAAAATTCCTTTTTACAAAAATTTTTCTCTTTCAATAAAATTCCAATTTGCTGGTAAATATAATTTCTATTATTTTAATTTTTCTTTCAGTTTTTTTTTTTAGTTCTTGTGCTTGAATAATTGTTTAATTTTTCTTTAAACTTTTTTCATAAAAAATGTTGCTCACATTCTTTTTTCTTTGTTTGTTTTATTCATTCATTTTTATCTGCTATTTTGACTTTTTAATTGTGTGCAAATTTTGTAACTGATTCATCTTTGCCATATCAAATCTAACCCCCCTTTTGTTGTGTGTATGTGACTTAATTAATTTTAAAATGGAAATAAAATATTAAAATAACATACATAACCAAAATGCAGAAAAAAAGGAAAGGGAACATAAAACGTTAGTGATACCAAAAATCTAACTAAGAAAAAAGCAGCAAGACTAATAGCTGCAAATGCGGTCCATGCTTTTTTCATACTCGTATCTTTTCCACTACGTTTCGTTTTGCTGTATTGCTTTGGTGTGTTTCCAACGTAGTGACCATTAAACAAACATACCAAGATTTATATTTAGCATAAAACCACATTTGGTATGTTGTAGTTAAAAGTATAAAAAAAATACTTTGAATTTTTAACGAAAAGTAAAAAAAAAAACACAGAAGCAAGAAGAGAAAAAAAAAATTAAATAAATAAATTATATTGTGTTTTCTATTGTGCATGCATACTCCCACGCACACACGGCACACACACTTATGCATTTATCAGACCTTAGATTGCCCTACTCTGAGCAAACACATTTATATCCTTTCATTACATTTTCCTGTACCCTTCATCTTCTTATTGCTAAATTCTAAATGTAAAGTTATAAATAAGTTATATTTTTTTGTTTCGTTTTGCTTTTGTAATGCTAAAGCTCAAATTGTTATAAACTGCAACATGATATTTTAAAAGACAACAACAGAAACTACAACAATGGCCACTACAAGATTAATTGAAAGAATATTCACAATTTGCAAGTCACAGATAAACTAAAACAAATACCCCTAAATAAAAAAAAGAAAGCAAATAGTTGTATAGGAATTTATAAAAAAAATAAATCACCAGAAAATTAAATTAATACATTTTCTAACAATTGTTTTACATAAAAAAATTAAGAACCAATTAAAAATTTTAATTAAAAAATTTGTTAAATCAATAAAATTTTTAATTGCATCAGTAAAATATTTAATTAATTTTATATATATTTTTCAGTTTTATTAAATATTTAATTGACTCAATTAAAAATGTAATTGACTTAAGAAATTTTTTAATTAAAATTTTTAATTGGTTCTTATTTTATATTAATTTCATTTAAAAATCAGTGTTTGCAAACAAACGAAACTTTTCGCAAACGTTTGCCATAAGAACATAAACTTTTCAAAACTCTTCAAAACCTACTTTTTACCTGAACAAAATAAAAAACCAAGCCATTAAAGCAACAATGTCGCAAACAAAACAATTGATTTTTCGCTCCAACTTCATGTTTTAGTATACCTGCAAAACAACATCGCAAAAGTATTTGTTTTTTGTAAAGAATTAGTCATTCATTGTTAGTTAACTAGCAATACTACTGCAAAGAATTATTTACTAAAGCTACGGTCACATTAAACAAACATTTGTGGAAATAAGCAGCAGCTACATACACGTTTAAATAGTTTAAAAAAATTTTCTAGTAAATTACTTAAAATTTTTATTAAAATTTTATATTTTGAATCAATTTTATGTAATGCAATTTAGACTATAAAAATATTTGCCAAAAATCAACGGTAGGCTTTAGTAGTTCTTTTGTGTCTTCATACATTTAAACGAATCGTACTTTTGTGGTGGACATGAGCAAAACGACTACAAAATCAATCAATGGAAATGTTTGCATTGCTTTTATTTGATGTAGAATGTTTTAGCTATTTCAACTCTTAAGGCGATTTTTAAACTGGGTGGCGGCCTAATGGCCTTTAATTAGAATCAAGTTTCCGTTTTGAACAATCTCGATTAATAGCAACTTTTATTTATTTGTAATTTTTATGTCGTCGTTATCGTTGCTACTCACCCACAGCTTACATATGAGCTGTTATATTTGAAAGTGTTACAAGTCCACTTTTTTTTTTTTTAAATGAGTCAGTGGTAATGCTAGTTAAATGTTGTCTATGTCTAACTAAATTTAAGGCTAACTCATTATTATTTTTTTTTTAAGTGGACTCATACCGCTTTCAAATATAACAGTTCTTATATAACAATTATTCCACCTTAGTTCTATATTTTTATAAAATTTGTGTAAACTAAAAGTCTCCTCTCCCTTAATTTTTTTTATTAGTGTTTTTTTGTTTGGTGTAAGTTTTTTTAATCTCTGTTTAGCCAAATCCTTAATTAAGTTTGTTTGTTTAATTTTTATAATATTTTGATGCGAATTTATGGTTAGAATATTTACTTTTTTAACTGTTTAATTAACATTCATAAATAAAATTCTTTACTTAAATAATTTTCAATTGCACAGCATAAAAGCAAACGCTAAAAATGTATTAAAGTAAATACACAGTAAATAGCCGTAGCAAAATAATGAAAATTTAGGGTTTTATAATTTCTGTAAAAGAAAAAATTAAAAGAAAAAACAAGAAAGTGACTGCAATAAAAGCTATTATACAAGCAAATATGCTGTCAAGAAAACAAAAATAATCAAAATTTATTTGACTGATTTTCGACAAAAATTTTTGCTGTGTGTGGAGTACTCGTATGTGGCTTGAACTTGCAAAGCTTTTAGTACTTTGAGAAAGCAACTTTAATTGTGATAACTAAAGTTGTTAAAAATGAAAAATTTAGTTGTGAATTTTGTTGAATTTTTTAGTTGCAGCAATAGAAGTTCGGTAACCCAGCTCAAAATGCTATTACAAGAACTAATGCCCCTATTACGGTTAACAACTCAACTCTACTTCGGTTGAAATTTTTAAATTACAACCTTTTTATGTTATCGCGGATTAGTGTGGTTTACAAAAAACTTTAAAAAATTAAAACTCATCAATAGTAGTTATTCAAATGACAACTTGGCTTTACCGAATTTATATGCTTCCAACTAAAAAATTTTATTATCACAACTGAAATTTTGAATGGGCATAAATTTAGTTCTTACAACCAGAGTTGTTGTCTGTGTGTAATAGTAAGTTAGACTCTCACTCTCATTCGAAGCCTATTGCTTGTATTCCAAGAAAATTAAAATAGATTTTTTTCATAATTTCTACTTGAACTCGTTATTAGTCATTTTGAAGACCAGCCTTTAACACTGAATTTACAATAATAAAAAAATCTTTTAGTTATTTAAAGTATAAAGCAGCGTGTTATGGTATATAATCGACTATGAAATTGCTTGCAGGGTTTATATAATAAAAATATATTAAAGTAAATTAGACAGAGTTACACTGCAATTGTGTTAGTTTATGTGCATGTAAATTTATATTTAAATATTTTATTTTTTTTTTCCACTAAGGAATAGTTCAAGTTTTTAATTTTTGTTATTGCAATTTTTAGGGCTCTCCAACAACAAGAAGAAAAAAAATTATTTTCCATTAAAAATGCCCTAGAGTCATAGCACACACTTACCTGCAGTATAAGCATCAGTAATTTGAAAGCACACATGACTATTTTAATATACTTGCACAAACATTAGCACAGTGGTTAACAAGTGTGTATAATGAAAAGAAAAGTTTTGTTGAATTTTTCTAAAAAAAATATTTACAAAATTTAAAGTAAATTTTTTCAGGATGAGAAATTCAGTTCTAACAAAAGCAGTTGTTTTCTGAAATTTAAATTTTATTTGGTAATTCATTTAATGAATGACCCTCCTAGCGGTTCGCAATTCTAAAACTTCTTTGTCCTACTCTTTTTATACTCATTAAAGGCCTGAACGAAAACAAAAAAAAAAATTTTTTTTTAATTTAAAAAAAAATGTGCTGTTTTTATAACACAAGCGATCAACTCGTCTGGAAATTTTATATGAATATATATTGAGTGTTTGTCATAAAAATTTTTTAGACGATTTGATCGTTTGTGTAATAGAAACAGCACATTGGTCTGGAAATTTTATATAAAAAGTACTTGAAATATTGAGTGTTTTTCATAAAATTTTTTTTAGACATTTGAATTGTTTGTCTCCCGCAAACAGCCTTAAATTTTTTTTATACAAAATTTTGCTTGAATTCTAATTTAATTTGTTTTTTTTTTTTGGGTTATCCACTGTAAATAATGCAAATGGCTAAAAGTATGTTGTTTTTATTTTTTTGCTCTGCTGTTGTCATTATTGTGAAAGTAACAATTCCGTGTAGGTAAACGGGTATGGTTTTGTAGCATGTTGACATGTACGTGTGTGTGTGTGTGTGTATATGATTTTTAGTTATTTAAGGAAATAGCATAGTTTGTAGCAATCATACAGCAGCCAGCCGCTTCAATTATTTATACATACCCAGCAAGCATTTTAGCTATCATTTATTTACTTGGTGTCACATATTACAAATACTCTCTTTAGCTAGTATTCACTAAGAATTCAGAAAGCATTAAAGCAGAGGGTTGTAGTTAGTGATATTAAAAATAAAATGCTTTTTAAATCTTTTAAAGGAATTAGTTCTAAGTCTAACTTAGTCACTTAGACAGAGATCACATCAGAGAACCCACAACTTCTTCCTTGAAAATTTTTGTGAAAATAATCATTTTGTAAATGTTGACTGGGGTTCTTGTAGATATTTGAGAGAGACATTACAATTGTGTTTGTGTCGCATTTAACTTCTATGGCCACCTGACTATCTGCTACACTTTATACACTTTTTTTTCAATGCTAGTTGTTTATGATGGCTGACAGTGTTGAAACGGTTGGTTTGTTTTGTTGTCTGTTTTTCGTTTTGTTACGTTTTAGTTAATTTTTTTTTTCCTTTAGGTATATTTTTTTTTTTGTTTTGTTTTAATACGCATCACTTGCATGTAGACGTTTAGCATGAGTTATCAAGGTAAATTCTTTACATGAAAATTTAAGCCATTAACTTGCATTTAAGTTTAAAAATGTTTATGGGTTTGTGTGGAGAGAGAGAGAGAGAGAGAGAGAGTTAAGACTCCCCTTTAACTTTAATATCGGCTGGAAAATTTGTTTAATTTTTATTTGACAAACTGATCTTTCCCTTTTAGGCTATAATTAAATGATAACAATAATAATTATTTTAAATCACTTTAACAAGAATTTAATTTAATATTGAAATTGTCTCTCTGAAAAGCTCTTACAGCAGAAAACTAATGGCAAAGAATAATTCAACAGAGAAAATAACAGCTGCGACATCATAGCAAATTGTAAACAAAAAAAATGTTTTTTCATGCATTAAGGCTGAAAGCAAAAATTTTCCTGGGCCCAACTATTTAGCATATTTTTTTTGTTTCAAATTTATTATGCAAGCCGTTTGTTTAACAACAAATTTTATTATTTAGCAATATTTCACTTAAATTCCATAAATATTAACAAATTTGATGGAAAATATTTTAAAATTTTATGCGAAAGCATTTAAAAAAAGAGCAAGAAAAAAATACTTCATGAACAAGAGCAAAAAAAGGAAAACAACAATGAAAGCATTAATAGAATATTCAATGATTTTTATTCAATTTCCAGTCCCTGAATACCATCAAAACTGATCACAGAATTGTTGGTAAAATTGTGGCAATTGATTGAAGTGATGGTGTGGCGTTAGTGTTAGTGCTGATAATAAACCATAAATATTAAAGCATAAGTTTCAGGCTAAACAGGTGCTCTCTATACAATATTTATGCAAAAGCACAAGTGTCGGTTGATGAGTGAATGGTTTTTTTGTTTCTATTTCTTGCAGCTCATATGCAAATATTGAATAAAAGAAAATAAAAACAATATGAAATGACTTGTAAAAAAATTAAGTTTGTGTTTTGTTTCCCATTTTTGTTTGCATTGACATTTTAGCCTTTTTTAGGCTAGATTTAACTTTCTTCTCGCATTTAGCCTTTTTTTTCATTTTCAAAATGGCCTTAAATAGCCTTTTTTGGGAAACTTTTTTTTTGCCATTTTTTCAACAAAAAAAAGCAAAGGGTGTAGTCCATGGTAATTTTTGGCCAAAAAAATTTTTTTCGCACTATCGGCAAAAAAAAATTTGAATTAAAACCAATACGTTTATCTATCCAACGCAATAAAAATCAAGTCGATATCTAGAAAACTAAGCAAGTTATGACCAAAAAGGTAACCAGTTCTACTACTGTCTCTTTCCGGCCACTTTTTAGTAGAACTGGTTACCTTTTTGGTCATAACTTGCTTAGTTTTTGAGACATCGACTTGATTGCTTTTACTTTGGATAGATAAACGTATTGGCTTTAATTAAAATTTTTTTTATTTTTTTTTTTTTTTTTTTTTTAATTTAATTATTTCTTTAAATTTTTAGAACTTTAATATAGTGTAAGTTCTTTTTTGTTGCTGACTGTTTTGGTGTGTTTGTTTTTCTTCATCATTTATATAAAAATGTTTGTGTTTATGTTTATTATGCGAACTTGGGTATGCTTAAGTTAATTGAAATGCACGCGGTTTTTCATATACGCCAAGGTATAAAGCTGGCTGTATGTATGTATGTCAGGTAATTCAACTGCTTTAAACAAACCACTACACAACTAGTAATTTATTGTTGTTATATGAAAGTGAGCCATAACAGCTTTTACAGTAGGCCAAAGTAATAAAGTTAAAGATATATGGGTTGTTTTTTTGCCTTCACACACACACACACACACCTACGTACATATAAACATTAATTAGTTTTAGCTTTGTAGTTAAGCCCTGAATGGCTACTTTTTTTATAAGGACAGGGGTGTTTATTAATTATTGTTTATCAGGTATCCCCCAAAAAAAAAACAGGAAACTATAAATCTGCAAGCATTTTTTGAACCCATACGCTAGGAATAAACCTTTTAAAAAATTTAATTAAAGAAATTGTCATATTGATTAATTGTTAGATTGATGAAATATTTTATTGAATCACTGAAAAATATATTTTTGTTTTATTTTTGACATGTTCAATTAGAAGAAGAGAATTTTTTAATTTTCTAATAATTAACTTTGTAAACTTAAGTTAATTAAACTTTTTGTATTTGTGGGTTATGAGTGTGTAAACAAGAACTTCTATTTTTGCTGATTTTTGCTCTTGCTTTTATTTAAGAGTCCTTTACTTGGCAACATGTTATTTGTAGTGGGTGTTTTTATTTCATAAAAATTTGTTTTTTTTTTGTTCTGCCATGCAGCATTACTTACTTATCATTGACTCTGACTTTGGCGCTGATGAACTGAT
This sequence comes from Thelaira solivaga, assembly GCA_947397855.1. Taxonomy (NCBI): domain Eukaryota; kingdom Metazoa; phylum Arthropoda; class Insecta; order Diptera; family Tachinidae; genus Thelaira; species Thelaira solivaga. The sequence goes on along the minus strand of OX377611.1, from coordinate 79,955,078 downwards.
GACTCAATAACGCCTGTGTTTTATTTTTTTTATACAAAAAATGCCTGTTTGCTTGTGCATGTTTTCATTATAAAGCAGGCAGTTGGTTTTATAGTAAACTTTTATACACATAAAACAAGTTGAAAGTCATATTCACACCATTATAAACAATCGACCATCAGAAAGCAACCAACCAAGTAACCAAACAACCCAACATATGTATTTGCTTACACACATACGAGTGCATGTGAGTTTATTTACATTACAAAAGAATGCATATAAACAAAATAAAGCCATTCCAAAAATACCCATACAGGGAGCTGGAAGCCAGCCTTTAACATCATTAGCTACGACAGACTATACACAGCAAACTGTTGTTTTTGTAGTTGAAATTTATTTTTCACTAGAGTTAAATTCTTGTTTAATTTTTTTTATCATAAAAAAATGTTTTTAGATTTTTTTTTGTGTTGGTTTTTGGTTACTTTCTTTTAATTTGTTACTTTCTGTCCTTTTCTATTAAATCTTAATTCCAATTTAAATTTTTAAATACCAAAGCTCGAGTAATGCTCTACAAATATTTTCTAAATGTTTGTGGTTTAAAAGTACTCGTTGGCTTTAAATATAAAACATTTTAAATTGTTTTGTTGCTAATTTATGTCACATTTTATATACAGCCCAAACGATGTGTTTGTTGTGTGTATTTTTTTTTTATGGGAAAATTTAATTAGAGAAAACATCGAAAGACACACACATTTCAAATAAATTTTAAAACAAACACTTAATTGTGTTATTATCCATACTTCCCTTAGGTACCTTTTAGCTATTGTTTGGTGCAATGAAAAATGTTTCAGCAAAAAAAAAAATTCAACTCCAACTGAAAACTGCTCAACAAGGCATTAAATTTTTTATTACTGTCTGTGTTTTTTGAGGTCGTTATAATGAAATGAATTTAACTTCTGAGAGAATTGTTAGTAAATTAGTTAGCTGGTGTGTGTTTAGCCTTAAAAAAAAGCATTACTAATTTGTAATAAATAAAACAACAGGGGTGTTCTTTACACAAGTGTCGCGTATAAAACTTTCTCAGCTCTTTTTCCTTAAAAAAAATCACAGCTTCCAAAGTTGGAATCCTGGTAGAGTCAAATATAACTTAAAAAAAAAATTCAACCCCGCTGTATTATGTAACAAATATATATAAATTAATAGCAATTAAAAAAATCGATGGAATAAAAAAAAATAATTTTTACAAAAAATTTATATTAAATTTTTTTTTTTAATTCATATTAAATTTTTTTTTTTAATTCATATTAATTTTTTTTTTTTTACAAATATTTCTATAAAAAAAAAAAAAAAAAAAAAAAAATTAAAAAAAAAATTTAGCCCTTACCGGGGGTTGAACCGCAACATCTGCAGTTGAAAGGTATTTTTAATATCTTTGATTTAAAAATATATATGGTTAGATGCAATCATAAATCTAACCATACTATGCTTCCACCAGAATATGGTGGCCTCAATCATATTTTTTCTTTGCGTGTATATATTTCGAACCGTATATGAAATAAAATGTTTTGTTAATTAATTCAATTTTTTTTAATTAAAATTTTTAATTGCGGCATAATTTTTTGTTCACAGTTGTTGATACGATAGTTACAATAGCGAATTCTTGACCACTGGGGCTTCGAAAAAATTTTTTTATTTTAATCAATTTAGTTTGAAATAAAACCATTTTTCTATTAGTAAATTCCAAAAAAAAAAAGCGGGTAGTATTCGACTTGTCATAAATCTAATATCGCTCATATAAATATTTCAATAGTCAGCAGTCAAATTACGGCATTGGATAACGAAAGAATTTTCCATTTAAATTCTATTGAAGTTTGGATTAATATCGAGTGCCCCAGCTTTATTACCAGTGTCATTGTTGTAGTCGAAAGTAAAATATATGACCGGCGTTGCCATATAGTTTTGTTTTCGTCACGATAAAGACACTCATAATAAAAAAAAAATAAGTTAAAGGCGAGTCATTTAAAGTTTGCAATATTTTAATCTTTACAGAAAAACTTCTGAGCAAAATTTTTGCCAGCAAACTTTGGTTAAGTTTATATTTTATTCTATTGTTTTTTGTTCAATATTTTGCTTCTGTTTATGGTCGCTGAGAAAAGGATTTTTTTTTTGCTATTACGCAAATATTAATTGGGGTTTGGTTCTGGGAATTCCGTGATAGCTCCTTATTTTTTAAAGAATAAATATATTTTCCTGTTTCTATGAGTCATGACACTCTTGAATTAAATAAGCTATTAAAGTTTTCTAATAGACTGTAAGGTTTTTTTTTTCTTTAAACAATTTTCAGTTTAACAATCATTTAATTGTTTTATGTTCTAGCTCTTTTGCCTAAACAGGCCCTACTCTCACTGCTTTTCCAAAACAATTTACAAGATATTGCTTGAGGAGTCGTAAGAACAAAAAAAGAACTGCTTTTATGAAGCAATTTCCATAATCAAATGCTAGGCTAGTAGCTAGATTGTTCATATCTCAACAGAGTTTTGTGAAAAAAGAAAAGAAAAAAAAAAATAACGAAACATGAATGCAAACGGTTACTGGCAATCAAAATTGCCTGTTGTTAAACACAATTGCCAGCTGCAGCTTATGTTAAGGTAAGGAATTATTGGGAGGCAGGAATACTCAATTGTTGCTGTAAATAACAGTTACAAAATGTTTTGAGCTTGAGTTGCAATGATGAATAGCCAGGAATGGTGGCTCGTAAATTAAACGGTTCAGTTAAGTGAAAATATGTTAGTTAAGGCAGAAAGAAGCAACCACAACCGCCTACCCATGATGAGTTTATCAATGAGCAGTAGCTCAGCTACTTTGCAAAATTCAATTCATTTCTTTTTTTTTAATTTCTAACAATTTTAATTAATAAAATTTTAAAGCCTTTTATTAAAATGATTTTCACTCATTAAAAATTTAAGCGATTTTAAATTATTAAATTCTTTAACTAAAATTATGAATTGAAGTTCAAAAAACCGCCTTCAAATCATTGAACACCTTTAATTAAATGCAAAATTTTTTATGTATTTTGTAAACTGTTGTGAAGAGAATTTATTTGTTTAAAACTTCTGAATATAACCCAGCAAATGTTGTTTGTTTAATTGCAAACTGTGGCAATGTTTTGATTTAGTTACTTTAAGTGTAACTTGCGACTAGTTGAAGTTTTTTTATTTCCAGTGAGTGACTAAAAATAAAGCTTTGCCAATACAATTTGTTTATGCGGTCCTTACACACTCAAGTTCAATGCAATTTTAGTGCAAAAGTATGGTAACCTGTGTGGTGTTTGCGTAGTATTTATTTTATTTATTTACTTGAAGAAAATCAAAATGAAATTGAATTTTCTACTTTACCAAGGTTTGGCATTTAATTTGTATTGAAATTGGGCTGCCCTAAGTAACGAGCACTATTACGAATTAGACTATATGTATTCTGCTGTATTTTCCTACACGTTATAAAGGTCATACTGACAGTCGTTAGTTGACTATATAAAGTGATTGCCAGCCTTAGTTTGAAAAGTGTAATTAAAAAGAGTCTTTTTTTTATTTGGAACTTAATTTTTTAGCAACATTTTGCTGGCACACATTCTTAGTAAAAGAGAGTAGCACTTTTGGTTTCAGTTTATGTAAGACAAATTTGTGTTGGTGTATTTACAATTCATTCTATTTTAGCAATTACATTAAGTGTATTTGTATTGATGTGTATGCACATATAGACAAAATTGCTGTAAGCCACACACACACACACACACACACTCGCCTTCATTTAAAAGCAATAATATTATGTTCCTTGCATACCAGAAATGCTTATTTTCGTATGTGTGTGCCTGTTTGTATGTTTATGGTATTGGCAAACGCATTCAAATGAGAAATTATAACAGAACAGTGTAATTTTGTTGAGGGCTTCCTTGTAAAATTTGTCCAATGCAAGTGTGCACCTACCCACCGTACATTTACTTACTTGTTATTTGCCGCTTGAATTCTACAGAAACCAAAATGACTAGTTTATGTGTAGTAATTGGTCTTACATACATTGAAATTATTAAGCCTCAAGAGATGTTACCATAAACTTTATTTTTGTTGTTGTTGCTGTTATTTTCTGCTTTTCGGAATACTTACTGAAGGCTTCTTTCTCTATAAAACAATTTGTAAGAAAATTGTTAAATAAAATTTGGTAGAGATTTTTGTAGCTGTAAAATGGAAAGTTAAACACAATTAATTGCATTGATTAAATGATGAGGTAGATGAGGGTGGTCATACACACACACATACTGATGGAAGTATAAATATTCTGCTGGAGGGAAACTAAACAGGAGCAGAAGCACAAATTAAAGCAAGTTTTATATACAGGTCTGTTCTGAAAATCACATGATTTTAAATCACATGTGGTTGTGAAATCACACGTGTGATTTTGCGCTGTTCTGTAAATCATACTGCTTTTGTATTTTTCTGTGTGATTTTATCTATTTCAAAGCACAAAAAAACAGCTGATTCTTTTGTTTTGTTCACAAAAGAAAGCACAAGAGCAAATAAAAAATTATACAGCAAAAAAGGCGTCTTTATTTTTTTTAATTTTTAAGTGTTTTTCTTTTATAAAACAACTAATTGTTCTTCAAAATAATTTATTTATTTCAACGTTCGTTCTATAATAGCCGCGAATATAACCAAATGATTTAAAAATGCCTTAGCTGAACGTTTTGAAATCACAAAATTATGTGCACAGAACACCTTTTTTGTGCTTTCAAATCACATTGAAAAAATGTGATTTTCAGAACATGCCTGATAGTTTTCTTTTTTTTTTTCCTTTTTCGTCTTAAATTAAAAATAAATTTCAGTAACATCCGCTTCGAAAAATATTTTTATTTCTTCTTAATTTGTTTTATTTGATTATAAAGAAAATTCGAAATTCCTTTATGAAATTTCCTTTAAGTCTTATCTGTATGGTTTTTCAAAAATATCGTAAAAGTTGTGGCTTTAAAAAAAATAAAAGGTGGTTCAACCAAAACGCACGTTTTGAATTGTAAATAAAACAAAAAGTTTTCAAAGAATTATTCCAATATTTTTTATTAAAATATCGGCCAAATGCTCGCCATGGCTTTGGTGTTATACTTCTCTTAGATAGTCCTTATTGTCAATTACTCTTAGACAGCATTGAGGTTCAATGTTGTTAAATTAACGAATTGTCTCATATTTTTACTCCTAAATTATTCTTGGCTTATTGACGTACGAGTACTTTTAAATATCGCTAAAGAAAAAAGTCCAACGGGTTCAAATTACTGAGTGACGATGCTCAATTGTTTTCACATTTCTTTCAAACCCGGGCTGCAAAAAAACAAAACAGAAAAGGACTCGCTTGGGTCCCCTGATGTGGTTTCTATGTGATAAAACTAAATTACTGAAATAAAAAGTACAAGTATTGAAAAATTGCTGATGTCTTTTTGAAGATCTAAAACTTTTTCTTATAAAATTGTTTCGTTTTACATTTCGCAATTTAATTAAAATTAAATAAATTATTGCCTTAATTGCCACATTTAGTCAAACTTTACTTAAGTCAACTTAAACACACCATAAATCGGGGAATTTGCCATCAAAAAAGATTAAAATTTTGCTAAGCAGAGGCCTTGTGCTACTTAAAAATTTAATATTTTCTGTATAAAAATGTTGCATAACTAACTTTATCTCATGCAAAATGTTTGGATTCATATGCAATTTTAATGTTTTTTTTTTTTGGTTGTTCATAAAATTGTTGCCTAACATTTAGAGAAATTTTTATTTATTTTGTTTAATTTATTTAAAAGCAAAATAAATTAAATTGTTTATAAAATATTTTAAATAATTTTATTTTAAGCGAAAAAAAATTTATTGCTTAATAGCGCTTATGCATAAAATAGTTTCTGTTTTTCAGCTGTATTTACAATAAACAAAAATTCCATTAGATTTTTTTTTTTTGAAAAACTAATGCAAATAGTTTTTGTATGATAAATGTTTTAATAATGCATCAGTGATTTATTTTAATCTACTTTTATATTTGTGTAGTTTGGGCAAACATTTTTAAATAAAATTAACGCACTGCTATAAAATTAGCAAACATTTATTGTAACGCGACCTGAAATGTTTATTGTGCCGCCCAATAAACCAAATAAAATGGTTTTAAATTTTTACTGAATCTTGTAGTCTTCATTTTCTGTTTTATTTTTGTGGCTCACCTTTTATCTCATTTTAGCTTAAGGCTTATTATTTTAAACAATAGTAGAAAACATTTCAATTAAGTATGTGAGCGTTAAAGAAATGTTTATACAAGTTTTATATTTTATTTAATTTAGAATAACAAGCTCCCTTATTAAACATTCTTATGAAATATTTTAAAAGGATTTCACATTCTTTAACGTCATCAAACCCTTGCTAACTAACTATTGCTTTAAATACTGCAACTTCCCACTAAACTAAACTAATAAATGGAATAGTACAAAAAAAGAAAAGGAAATTTCTCACAAGACTAACTAAAGCAAATGAAAAAAAGGAAAAACTGTTGCATACCTGGAGGGGGCTTAACTAAACAACTTGTGTTTTCCTTTCAACATTCTTATATTTTCTCATTTATAAAAAAAAAAAAAAAAAAAAAAAAAAAAAAAAAAAAAAAAAAAAACAGACATTATGAAAAGCAATTGAAAAAATCTTAAATGAAAGCATAAAACTCATAAACATTGATATCAAGGTAAACATAAAGAGTGGTGGTGGGTTATACTTAGAGTGGCGCTGCTTTTGCTATTTTCCTTTAATGCAGTTTTACTGGGTCTGCATAAATACCATATTTATTTTTTTTTATTCCATTTCCAAGCATTTTGTTGTTTAAATTTGAAATATACTTTTTTCTTTTGGTGTTCTTTTTATATTTTTCTCTTACTTCTTTTAATATTAAAATGGAAAATAGAAATATAAACACCTACTTTGATTGACATTTATTTTCTAGCAAAGAAACTAAATTAAAAAAGAAAGCAAATATTGTTTAGACTACATTTGCAAGTCGATGTGGAAGAGGTTTTTAATGGGAACAAAAACCAAACACTTGACACAATGTTACACCTTCTTTTTTCTTTAAATAAGGAGTTGTGTTGTTTTATTAGTTGTGTTGTTTGTTGTTTGATTTTATTCATTTTTTTATACTACACTGCTTTACACTTTTCTTTGGCAATTACGTTTTAAAGAAATGTTTACTTACGCACACTTGACAACTTTTTCAAATAAAAGCCGTATGAATAGAGTGACAGTGGGTATGTCCACAACAAAAATAATTTTTATATTTCTCTAAAGCTTAAACGGAAAGATCGCATATATAAGAAAAACTTAAAAAAATTTTGCAAAAATTAAATTTATTTATTTTCATTTCAGTTATTAAAAAATAATTTTATTTTTTTATTTTTTTTTTGTTTAAAAGTTATTTTTCTATTAAAAAATTCAATAGTTTTCTTAGCACCCCAACAGCTGACACAATAATACAATTTATTCACAATACTAAACATTTTCATTCACAATTAAATGAAACAATTCAAAATAGCAAAATAATTACGTAGGAATAAATAACAGCAATTTGTATATCGGTCGCCACTTTTTCTTTTTCGTAAGGTATCAATAATATCATCCATTGTGTTTTAGGAATTAAAATAACAAAAATTCAATAATAAAAAATTAATACAAAAGACATAAATAAAAATTTAATAGAATCAGAAGTTCTGCAGCCATATGCTTTCAATAAAAAGTACTAACTAACAAAAAACACAACTAGTACTTTTTAAGGCATATTAGGTTTGATAAACCCTTATACATTAAAAAAATAATCTTTTTTTTTTACCTTAAACCCACTGTGTCTGCTTTAAATCGGAATACGCATGCAAGCTTTAATAAAAGTATTTTATTTTTCTGAAACACACAATTTTAACATCAAGCTTTTCATCATTTATTAAACAATAGATTAACATGTAGAAAACTTGCAAATGCTTTTCACACTTAAGTGTTAAATAATGCAAAGTGTTGTAGTTTAAAGGAATCAAACTAAACACTTTTTTCTAAAACAAAAAAAAAAAAACAACTTCCTACTTTTTTCTTAATAAATCCCTATTATTATGGTTATTATTTTATTTGTTTGTTGTTTTTGTTGTTGCTTAAAGACCGTAACAGTCAGTTTAACTTTAAAGAAAAGACAATCAGTGTATTGCTTTACAAAAGCAACAAAAAAGTATTTGCATAAAACATGTTTTTCGTTTAAGAAAAAACTTGCACATGTGGGCATTTGGTACGTTAAGGTTTCAGGCATTTAAATTGTGTCTAATGCTTGTACTAACAACACAATGTCACATGTTTCCGTTATTTTAAACATTCAGAATGCTAACTAAACAACAATAAATAATTGAGGTTAAAAGAAATACGTTTATACGGCAGTTATTTGTAACTAAAATTAATTCACTGCTGTTATATGTCAGATTTTAGTGAGAGGGAGACAGAGAGAGAGTGAGGAAAAAAGAAGGAGAGAGAGGAAGTGAGAATTTAACTGCCCAATCATGTCTTACGCAAATGGTAAAAACTATAGACTGAGATTTTTTCTTTCTAAATTATGGAAAAATTAGCGGCAACAAGAACAATAATTAATTACATAAAAAATAAACTAAATAAAACTACTAGACGTATACTTGTTGTGACGATATTTAAAAAATTCATACTTGCATATAGTTATATAGTTATATAAATAACAGTAAAAATTCCAACTTTATTTAGGTTATTGCTATTCCCTGTCCTACATTTTGAATGGACTTAAAAAATGCGAAATAAAACTTTGTTCTTATAAAATTTCCCCCAATCTTTTTCCAATCAAGGCATATTAAAAATAAAATTTATAAAATGTCCACAGTAATTTTGAATCGCTGATTTTTGTAATTCCGAAAAAAATATTGAGATTAGATTTGTTGATATCAAAACCAAAATAATGTTTTTACTTTTACAAGATACAAAACTTAAAAAGAAAAAATTAATATTTTTTTGTTAATATAATCTTAGATATCAAAATGGAAAAATCAAATAACCTGGATTTTTAAATTTAAATTGGCTCTCAAAAACGCAAACCAAAAATGTTGCTTGAAATGACATAGTTTTGGACTTATTCATCAATCAAAATCCATGACTAAAAATTGGGAATCACAAAATTATGCACAATTTTTTTAAATTAAAATTTGAAACAAAAAAATATTGCCGTAAATTCTCATAAAAAAATTTCCAAAAAACAAAAAATGTTACTATTTATTAAAGTATTTTTATTTATTTAATTTTGTTGTATTATTTTTAAAAACCACTTCATTTTAATCTATTTAACATTTTTTTTTACAAAAGTATGCTTTTTTTAATAATATAAAATTATTACATTAACTAGCTAAAAATCAAAATGTATAAAAAATTAACAACCAACATCAAGAAAATCTTAAAAATTTTATAATTGAAAATTGATAAAAAAATATAACCAAAAAAAATTAAATTTAAATTTTCTTCATATTACAATAATTGCCTAAAAAAATAACGCTTTTTCAATATAATAAATTTATATAATAATTTTGTACTAACATTGTGTCATATAATTCAAATAAATAATTTTTAACTCGTTAAATTTCTTCGCAGTGAATAAATATCGTATTCTAAATTATAAACTAAAAGTAAAAACAATAAATAAATAAATAAAATATACCAAAAAAAATAGTAATCTCGTTCTCTGTAATAAGTTATAAAAAACATTTTCAATTTCGAAAATTTTTTATACTAAATACTATTCAATCAAAAGTTATAATAATAAAAATAAAAAACATTTCATAACAAAAAATCCAAACTAAAATAAAAAAAAAATTATTAAATTTTTTTTAAATAAGAAATAAATAAAATATATAAAAGAAAAAAATGTCTTGTCTTTAACCACTTTAGATTATTAAACTTTTTTGCTTTTTTATCCATAAAAGCAAAATAAAAAAATCATGTTTGTCAAAAAAGATTCATAGTACAAAACACACGTAAACAATTTAGAATCCCGTGGTTATTAGTAAATCTAGTAGGCTAAATTACTAAAATTGGGATTTAACCCTCCAATCTCAATAATAGCTTGTAGCTGAGTTGCTAAAGTGGCAGGTGTGAGTAGCCGGAGGTCCCAGGTTCGAATCGTGGTGGCGGCAGTAGTCTAAAAAAAATTTTGTTTTAGTAGAAAAAATTCTTGTACCTGAATGGTAAGCGGCTGGTGTTAGTAACCAAGGGTCCCAGGTTTGAATCGTTTCGGCAACAGTAAGTAAAAAAAAAACTTGTGTTAGTAAACAAAATTATTTACCATAGCAAGTATGGTATGCTGAGACTAAGAAAACTAAAATTCACACTTCCGCGCGTAACAATACCTTATAGCTGAGTTGGTAGAGCGGCTGGTGCTAGTAGCCAGAGGTCACAGGTTCGAATCCGACAGTCATTGAAAAAATTTTATAAATAAATTTTTAAGTTTGGAAAATAAATAACCACACATCTAAAAATAATATTATCAACAAGCACAGAAAGAACTGTGTTGACTGACGTACTTAAAATATTCCGCTTCGATTGAACAGAACATTTGTATACATTGATTATTATTAATATTGATATTGTCGTATGAATAAATTGTTAATAATTCTCATTCAGTCTGTAAATAAATTTAATAAATGTAAAGAATCTGGAGGGAGGTTGGTCGGGGAGGGCGGTGGGTGCAGGGCCGCGAAGCGGCCGACAGCCGCCGAAGGCGGCTGTCGTCAATATGCCGCCTTCGGCGGCTATATCTACTTCAGCCGCCTTCGGCGGCAATATACTAACTCAGCCGCCTCTGGCGGCTGTCAATATTAAAGCAGCCGCTCTGCGGCTGCGCAACGCACAAAAAATTTTGCTATTATCTCTTTCCCTTTTGTCAGCTCAGAAGTTATTTACGGTGGTATTTTTATTTAGCTCACGTCAAGGTAATGTGTTGTTATTTGGGAAGATTTATTTTGGAAGTTTTTCTAGTTTTTGTCACTACCACGTTTCGAACCTGGAGCCTTTGGCTACTAACCAGCTGCTCTACCAACTCAGCCATAGGTATTGTTACGCGCGGCGGTGTGAATCTTAGTTTTAGTAGTCTCAATATTTACCATGGTAAATAATTTTTTTTTTTTTTTACTTACTGCTGCCGGCACGATTCGAACCTGGGACCCTTGGTTACTAACACCAGCAGCTTTACCAATTCAGCTACAAGAATTCTCTCTACTAAAACAAAATTTTTTATGCCCAACTGCCGCCACTACGATTCGAACCTGGGACCCTCGGCTACTAACACCAGCTCTTTACCAACTCAGTTATAAGGTATTGTTGATTTCCGCGAGTCGAATTTCAGTTTTATTAGCTTCACCGTATTTACTACGGTGAATAACATACTGTGAATACATACTGCAATTAGTGCATGTGTATTTTGTACTGTTTACTCACTTTTCTTGCCATTTAAAAAAAAATAAAACCAATATTTATTTACGTGTTTATTTTTTAATATTAGATTTTATTTAATTTTTTTTTTAATTTACCTTTTTATAAGATGTAAACAAAATTACTTTTTTTTTTCTGTATCTAAAAAAAAAACATAAGTCGAGTATGAAAATCGGATGCAGCATGTGGAAATACGAGTTGTAATATCCCGGTCCCTTTTTAGCTTAGCCGTGTCCAAGATGAATGGTAAAATAATTTTAAAGTTTGATGAAAAAAGTTGCTAAAAATAAAAATAAAAGATTTTAGTTATTATATTTTTATTAATTTTTTTTTGTTTACAAATAAAATAAATTTTCTAATTGAAATTATTTGTTAAGTTTATGCCTGTAATTATGATACGATTTTTTTTTTTTTGCTCAAGTTTAAAATTTGAATTATTTTCACAAAAGCATTTGTCTTCTTTTATTATACTTTTAAAATGTTTAGGAAATAATAAATTTTTTTATATATATGTACCTTGAATAATGTTTGAATGGATAAATATATTTTGGCGTTGGGCATAGTTTCCAAAGAGGGATGTTTTGTTTTAATTAAAAAACGGCATGGTATGTAGCAAGATGTTTTAGGTATTTTTCATCAAAAGTATTACAAAAACTTCTTTGGCTTGATATTGATTTGTAATCAAAATTTTTATCTAAAAAGAAATAAAGAAAAGAGTTGATGCATTATCTTGTCAAATTTTATTGTTAGGATCGTTTAGTCCTTCGAATAAAATAATAAAAATTTAAATTGAAAAAAGTTTTGGCTTCAATTTGGTTATCTAATAAAGATTAATTAAAAACATTTTTTAAACTTTTCTATAACATTTTGTAAATAAATTAATTTTCTAAATAAAATTTTTTATACCTTTCGTATGAAGTGCTTTTATTTTTTATAATATTAAACTTCAGGCTTTAGTTTTCTGCTAGAAAGGTAAGGCTAACGTTGCCTTTTTCTCAATTAATATATTTTTTTATTTACCTGTTACAGACCTGCATATTTCGTGAATGAAACAATAAAATGCTTTAAACAAAATGCTCTTTCTTATTCCAGCACTGGTATTTGTATTTCAAATACTTAGTAACTCATTAAGTAAGTTTTCAATTAAATACCCTAAAACTGTTCTGTACAGTCAAACAGCATGAAATCTCTCTTTAAATAGAATTTCATTAGCTTTTAAAAATAACTTTAGCAACTCAATATTAACTGTTATGACCAAAAAAAAAAAAAAAACCAAATAAAAAAACTTGCTGTTTCTGTGCTTTTTGCTGAAACTCATATAAACTGATAAAAGTAGTGACTGACACATAACAGCATCATTAATTTCTTAAATTTGTGCACTTAAAACACTATTTTCATCAAATTCAGCGTTAACATCAACAACATCCTTGTTAAAATCATCACCAAGCTACCAAAATAAAATCAAAGAAGACAAAAAGAAAAAGAAAAATCAGTTCACTGCAAAAATCAAATAATTTTTGGAAAATCTTTAACACTTTGCCACCAAAATTAAATTGCAGTTTTTATTTTACTGTTATTTTTGAAACAATTTTGTTCTTGCTGTTTGCTTGGCTTGAAAAAGTTTAAATATTCACTAAAGAAGTTTTTTAAGGCAAAAAATGCAAATGAAGTGTAGAACCAAAAATACAAAACTCTTTCTTTAGTTATTACAAAATGAAAAGCTTAAATCCTCCATTTACAAGCTCATCAAATAATTCGTCAAGTGGTATGACTGACTGCTTTTGCATGTTCTTCAACTTGCACAGCATCAAGTAGCTGAAATTAATGTTTGGCAATCATTTACTAATGGCGGACATTTCTTTCGGCAAGCTGAATGGCTGCAAGTTTTAAAATGAAAATTTTTTATTACCAGAAAAGGCAAATGCATGTATTGCGGCTTGCCTCTGCACAAATTTCAATCAATGACCAAGTAAAAAAAAATAATAAAAAAATCGAATTATGCTACTTAAAGATTTTTATTTTATTAAAAAGTACAAGAGGTAAAATTAAGCCGTTACTTTTGAAAATGTTATATGTCCATTTAAAAAAAAAATTAGTTAAAGGCAATATTAGTAAAATACAGACACCATCTTATTAAAATTTCCGCTCACTCAGGTTTCTTAAAAAGTCAACTTCTAACACTTTAGAATATAACAGATCATATGTTAAATTACCGTTCCCCTTTTTTTTAAAAAAAATTTGTAGAGTACAAAAATGTTTTTTATTATTTTTTTTTATATAAAAAAATCTATGTATTAAAAAAATAAAAAAAATTTTAGCCCTGACCGGAGGTTGAACCACAACATCTGCAGTTGAAAAGTATCTTTGATTTAAAAATATATATGGTTAGATGCAATATCAATATGTTTCCACCATATGGTTGCCTCAACCATATTTTTTCTTTGCGTGTAAGTAAACGATTAGCCTTCCTAAATTTGCAGGACTGAAAAATGATGCTAAAGTTGAGTTTATTTGCAATTTTTTTTTTTGCTAAAAATATAACTGTAGGAAAGCCATACTTATACAAAATTTTTACAGGCAGTTACTTCCATTATTGAATTCAAATAATTTTTTTCAATTCAGTACTTGTTTTCAACATCAACGTTACCGAAATTTCTCACATAATTTTTTTCTAAATTTTACTTTAATCAATTGAGTGCCAAGCGGTTTTGACGAAAACCTTCCCAGGAGGCCAAACATGTTAAAAAAATACATTTCAAAAATGTTTCATTTCAAAAAATCATAAACGATTTTACAAAAGTGTTTAGCAAAATAATAAAAAAATTTACTCTCAGTGTCGTAAATAAAAGAACGTGGCCCCCAATATGTTAGTCTACATAATTTTTTTTTTTTTTTTGGATACGAATATTAAACTTTAAACTTTTATAAAATTCAAATTCTTGTAACAAAATTTCCTTTAGGGCTGGCCAACAACTGTTTAATGTGTCAAGTCCTTTCCTCTTTTTGGGCAAAATATAATTACCAAACATTTTATGCTTATTATTTTGGAGTAACTTGCATGAAAATATCATAAAAACCGCAAACGTACTCACTCATTTGCAACTGAACATAAATCTGCTTATAAATTTCAATTTTATTTTATTGCACACCCAAACACACAGAATGAAGATTATTACAAAGTTTTGCACTTAAAAACTTTACTTTTTACCACTTAAAACACTTGCTCATACTCATTTGCTTACGCTCTTTTACATGCCAAAAACAATTCATGTTGATTGGTTGGAAAGGAGGGAGGGGGAGTGTAATAAACATGTGAAATGTTGTTCATGTTGTTAAAAAGTTGCTAAAATAGTCATATAATATTTGAGTAATTTGCGGGTATCTTCTTACAACTCATGCACGCTTAACTTACTACACTTCATTTGGCACGTTGTAATGTTAAAAGCAAAATGAAAACTTATTTCCTTCTGTAGCATATCTGTTTACGAGTAGTTAAGCTTGTGCAACAAATATAAATAAAAATTATAAAAATAATAAAAAGTTTCTTGAAATTGTAATGTTGGCTGAGTTGAGTGGCTGGTATACACTCGTAACTCGTAACTAGTGTTTTCATGTTGAATATTTAATTGATATTTTATTATGTAATAGCAGCCAGCCAGCAGCAGAACACATTAATGAGAATGGCCAGTTTTACATTTTCTTAATATTAAAACTGATGCTAATGTGATAGAGTAAAGTACTGAAGTGCTTAATGGAACTACTTAGTTTAATATTAAATATGAAAATGAAGCTCGTACTCTTTAAATTATTTTTTATAAAAGAAAAAGGCCAAATTAAATTTATTTCGTTTGCTATAAAATGCGGCAATTTGTTTTTAGATTTGTAAGCTGAAACTTCAAGCACAAAAAAAGAAGTTCACTTGTGAAATTGTATTTTTCACCAGGTAAAAATTCAGTTGATAATACAGTTCAAAATTTAATTCTCTGAATAATATTTGGAGTTGTATAACTCAATTTTTATTCAACTATTACGCTTGAGTTTTTGATTGGGAGACCGAATTTGTTTTCTCAGGGTGGTGAAACCGCCTAGAAAGAACTATGCTTAGCTGCTAGCGTTAGATTAAGAATAACATTCATATTTTCTGAATTGCCTACCAACATGTGTCTGTGATACAAATTTTTTTTTTTTAAATGAATTTTATTTATTTAATCACAAATACTGAGGTCGATAGCAAACCATATCAGTATTTCGAATGAACAGTTTTAATACAAAACTTCACATTTTGGGATTCCCTGAATTAAAATTATGTTATATATTATATATATTTTTTATTTTCAAAACAAGGACTCTAATTAATTTTCATATAAAATTAGAAAAAAAAAATTTTTTTTCACTATTTGAAAGTTAAAATAATTTTTTTTATTTAAAAAAAAGGACTCCAATTAATTCTCATAGAAAATTAGAAATTTTTTTTTTAATATTTTAAAGTTAAAATAAATTCTTTTTATTTATTTTTTTTTTTAAATTTCAAAAGAACGTTATAGCGAAATAGCCCTCCTTAGCAACAATTTTTTTTCATAGTTTTAGTAGAGATAACCCTTTCATTCAAGGCTAAACTTAACCCAACCAATATTAACGGTCGTACAAAGCTTACAAAAATTTTATTTGAAGTTTTAAGAAAGCTTTAAAACATTTTGTTTTATAAAAAAAAAAGATTTTTTATCTGTCTGTAATTTCTCGTTTTCATCTTTGTTAATGTTAATGTCATTTCAAAGTTTAAGCTGTTTTTTATACCCTTAATTTTTTTGTATTGATTTTTCATACGAATTGCTAACGAAAATTAATTTAATTTATTTATTTTTTTGCTTTCTGGCTTTCTTACTTTTTTTTCTATTTCAGAATATTTCAATGCTCGTATTTATGCGGTTTCATTTTGGTTTTACATTTTTGTCATTACACTTTTGCTGCTTCAGAATATTTTGGGGAATGTGTATGCGTGCTTCCGTTTAACATTTCCGTTTGTATATCCGTTTCATACGAAAGGATGTTTATATTAACCTTATGCGTGTTAATGTAGAGCTAAAAGTTTTATTTGCTTTAGCATTTGAATTGCTTTTTAAGTAATTTTTTTTTGAGCAAAAATTAGAATTAAAAACAGGAATTTTAATTTAATTTTTTGTTTAAAAAAAACCTTTTTCACAATTAGACTTGAATTATGCAACTTTTTAGTGTTTGATTTTCTTAATATTCCCACCAAGAACTAGATAGCGAGAGAGAGGTAGAGAAAAATCTAGAATAGGCCTTCTATACCTAATAATTTATTCAAAATGTTGAAGTAACTCTTTTATTGCATTTTTGCCTGCTTTCCATAAAGTTGATTTGGTCTAACGAGTAAGAAATGCATAATAAGAACATTTTGCCGAATGCAACATTACAATATGAACAGACATAGCTACACACACATACACAGCTAAATGTTTGTATGCTGCTTTCTACAGCAAGAGCAGGTATCTGGTATTAATACAATATTCATGCAATTTGAAATTTAATCTACCATTCAGCATTATTTGTAACAAGATAAGATGAAATTGTCGTAAATGTAGTAAAACGTACTTCTGTACTATGTAGTTACAATAAATACAGTGTAGCTGCATATACTTAGATGAGGTTGTTTGTTTTTTTTTATTATATCTTCATACAATTTTCTATTCATTGAGTTGTAGTTTTATTTTGGGAAAGAAAATAGAAATTCGTTTAAATAGAAAAATGTAATTTAAGCTCAAGTACATGCAGAAAATTTTTCAATTTCATAAGTCATTTTTTGCCAGGCTACTTATTTCGTTGCGAAGCGAAAGAAAACCAGTTACTTATTTTCGACTGAAAACAGAGCTCACTAACTTTTGACTTAGTGAAATGTTTTTTTAAGTAAGTCTATTCAATATACCAGGTTGTCACAGTAACAGTTTTAATATTTAAACGCCAATTTAAAAAAAAACCCCCGCTGTAAACTATAAATGTCCTTAAAAAAACAGCATGACTCAAGGAAAGAGAGCAAAAAGAAAAATATTCCTAAAACAAAGTTTTAAATTTAAAAGAATTTTAAATTAATTGCTAAAAAAGAAATCAAAATTAGAAGATAGAAAAAATTTTTTTATTTTTAAATTTAGTGGTTTCCGTGCGTTTTAAGTTGGGTTTATAAGAAAAAATTTTCTAAAGTGAGCGATTTAGGCATTTGTAGTCATACAAAGAGAAAAAATATTTTTTAGTCAGCTGTAATTTCATAGGGAAAGGCTTACGTTTCATAAGAATTGTCATTGAAAATTATTTTAGTTGTTTGTAGAAACGAACGATAATTTTCTACATAAGGAGCCTGGCTGTTAGTTAGTCAAACGATTTAAAGAATTTATAAAGAACGATTTTAAAAAATAATTTTTTTTTAAATTCATTTAATAGGTTGTTTTTTTTAACAAGGCTGTCAACTGCTCCAAAAATTTAAATGAAAAGTATTTAGCATAATGAGTAGAAGCGAACGACAGTTTTCTTTATAGGAAGCTTGGTTATTAAAAATTCAGCTTTTTGTTGGAATACCATTTTTCAATAGTAACGTAACTGAATAAAGGAACGTAATCAAATAAAGCTGAATACCCAATGCGATTCAGTAACTTTTATTACGAAAATTCGTTTCGAAAAAACAAGTGTAACGATATTTTATCAGTAACTTTCCGACAAAGATTATCAGTACGATAGATATCGTTATTTGCGATGGTTATTATTTGTCACAAACTTGGAATATTTTTGTAGAAAAGTTAGTGAATACCGACTTCGCTAAAATATCGTTATACTTGTTTTTTCAAGACGAATGTTCATAATAAAAGTTACTGATGAATTTCTATCATGCTATATGTCAAATTTATATCATGATAGAAAATCATTTATTAAGGTACTGACTCACTATCCTACACGATCGTACGATTATGTCAAAATAATGTGTGACAGAATTCTGTCCTACTTGAAGAAATCGCTTTAAAATAGCGAACTTTATGCCACAAGATGCAAAAACATATGTTTACTCAGCTTAATACTTTTAAAAGTATTTATTTTCTTCTTTGCCGCAAAATATTTTTTTTTACAAATATGTACAATGAAAAATAACCTAAAAGTTTGTATAAATAAAACACAAGCTTGATATTGTTGCTATTTTTCTGCTAGAAAATGCAACTCTGATCGCACAGGTAAAATTTATTTTATGAAAATTTTCATAACATTAAAAAATCGGACAGACCTGTCAAAAAGTCTGCTTGTTCAATAGACACTATCATACTTTTTTAGCACACATGCGTTTTTAGACAGATCGTACGGGTAAGTAGGATAGTGAGTCAGTACCTTTAGTGTTATCGTAGCGTTATGATAGAAAAAGCATGCTTTGCGCTATGCTTGCTTATTGGAAGAATTTCTTAAACTTTGTTTTATTTTGTAAATATTAAAGTTAAAAACTAAAGTGAGTTTTTGTAATTTAATATAAACTTACTCAGTAAAAACATCAAATCCAAATTAATTGCAATTGAAATCATTTCATTCAGCGTGTTAGTTAATTCTGCAAGAGAGAGAACAATTTTATTATGAAAAGTGCAGATTTAAAAATGAAATAAAAATTTTTATTTTTAAGTTTGTATTAAAACAATTAAAAAAATTTATCTTTATTACAACTTTCGACAGTTAAAGTTAGGATTAGGTTAAAAATTTGAAACCACACACTATCCTATAGATATTTTTAATTTAATGTCCAACCAAAAGCTTCCATAGTTGACTTATAAAATCTGAACTTTAATAATAGCCTTTAGTATTTTTAATATATTTAGGGCCATTTTATTACAAGTGACCTTTAAGTTAAAGTTTTATTTGTTTCTCTCAGTGTTTTTGCATAACTGCATTGATACATATTTGCAATTTTTGTTATTTTATTTTTCGTACCTGTTATAAATTTTTAAAATAAGGACTTGCCATGCAGTTTACTATTTAAAGTTGTTGGCTAAAGCAAGTAGGGTTTAAAGCTTTTAATACAAAGGGATAAAGAAAATTAAAAAAAAAAGAATAGGGAAAGATGAAACAGTAAGTGACTATGAAAAATTGACAAGTTGATAAGAAATGTAAATTGACAGCATAGAAATCTCTATACTTCATTAACGTTAAAGGGAAAAAACACAAAAAGTAATGGCAACATTATTCACAAAAAAATTATTTATAAAAAAATATTTTAAATATTTAAAGAAAAAGAAGAAACGAAGGCAAGTTTATTTAATAAAAAAATTAAATAACTAAAATTCATTTTAATTATTTTTAAGGAAAATATTTTTGAAAACATAGAAAGCACATTATGGTCATTAACTTAAGTCAATAAATCAAATTCTAAATTAACTTTTAATTGAGTTTACAATTTTGTAGACTAAAAAAAAAATTTATAAATAATTTACAGCCAAGATTTCTTACAGCGGAGTTGAGACTCAATAAAAAAAATTTATAATAAAAAATTCAATTGATAACGTAAGCCAAAACATTTTTGCTCTTTGTACGAGCAGAAATTCAATTAATAAACGGCGTATTAATTCTTAATTTAATTAATTCCTTAAAAATTAATTCCTTAAAAATCCAACAAAATTTTGCAAGTGTCAACTGAATTGCTAATTAGAAACAAGCAAACATTTAAAAGTAAGCCCAAAGTTTAAATTAAGCAACTCAACAAATGTAGATTTTATCAAATAAGCAAAATTGCACAGGCACCATCACCACATACTGGCAAAAAACAAAAAATCAAAAAACAACTTAGCGTCAAACACAAAACGAATTTACACCCTTGTAATTATTCATTAAAGTGTTCTCCCAAACAAAAGCGTGAATATACAAACACTTTGAAAAACCATTGAACTACAATGGTGTCCTCCATTTACGAGATTGCAATTATTCGCAGTTTTTATTGATGCTAAAACATTTTGCCACAACTTTCAATACCCAATTAGGAATACAATAATATTTGCTCAGGTTCTTAAATTTATTTTAAAGGTGTAAGTAAAAATTTAAAGCAATAATTCTGCTTTTTTGCTTTGAAAACAGGAAAGAGTAAAATTTGTTTACTAAATCAATTAATTAGCACCTTTGTAGCGCAAATCAGAGGAAGTTTTGTTAAGACCCTTAGTTCTTTGTTCTAGTTTTAGGCTTCATAGAAAATCAAGTACTTTATTTAGTGAAAGCTTTCACTTTTTCTATGGGACTAAACAAGAAGTCTTGTCCTGCGAATCTTTAAGACTGATAATGGCTAAGCCACAGAGTTTGCATTGCATCATTTCAATATTCTTTATTTTTACTGTTCTATGATCTCCATAATTATCTTACTTCGCAGGCAGAACCACTTTTGCTAATGTTGAATATGGTCACCGCAAACATAGTTTGTGCTTCACAAAAATATTATTATTAATTTGAAGCATCTAAGCGTTATTATGATCACGATAAATATGTTTCTAGTTAACATAATCGGTTAAACTCAACTGAGCTTTGTGGTTGAGTGACTTCTTACTAAATATTCCAAAGTTGGAATCCTGGTAGAGTCAAATTAAATTGAAAAAAAATATTCAAGCCCACTAGATTATGCAATAAATAAATATAAATCAATAGCAACGAAAAAGTCAATGGAATAAAAAAAATTTTTACACAAAAAATTTATATTAATTTTTTTTTAAATTCATGTTAAAAATTTTCTTAAAAATATTTATATAAAATATATATGTATTTAAAAAAAAAAAAAAAATTAAAAAATTTTTTTAGCCCAGAGCGGGGGTTGAACCGCAACATCTGCAGTTGAAAGGTATTTTTAATATCTTTGATTTAAAAATATATATGGTTAGATGTTTTTATAAATCTAACAATACTATGTTCCCACCAGAATATGGTTGCCTCAATCATATTTTTTCTTTACGTGTACACACAGCAAACAACTTCGGTTGTTAGGACAAAATTTTTTTTAAGTTAAAAATTCAGTTTTTTTAATGTTGGTAACTAGAATTTCATAATGTAGCCCAAAATTAAATTCTTCTAAAAATATTTCGAGCTGTAAAACTAATTTTCTGTTGTCACGATTAAAAAATTCGATAATCACAACTAAATTCTTGGTTGGACACAAATTTAGTTATTTTCTTAGTGTAATAACGGCCCTTAGACCAACTAGGTAACCTCTTAGCATCTTTAAAATCTCCTTTCTAAATTCCAAGGTTTCACATTTTTTGAATTATGAGTGGAAAAAATAAAAAATATTTCTTGTCTCGATGTTCTAGGCTTTATATTCATATTTTCTATTTCACTTTTTTGTTATGTTACTTGAATGTTTTCATTAAGAAACACAAACAAACAAGCAAAAAAAAAAAGTTGCTGCAGTTTATTTTAAGGAGACTTTGGAAGAGCAAAGTAAAAATTGTAACAACAAGCACTATAAAAGCAAAAGTAAAAGAAGCAAATACGAATATTTAGTTAAAAATTCAATAGAATTTAATGTTGCATATCTGGCTGTAGCACACACACACAAAAGCAAAAATTTAGCTTTTTTTTTTCTTTTTTTTTTTAATGCAAATAAGTATTCACTGTAGTTTGCTGTAGCAATTTTATTTCATTTCTATTTTTTGCTCTAAAAACAACAATAACGATAACGAAAGCCTAGCAGAAGAAAACAAACTAAAAAAGAAGAAAAACCCTACAACATCATGTTGGCAGTTTATACTTCATGAATTCGAAGACATTTTTTTTGCCTGTTTCTTGGTATTGTTATTGCAAAATTTTATTTTTATAAAATAAACACGAGTTAGTATGTACCCACACACCCTCGCGCACTGCAAGTTGAATCTCATTTTTATCCATATTAAGCTTATGCCTCTCATCGTCATTTTGTTACTAATGATTATCAAGTGTAGTATTTTGTTTAATTTTATAGAGATTCATGTTGCTTAACAACTTCTTTTTTTAAATATTTTTTTTCTCTTTATTATTATTTAATTTTTATTTTTTAATATGCAACGTTTCTTGCCAAGTTTACAGCTTAAATGCAAAGATAAGTAAACAAAGTTTATTAATATTTAAATAGACTTCAATGAAGCATTTCTAATAAAAAAATTCATTTTTCTTTTGTAATATTATGGCAGTTTTTATTCTTAAAAGATAGAGAGAGAGAGAGAGAGAGAGAGAGGGGGAAAGAGAAAAAACTACAATAGAAAATAAATAAAATTTAATGCAATTAAAAAAGAACAATTTGAAAATCCCTTTAACTATTTTCATGTTGCAATATCAAAAATAAATATAAATAAAAATTTTTTTAATAAATTTTTAAAAGTTTAAAAAGCTTAAAATGGAGTTTGCAAGTGCAAAGTAATAAAAAAAATTTTTAAGTAAAAAATTTTTATTTAAAAAAATATTTTAAGTAAAAAAATTTTTTAAGAAAATTTTTTTAAGTAAAAATTTTTTAAATAAAAAAAACTTTTAAGTAAAATCTTTTTAAGTAAAAAAAATTTTTTTAAGTAAACAAATATTTTAAGTAAAAAAAAAATTTTAAGTAAAAAAATTAAAAAAAAAAATTTTATTAATTAAAAAAAATTTTTTTAAGTAAGAAAATTTTTAAGGAAAAAAATTTTTTAAAAAATTTTTTTTAAGTAAAATCTTTTTAAGTAAAAAAAATTTTTTTAAGTAAAAAAATTTTTTTTAAGTAAGAAATTTTTAAGTAAAAAAATATTTTAAGTAAAAAATTTTTTTTATTACTTTGATGCTGAAAATTACGGCCCCATTATGGTTCACAACATCCTGCACAATATATCTTAAAGGTCGCGGTGCGATCATGGCCCATTTTAGTTGTAATTTTGATATTATTTGTGTTATTACTGATTACAGTGTTCGTGCAGTTGAGAAAATTATACAAAAATGACAACTTATCAATAGCAGTTGCTTCAATTACAACTTAACTGAGTTGAGTTGTGAACGATAATTCCGTATAGAAAACAAGCATCCTAAAGCATTATTCACACAAACCCCTTTGCTTTTTTTTTTTGGCATAAAAATTAAAAAAAAATTTTTTTTCACTATTTAATATCAAATAATAATAAACGTGCCTACTCACAAGGACAACTCTACTACTTACTTACACTCTGCTTACAAACACACACACTGAATAATTTATAAATAATAAATGCATTTTCAATTATTTAGTTTTTTATTTCGAAATCAAATCGCACTGCACCAAATTAGTTGAAGATTGCTACCTTAACTTTATTATGAACACACATGCAAACTCTAAGTACTTAGTTTATTTATTTATTTGTTTAATTTTTTTTTTAAAAAGTAGAAAAAACAAGCTACAACTCATACCACAAACACACTCATATTATATGATTTCTAGAGCTGACAACACAAATGGATTTGCGATGATTTATTATGGTATTAAATTGAATACAAACTGAAAGGAAAAACAATCTATATTTAAAAAAAAATAAATAAATCAATAAATAACTATAGAGAGAAAAAAATTGCTAAAGGAAATCTCTATCAAACAAAACAACAACAAAAAGTCAACAATAACAAAATGATTTAAATCCATACAAAGAAAAACAAAAAAAAATTATAAAAAATAGAGAGAAAATTATAGAATAATAAACAAACAACAAATTAAAATAATAAAATAAATAAAAAGGTAGGGTACGTGCAAAAGAAAAGGAAATCGAAACGGAAAGTTAAAAAAAAAAAAATTGTAAGCGCAAAAGGAAATCAAAATAAACTGTTTGCTTAACACATACATACGTGTAGTTTGTTTTAAGGACAATAAATTTTTTAAGAAAAACAAAACTTTAAAAATTCTAAAGCAAATAACGTAGGCCCATAACCATAGTCTGCATTTTTTGGAAAACTATTTCAAGTCAAAAAATCTCAAGAACCAAAAGCAAGTTTTTAAAAAAATTCTATTCTTTTGTGATTACGATTAACTAAATTTAAAAATTTTTTAATTTATTAATGATTTGTAAACAGCTTATTAAACTCAATTAAACGAAAGGAAGACTAATAATTAAATAAAAAAAAAAATGTTAAGCGTAAAAGGAAAACGGTGTGGTATTTTATAGAGAAAGTATTTTTTAGGGCTAGAAAATTTAATAACAAAGAAATTAAAAAAAAAATAGGCTAATATGCCAAATCACTAATAACTACTTCAAGTAGAAATTATGACAAATTTTTCAGACAAATTCGTTACAATATCGACTTCAAGTCTACTTTAATTTTCTTTGAATACAAGCATTAAAATGTAATTGTTAAATTTTAAATTTTTTTTAAAATTTATTATTTATTTATAAGCAGTTTGTTATGGTTCACAATTCAATTAAATTGAGTTGAAATTTTTATCAACTGCACTAACAAGAAATTGTAATCAATAACACCACAAATAATCATGGCATTCGTTATCCAGTAAACTGAAACGAAATTTTTCATTTATGGTATCAGGACGACAGCATTCGATAGCGAGTCTTCGATCGCGTATAATCTTACTTTTTTTTAACGAACTTTTGTTAACATAAAGTTTTAGTTTAAAACAATTATTTATTACAATTTTTAATAAATTTTCATCTTTTGAATTTGAAGAAAACGATGGCAGAAGAAGCAATTGTTCAGCCATATTATCAAATATTCTTTTTTTATATACTTACATTTGACAAACATAAATCTATTACAATAAAAAAAAAATTAACATTCGACAGATATCGTAGTATTATTATATACGATAGTCTACTTGATATCGAATACGGTGACTAGACCCCAGGTTGCATTATCAAAATTACAACTAAGGTAACGTTGAGCTGTACACTCAATTAAACTAAAGGAAAAGAAATTGTAACGAAAGCTCAAAAAAAAAAAATTAACTATAAAAACTTAGTAAATGAAAGGAAGGACATTAAAGTACATCAAATTGTGCAATTTTATAAAAAAGTATTGCCTATTTAAAGGATAGAAAATTTGTAAATCAATAAAAATACTTACAGACTAACCCCCTTATCCAAAAAAATTCACTTAGAGTTTAATGTCAACGTTAACGAAATTTTTCATATAATTTTTTAAAAAAAATTTACTTTAAAGTCTACGTTAATTTTTTTTTTTAAATAAGAGCATAAATATTTTTTTTTAATTTATTATTAATTGCAAACAATTTCAGCAAACCAATGTCTGGGAATAATTTAAATTTTTCTATATTCAATAAAAAAATTATTAATTAGCAAGAATCTTAAAAAGCAATACAAAAAAAATTTCTATATAATTTTTCTTTTTTTATATTTTTAGGGCTCTAGGTCTGACTTTATTTCACTTTAAGAAATGAAAAAATTCTAGGTAAACACTATAATGTAAACAAAATAATAGACAATTGTTGAGAACAGATTTCAGTTAGAACACAATCTTAAAGCACAAGTGAAGAACATGTGCTTTTCAACACAAAGAGAATATTTTTGAGTTTAAAATTTTTTTTTGGATAATCGTACATAATTCCGAAATATTGAATAAATTAATTATTTTTATAAAAAAAAAGGATTTTTTCATTTATTAAAGTGAAAAAAAGTCAGACCTAAAAAAAATTATTTTAGATTTTAAAGGTAGAAAAAAATTATCAAATAAATAAATTTCTTTATTAAAAAAAATTAATTAGCAACACCGAGAAACAATTAAAAAAATTGATTTTAATGAAATATAATTCATTTTATTGGCAATAAAGCTGAAATCTTAAAATTCAGAATAAAGTTGTAGAGGATTTTTTATTGAAAATTTTATTATGAATTTTTCAAGAAAAAATAAAATTAAAAAAAAAAATTAGTAAAAAATTTTTATGAGCACAAATACTACGTATTTTATTCCCAATAATCAGAGCTAAAATTATGCATTCGATATCGATTGTAGTTTATATTTGAGTTCTATTCAAATTCGAGTGCAGTAATTTGGGTCCTGGTGGTTTTATTAATTTAATTGAAGAATTATGTGATGTGACCTCTTCTTTCCCTTCTTTATAAAAATTATTTTCAAATTTAAATTTTCTAGGAAATTTCTTTAATTTTATTATAGTTTTTTTTGAGCTTTACTTTCCCTTTAAAATTATTACCACAATTTCACACCACGTAAATATCCTTTACTTTAGCTGGTTTAAAATTCACTGTTTTAATTGGCTTTTCCTTAAGGCATTTTTATTGGATCATGATCTTTTAGTTTTATAAATACATTTTCGTTTTTTTTTACTGTTAACTACAGTCGATAACAACGCTTTACTTTAACATTTACAATTTTGAATCGTTAACCTTATTTTTGCTGCTGTTGTTTTTTTCGATTTTTGCTGTTGTCGCTTAAACAACCATGTTTTAAAATAAAAACTGATAAAAAAAAATAATGCTCGTATAAACTATAAATGACAAAAACAATGAAAATGCCAAGTGTCAACTTTGCAATGCCAACGAAAATGTGTAAAAAGCATGTTTTAAATCCAAAAAAAAAAGAGAAAAAATACTACAGCCAACACTACAAAAACAAACAAAATAAACAGTAAAAACTACAAATGTCATACATTCATGCAACACATTCATTGTATGTCGGTTTTAATATCTGTTTATATGCATAAAAGTCTTTAATTCCAAAAATTGTTGTTAATTTTTTTATCTTTGTTGTAGCTGCCGTTTTTTGTGAAAGTTTTGTTTTAAATTTTGAGTTTTTTAAAACTTTTTTTTTTTTCTGGTTCTGTAACACAGGCTTATTTTAATCATTTCTATGCAGAAATTTAAAATTAACAGGCTTTCAAAAGAAAGGCCTTGTAATAAAATGAAATTTGATAAAAATCACTTGCAACGGCTTGTTTATTAAGCTAAACCAGAACTTTTATTTAAAAAGAAAAAGTATAAATAATAAGTTTATGGAACAAATGAAAAAATCACTGTGAAATTTGTTTTTATAAAAAAGAGAAACTTTACAAAGGCCTATTTATTTTTTAAAGTGTTGGTTTGTTTGAAAACAAATTTTTTAAGTTTGAAGTTGTGTGTGTATTTGTTTATTTTGTGCTGTAATCATACAAGTGTGTTGATAATATTACTTTAATTTCACGCCAGACACGTTTTAATACAAACATTTTAATAAAAACAATAACAGCTCACAAAAATAACTACAAACACAATAAAAAAGGATCCCCACAAATACTTGCACACATACGTAAATACGGTATTAAAAGCTTTATGCACACTGTTGGATATTTAACTTACAAGCCAAAACTTGAAACCCTATATATAAGTATAACTGTTATAATACTTGTATTAATACGTATAACAATAATAGTGAAAAAACTTGTGTACAATTTTTTCATGCCTACTTGATTATTTAATTTCATATTGTATAGACGTTTATTTCTGACAATAAAAATAGAATATAATTTTTTTCTGTATCATCACTCGGACGTGTTTCATTTTGGTTACCATTCCACATTTTACATTTATATGTAAAAATAACTAACACACACCATTATGTTTATAATTCTTTTAGACTCATACACAAGTCCATTATATTTTTTTTTCTCCCCTGCAACTGTAGCCCTAAAAACAAACACAGCATAATTGAAGTGAGTGTATGTCACTCACTTTTTGTTATGGGGAAACTATTTTCACACAAAATATTCTTTAAAATAAAGTAATTGAAAAATTCGTAGCTTTTTACTGGCTGTTATTTTTGCTTTGATTTAGTTAATTTGATTTTTTAATTTATTTTTTTTTGCTATGAAAAGCATTACTTTTTAAAACTTTTCTTTTTTTTGCCAAATTGTTGTTGTTTTTAATAAAATCTTTTTTGGTTTTTGCTTAACTATAATTAAGAAAAAGACACATTAAAAAGCCTTTCCAAAATATTAAAAAATTTTCGAACTTCTAAGTGATTTTTGTATTGAATAAATTAGAGAACCAAAAAAAAAAAATTAAATGCCTGTTCAGCTAAATACAAACGAAAGGTTCGTTCGCATAATTGTACTGAAAACAAAAGTTTTTTTTGTTTTTACGCAGCCTTCATTCGCATTTAGCTGAATAGGCCCTAAAAAAGGCTTGGACTAGGGGATTTTAATGACTTTATAAACGATTCTTATTATTCAGCTTCTCAGATAAGTCTAAGGTTTTTCAGGTGAAGATACTGGCCATCAAGATGACTTTAAAGTCTCTGGGCGAAAAATTATTTTTGAATTGGGGGCTAATCACCGCATTTGATAGCTATTTTGCTGGGATTACTTTCTCTCGAAGATTCGCTCTCAAAAGCCATCATCTTAAATTACGATACACTCGATAATATCGAGAATGCCATAAAACTAAAATGAAAAATTACGTTAAATTTTTACTCAATATCGTATCAGTATTATTCTCATAATCAGCACTTTTTTGTTAATCGAAAACGAATCCAACAGTCTGGAAGACGCAGAGTTATAAAATTTTATTTCTTCTGTTGGTTTTATTAATTAATATTGAAAACTTATTTTTTGTTTACATGAAAATATTTGATTTTATTTCTTTTTATTCAAAAATTCTTATACATAAAACAACTTTATTATACTTTTTCAATTAGAGTTAATAATTATTTTATTAAATATTTAATTTAAAGACAAAATATTGTGCAGCCGTTTAGTTTAATTTATTAATAAAATTCATTTTCGTTTTTTTATTAACTCATATTAAAGTAGGGTAGAGTGCTAACTCTCTCTCAACAAACTCAAAACTATTCAAACCAAGAAAAAAAAAAAAAAAAAAAAAAATTCAAAGTATTAACATTCACAGTAAAAGGATTTAATTGAAATGTTTGAAAAAAAAGGGAAAACGTTTGTCATCGTTTTTTGCTGTGGCCTTTGTTTTCGCTTATAAATATTTAATTTTCATGTGTGTGTGTGTGTGTGTGTGTACGGATTTAAGTTCATACAAATAATAGGGTATTAAATTAAAAGCTTTATTTAAATATTTATTTACAGACACACAAACAACATGTGATAAATTACTTTAAATTACATGTTTGATGTTTTAATAAAAAAAATTAAAAAATTTTATTTAAAAAATGTTCTTCTTTTATTTTTATTTGTAGGTGATAAAACACCACCTGGTTTCCCCGTTATAACACAAGGTCCAAGTACGCGTGTCATTGAAGTGGGTCACACCGCTACCATGCAGTGTAAAGCAATTGGTAATCCTGCACCAAATATTTATTGGATTAAGAATCAGACAAGAGTTGACATGAGTAATCCACGTTATTCTATAAAAGATGGTAAGTGGTAAAACAAACACAAAATTATTTTTAAAAACCCCATTGAAAATAATGGAAATTAAAAACAAAGAAAACAAAAGGTAAAGTTTAATCTCTAGACTTTTTTTTTTTTTTTTTTTTTTTTTTGGAATATTAAAATTAAGGGACTTGAAAAGTTTTTAAAATTTATGGTGGATTTATTGATTCAATTAAATGTTTGCTTCAATAAATAAATTTGTCATTGAATTATGAAACGTACTAATGCAATTTTTCTTTAACGAACAAGATTAGCTGTTTCTCTAAACATCTGAAGCAGTGCTTTAGCTTTGATTTTGTAGCACTGAAAATCACATGCTGTCACAAAATTTTTTAAATTTTAAATGATGCTATAGCTGCGTTTATTTCAAATTTTGTTGCTAAAAATATAGCCGCACTTTGTCAAATTTTGCATAGTTAAATTTAGAAATATTTATATGATGTTGTGGTACTGCCTTCCTAGGCAGTCATCCTTTCGGTCCAAGGTCCAAGGTTATATCTATCATTTTCTAGCAAATTGTCAAAGTTTTTGAAGCAAGTTTCCTGAAATTTTATAATGCTCTTGTAATGGTTCACAACTCAACTCAGTTGAGTTGTCATTTTTGTTAACTGCACAAACACCGATTACACAAACAGGTTGTTATATCAAATTTACACCTAAAGTAGAGTTGAGTTGTCAACCGTAATACAGGCATAAATTTTTGTTTATTTTGTTAATTTTTTTTAATAAATTAATTTTTCTAATTCAAATTGTAAATTGAAATTTTTTTTTTACAATTTGAAATACTAGTCGCCCGGTTACTGCAGCCACCAGAATAGACCTACTGTGAAACTAGTCTAGTCTAGTATTCATTAAGATTTCAAATTCCTCTTTAAATGATTGGTTTTCTATAACAGATGGTTGTAGGTAGTGATGTCCTTAGTACCGAAAAAAGGTACAAATTAGACTATTAGAGTGACTCAGTACAGGTTCTGCGCGCTTTTCGTGTTCGTTACATAACCTGTGCAAACAGTTTAGGGTGATTGTTATATGTAAATATTTGCCCAATGCTTCAATTAGTTGTATTTTTGAACAAATTTTTTTATAACAAATTCTGTTTAATAAAAAATTATTTACCCTTCATTAACACTAAAATGCTTATGAAAAAATTTTGTTTATTTTCTCTTGCATTTTGCATAAACTAAGTTAATATTTTTTTATTTTTAGTTTTATTTATCTGCAGTGTAAAAATAGCTTTTAACCCCAACACGGTGTTGCTATGCTAATAATGTCACTTAAATAATCTGTAACCCCCTTTACAACTTTTTTTTAAAATTTTTAAGTACATTTAGTCTCTTGTTGGTCACTTTAACTATAGTTTTTCAATATAAAAACTTTTTGAGCAGCGTTTTTTTTTTTTTTTGTTATCTTTGTGTGGGTGCAGGATTTTATTTTGGTGTTGTTTTGCTGGTACCAGCAATGCACAACTTGGCGCTTACGCCCCTTGTAGATACACAATATTCTTTAGAGAGTCTTTAATCATTTTATTTTATGAGCAAACAATGTTTTTCCCTTTCATCTCTTTTATTTTTAGGGAATATTTACTTAAAAAAAAAAATAAAGTAGAGAAATATAAAGCTGAAAATGCATTTTAGCTAAGACGTCCAAGAATTTAAAAAGCAGTTTAACTGAACACAAGAAAAGTTGTAATCATGTTGTTGGTTGTTTGTTTTCGCAGAGATTTTCTTAACAAAAATTAGACTAAAGGACCCTCTTCTTTAGTTTTTGCATTTATTTTGATAGATTATTTAATATTGTAAAGTTTATTTAACAAACATTTAAAGAAAAGAAAAAAAAAATTATTAAAAAAAGGAGAGAAGAAAGAAGGCTGGGTTTGCAACTTAGACTTTCTAATAATTTGTGTAGTATTTCTTTGGAGGTATGATATAAACTAGTGCTCATTAGGGTTATCCTTCCAAAAAAAAAATAAAATTTGTAGTCATAAAGGCTGTGATTCACAATCCTATACAACTAAACAGTAACTAACGGCGAGATGTTATAATTTTGATGTTAAATTTTTGATTATTCGAAGTAGACTTTAAACAAAACTGTCTGATAAGCAAAAGGCAAGTTTGTCTCAAAGTTAACTTTTAACAGGAACTTCAAGCATTTCATTGTTGAATGTAATATTTGTTAACCTTTTGTTTCTTGTTCACTATTTGCTAAGCCTTTTTTAAATGGTTGTATACGATGTTCATAGGAAGGGGTGCCTCAAAAAAAAAAAAAAAATTAAAGTTGTAAGAATGAAAACAAGTTAAAGATCACTTTAGAGTTCACTACCTGGCAAGAAAACTTGACAGATTTTTCCCAAATTTTCAACAATATGTCAGGTTATTTTACAAACCAAAAAAAAAAAAAAAAAAAAAAAAAGATACAAGGTTGTTTTCTCATCAACCATAAAAACAAGAATTCTGTGAATACAGAAATTTTCATAGCCAGTGCTGTTCTATATTCCGAATCCGAATATTTTATTCGGAGTTGAAAAATTCAGCATCTCATAACTAATCTGTGGTCCATGCAAGGACCACAGATTTTGGTTTGGAAATTATTGCTGGAATTAAAAAAAAAACATAAAAATTTTCATTTAATAAGAAGAAAAAAATGTACTTCCACATCTTTTTAAATCCGTGTGGAATACAGAACAGGCACGAACATCTCATTTTAAGAAAATCGTACAGATCTATAAAAGAAAAGGTGTTTTGAGCGGCCATGCTCATGCGACTAAATGTGTAAGCCAAGTTTTATATAGAATTCTAATTAAGAGCTGCCTAAAAAGATCCATTGTGAGACTACTCCCCCCCCAAGGCTAATATTCATCAAAGCTTTGTAGACTTCTTTGAACATGGGACCTATTGGGTGTCCCCATAGATTAGTAGGTAGTGTACTACCCATCAATCTGAGGGTTGCAGGTTTGATTCCTGTCTAGACCCTGGGTATTTTCTACAGACAAGCCAAGAAGCTTTGCGAATTTGTGTTGTTAAAAAAATTATTCTACGATTGCTGAAAGCATTTTCTGTAAAGAAGCAAAGTTTGCAATTATTGATTTCGTAATAAACTTAGATAAATTTCTACATTTTGCTTACGCTTAAATTTTCTCACGGATAGCAAAATATAGAAATTCCTCTATACTGCGGAATCAATAATTAAAAAATACAAAAAATGCTTTTCCTACTCGAGGAACGGAAAGAATAACTAGAGCCTATGATTTTCTTTAATCGTTTAAAAGGCAAGTGGACAGTTTTTAAATGTTTTTTGGTAACCTTTTGCAAATTCGCAACTTTCTAGCCTTAAAAATATGCTACAGCCTTTTCAGATTCAAATTTCTCTGGTTTATTTTTTTCTTTTCTTTTGGTATAAATTTTTTCATCTCATTTAACAATTAAACTACAAAAAACATATTGTTCGCTTTTGTTCATGCTTTAAAAAGTAATTAAAAAAATATTTATTAAAAGGAGCAGAGAAACTTTAAGGTTCTGTATTAATTATTTTAACCTCTGAAAAGTATGCTACAAAACCTTTTTTTTCTTTTCTTTTTAATTTAAATAAAATTCATAATAATGCTTTGTTTTTTGTGTTTTGGCGCCCTGTAATATTTTCACAGAAAAATTTAATTGAATAAAGTCAGCGAGCAAAAAAAAAATAAAAACCAAATAGTTTGCTAGCAAAATTATAAAGCATGAGAAAAAAGGTTAGCGAGTGTGCGTTTTCGCACACACACACACACACACACACTTACCTACACATTAAAATTATAGAAACTCTTTTCAACATGTTAGGAATTTTAAATGAAACTTATTTTGTTGTCTGTAGCAAGAATTTTTCACTCTTTCTGGTCTGGGATGCCAATAATAAAGTTGAGTAAGAAAAATTCCATATTTTTTTTTGTTTTCTTCATTTTACCAGGAATATTAAGATGCATAGAAAAGCTTGAAAGATTTCTTAAATGGCCACATTCTTTGCCATCCTTTTGCTTTAAGTTTTACTTTATTTCTTTTTTTTCCTCTTAGTTGATTTTGTTTATGTAGAGATTCTGCTGTGCAGCTGTACAGTTCTCTTTTTGTATGCATAATTCATAAATTAAAGCTTATTTCCGTAACGGCGTTAACTTTTCCATCTTATTGGCATAAAACTAGGGTTTGCTGCAAACGTTTGTTATACTTCCGTTTCCGCTAAAGTCTAATGTTGCCGTTTCTGTTATTATTTAACTTGGCTTTTTGTTTTCTCTAAGGATTTACAGATTTTATGGGAGTCTTCGCAATACACACACACAAGAAATAGAAAAAAATAAAAAATAAATAAAGAAAGTAAGAAAATACTTTCACGATTCGTTTAAGACATCACCTGGCCTGCATATTAATTGCGTATAAAAATACTTTAATGGCTAAATTGTGTTATAAAAAAAAGTAGATGAGCTAGATATGCTTAACGACAAATTAAAATTAGCAACATTTGTTTCATTTACGGTTACTAACACTTAAAGAGTTCTATTGCAACCAAACAAAACCATAAAAATGACAAAAAAAGGGTTTATTAGCCAGCTTTAGCCTGAAAATATGTTGAAAATTCCATAAATTTAATTCTTTTTTTTTAAGTGGAAATATGCCCAATCAAAGCCTTAAGCACCAACACATAAATAAAGTAATCATCATTAATTTAGGCTTAAGTATTATAAATAAAAAAAAGCTTTATTTCGCTAAAAAAAAATTAGGTAAATGACTTTTTTTAATTTAAATTTAAAACTGCAAAAAATTAATTTATTTAAATTCGATTATGAGAACGTATCAGTGATTCGGTCAATTCCTTTTCGACTAATTAAAGTGTGCTGAATGCAAAAATAGCATTATGTATTTCGATGCGAATCGAAAAGGCTATCGAAGAGAACTTTCAATAAAAAAATAAAAATTAATTATGTAAAAAATTCGAAAAAAATTAACATTTTTAAAATTACCCTCAAAATTGTTAACAGAAATCTGCTGGATTTTCGAAAGTTCTTTCGAATTGATAATCCCTTTTGAAAGCCATTTCGATTCGAATCGAAATAAATAATAAACCCCCAGCTTTTTTCTAGAAGCTCTATTTTTTACACTTTAATTTAAGCAGTTACTGTAGTTTAGGAAAAAAATTTTCTTGAATTTTCATTGGTGAACCCTATCAACTTGCTGTTTACTGTTATTTCTAAAGTTTACAGGACACTGATCCAAATGAGGATGTAAAGTGTGTAGTTTGATACTCATGTTAAATTTGACAAGATATCATTAAATATGATTTCCAACAAGTTTGGAGTCAATGAAACAAAACATTGAAAGGCTTGCTGCGTTTAGTTCGGCTTAAAAGCCTCTCGCCAAGTTTTGTGTTCTATAGATTGCAAATAAGTACACAGAAAAAATTATGGGAAAAATTTTTGCTAAGAAACTTTTGTTTAAGTTTATGTTTTATTCTATTATTTTTTTGTTCAAAACTATAATTGTTTTTGCTTGACATTTTGCTTCTGTTGATGGTCGCTGAGAAATTGATTTTTTTCTATTAACTGCGTGTTTGGTGTTACGAAGTTAAAAAATTAAATGGGCCATAATCATAGTCTCACTAAAGTCGGTATCTTTTTAAAAAAGACTTTAAATTCATATAATTCTTATGAACAGAAGTCAGCTCTTAATAAAAGCCTACTTTTTTGTGACTATGATGTGTTTAGGAATTTCGTAATTGAATATGATTTTTAGTTTATTCTGGGTAATTAAAGTACGCAGTTTTAGCGAAGTCCGTGATAAATTTGCAATATTCTGCCAATGACCCAGGCATTTTCTCAATTTAAAATTAAATTAATGCACTGCCACGATATAAAGAAAAAAAGTGGTACAAATGCTAGTGATAAGTGGGCGTAAAAATCTTAAAAAAAAAGTAGAACTGCTTCACAAATAAAAATGTGATTTTTAAAATAATCTCACCACAAAACACAGCAAATGCGCTGGTGATATTTTTGGAAAATTGTATGAAGTGAATATAAATTGTCAAAATATTAAAAACAGTTAAGCAATTTGAATTTACCACTTTTTTAAATTTTCATTAAACTTTTTTTTAGCTAAAAATGTATTTAAGAAGAGAATTAATTTTAAAGTTTATTACCTTATGGGTTTAATTTTTTTAATATAATAAAATATTTTACAGCAAATAAATGATTTCTCTAGAGCCATAATTCGCTTTTGTCTTGCTTATTATTAAGGATTAATTTTTCTTGCTTAAGAAAAATTTTGCCTTAAGCAATACAGCAACTAACAACCAATAATACTAAAATCCCTGGGTGTCCATGACTGTTATTAACTTTTCCTTTTTAAACCTTTTTTGTATAACAAAAAACAAGCGCAGCAGTTGCCAGCAAATTTTCTTTTAGAAAATATTTAATAGCAAGAAAAAATACTTTTTTTTTTGAAAGTTTCCAAAATGTGGACTTTTTTACACTTATTTCAAACCAGTCTTTGTTATGCTTTTAAAAGGTGGTCTTAAAACTGTTTAGCTTAAGCATTTAACCAAAGAAATCTTAAAAAAAAGGCCAGAAAAAAATCAACTTATTGAACAATTATCGTTAAAAGAAAATTGTTGCTATTAAATTGAAAAGCTGTACATGGTTATAGTTTTTTATTTTTTTTTAAACATGAAAGGTTAGCTAATCGAGGCATAAAAAAAAAAATTTGCAAATATTTGCTTTGTTGAAAAAAAAAAACATTTTTTTGTTTGTTTGTTAAGAAAGCCTTTTTGTATGCTATAAAAACTTAATAACATTTGCCAAGGTATAAAAAGCCAAAAGTTAAAGGCTTAATCCACAACTCTACTGATTTATCAATAAGATAAAAGTTTAAAAATGAATAAATTGAATTTAAAGCTTTTTTAATAGCCTAAATTTATGCTGCACTTTTTAAATTTTTTTTTAGTATTTATAATGAAAATTTTGTTTTGTAATTTATAAAACGAAGTTAATCCTTTTTTTTAATAAGAAATGGCTTATCAACAATTTGTAAAAAGTGTTGCCTACATATAGGCAATATAAAAAGCCAAAAGTTAAAGGCTTAATCCAGAACTCTACTGATTTATCAATAAGATAAAAGCTTAAAAATTAATAAATTGAATTTAAAGCTTTTTTAATAGCCTAAATGTATGCTGCACTTTTTAATTTTTTTTTTTTAATATTTATAATGAAAATTTTGTTTTGTAATTTATAAACCGAATTTAATACTTTTTTTAAATAAGAAATGGCTTACCAACAATTTGTAAAAAGTATTGCCTACATATAGGCAATATATTTTTTTCGATTTAAATATTTTCCAGGGAATCTTAAAATTTAAGTGGAAATTTTACTGTCAAATATTTTAATTTAGAACTATATTTTTAAAATTTTTTTTTAAGAATAAAAAGTTGTTGCAGACGTTGCAGGCGTTTTTTTTATTTTTATGTTTTTCAGTAATGCTAAATATAAAACAAAATAGTTAGAAAAAATATTAAGCTTATTTTTATAAAATACTTTACTGCCTACTTTTAAGCGAATTTTTATTTATTTATTTTAAAACTCAAATTTTAATATATTTCAGTGTTACTAGATATAAAAAAAGTAATTTATTTCTTTTACCTTAAAATAAAATACAATGTATTTTGCTTTCATACATTTATTTTGTGTTAATAAAGCTGACGGTACAGTAGATACCAAATGGTTATTTAAAAGTGACTCACACATAATATCATTTTAAAAATTTCAAAAACTCTTAAGGAAATTCATAACAAGTAAAGAAAAACACTCTTTTTTAAATTATATTTCTTTTCATAAGCAGTAAAAGACAAAAAACCAAAAGAAATATTTGTAAGAACATGCATGAAGAAACAATACACATTCAAGAAATAAACACAAGTCAAAGATTATAGACAGAAAGAAGATGTATGAATAATAAACACTGTAGACAAGACATTGTGTGCTGCACATAGTCGGGTTTAAAATAACAAAAACAAGAAAAATTTTAAGGCAACATACAAATTGCCTATAGATAGAAAGTTAGTTGTAGAAGAAATATGGCAAGAAAGTATGTATGCATTAGCCAGACATATGCAAAATATAATATTTGTTTTATGGCTGGAACACAAACAAAACTGAGTTAAGATTTATGAACAAAGTTATGTGTGTTTTTAGCATACTTTTGCCAACGGCAAATGAGGAAGAAAATATAAAACGACAAAATTAGAAAAAAAAGGTTTGAATTTGTTTAAGTTAAAGTTGGTAATATACCTGAGAGGTTTATGCTATTTTTCTTTATTTTTTTTTGTTCTTGTTCTACCTAAAGTTTGTACATAATAAAACCCATAAAATAAACAATATGCTAGTAAAACAAACAGACTCTCATTTATCAGACTCACTCAGTTATCAAGCAAGCATGTGGGTAATAAAGTATCTACCACATAGCAGAGGCACACACATTTTTATAATCAGCAACAAGAATGATAGAAATACAAGATTACACCATAAGCATGATGTTCCGTTAGATGACGTAAATTGTCCACTGTGTGAAGAAGAAAAATAATACATTTCTCTCTCTCTCTCTCTCTCTCTCTCTCTCTCTCTCTCTCTGCAAATTATTAGCCAATAGCAAAACATCGCGTAACGTCATTTATGCTACCTGTGCAGAAAATTGAAATTTTTTGTGCTGGATGGCGTAATCATTCTTGCTGGCTGCCTGTGAATTCTTTTTATAAAAAAAAAATTTAATTCTTATTTCATTATTATAAAAATAAATTTCCCAAAAGAAAGTCTAAATGTTGGAAAATTAAAACAAAAAAAAATTTTTTCGTTAAGATATAAAGCTTGATTAATATTAACTAATAATAAATTTATAAGATCGAATAATTTACTAAAACTATTAAATTCTTTTCGTTTTTAAAGTGTTTTTTTATTAAAATGGCTATTTTGTTAAGCTTGAGGTCTTATTTTTCAAAAATTTATTTTTATATCGATATTTCGCTCCAATTTTTGTAGCTTCTTCAGGATATAATTATAAATTAATCAAATTATTAAAAATACATATTTCAAAAATTTTCTTGACAAAACTTTTTTTTTTTTTTTTTTTTCAAATTTACAGTAAATGAAAGACAAAAAAAATTTTTTCTTCTTTTTAAATCGATCGTTTTTATATGAGGAAAATTTTTCAAAACCTATCAAATCGCAGTTTGCTGTTCTGCAAATCATGAAAAACTCATGCCAGCATTTCAAGTTTAGTTCGAATTTTTATTTCAAAGTAAAATTTTCAAGTTTTTGCGTTATAAAATTAACAAACGACATAGTGTGCTATTAAGGAAAAGCGGTTTTTGTTGTGATGATCGTAAAAATTTGCTTTTATTCAATCGTTCGTTCTGCTTTCAACAAAAATTATTTAGAAATTTTTTTTAACTTTTTTCTGAAATAAAAAGTATTAAAAGTATTTTAACATTTGATTGATTTTTTCAATAACACATTTGATTCACTGTCGTGGTCAGATTTCTTTACTTTTTTTTTAGTGTTTTGCAGTGAACAACAGGATTAACTAAAACTAAATTTGAATTTTATGTTAAATTAAATTATTAATAAAGCGCCTTTTTAAAGGTAGAAATAATAACTAGGTTGTTTTTGGTTTGACTTTTAAACTTATACTGAGGGGACCAGACCATCTGTCAGTGAACTTGTCAGTATTTTTTAAAGCTTTGCATGTGGCCTAAAAAATACCCGCTATAACTCTTGGTAACTTGTAATAATTGGCCTTTAATTTATTTTAAAACGAGTCTTGTTGTCTCAAAGCAAATTGTGTGTTCTGAATAAAAGCTTATGTTATGAATGGCGCAAAAAAAAAAAAAATAAACACTATTTAAGGTTTTTTACTAATGAACAATAACAATATAAATATATGAAATATTGTGCAAGAATCATTTAATTAAACTTTCATAATTTCTTTTACATTTGGGTTTTTTTTTTTTTTTTTTAATTAAAAACTTTCATTTACTTAAGTTCTCATTTAAACACCATAATAGACCTCTGGAAAAAACCACAAGAGTATATTTAAGAGGCAAAAACCAAGAAGAAAAAAAAAGGAATAAAAAGCCAGTAATAACATAAGCATACCAAACCGCAAGACAATCTGGTAGAGGAAAAACAAATAAGCCAGTAGAATAAAGAAGCTAACAAACCATAACATACACACTTTTTCTCTTCCTTTTTTCTTTTTTTATTTTGCTTTGTTTTATTAACAACAATAAAAATCAAGACAAAAGTGCAAAGATGAAAAACAAACAAAATTTACTACACACAAACATGCCAACAAACGCCTATAAATAAATGAACAAACATTACATACTGAGCAAAACAATAAATTATATCATGATCATCCCACCGATGATGATGCCACTAAATATGTAGCTGGAGTTTGATACATTGTGCACCCTAAGACTGACTGACTAACTGCAGCAACTAATGCGTTGACTACAAACAACTTGCTAATGGTAACTAACACACTGATGGCTGCTCCCTACTCTTGTTTTACACTTAACTTCCGTTGCCTAGACTATCAATTTTTATTTATTTCAATTTTTTTTTTTTTTTTTTTACTTCCGCTTTATATTTTTTTTTACACACACTTTTTGTACATTGCAAAGGCCTTATGGTTTAATACAGAAAATTTTCTTATTTAAGGAAAAAAAGTTTCTTATGCTACTGCGAAGGCAATTGCAAAAACACACACAAAAAATAGGAAAAAAATTCTTACCAGTTGAATAACTTTTTGATTTTAATATTGCCAGCATTAGCAGTTAATACAGGCACATCTTGCATGATGATTGCAAAAGGAATGGGAGTTGTAGATCAAAATGAATAAGAACAGATAAAAAAGTATTAAAGTGTGTTTTAGGCTGGCTATAGTTGCCCAAGTATACTTGTAATATTTCATGATAAAAAGTGTTTACAAGCCCTTTCAAGTATAACCAGTTGGTTTCTCAAGTACACCTTTATTATCGATCCGAGCTGCTGAAGATTCTCACATTTACAAAAACTTTTATTTTGTTAAAAATAATAAGTCCATAACACAAGTTTTCATTTTAAAATTGTAAAAAAAATTCTTTGAATTTGAAATTTTTATTTATTTATCAAGCTGCATGCTTCAATCAATTTGAGAGTTTAGTAAGGATTACCATACTTAGGTCAAGCTATAATCAGACCGTGAGCACAAGTAATTCTAGGGGTTTTCGTATTTTTGTATGAAAAAATTTTTAAATTTCAATGCGAGTTGCTCACTACAAAACAATAAATCACTAATTGAGTTTTATTTTATTTTTATTTTTTTTTTACTGCAAAATGTTTCAGTTAATTTTTATAAATCGTATTTTTTCCTCACAAGCATTTCTTTTTCCTTCTTAAATTTTCTGTTTTATGGTACAGCATTATGGTTTTATAATAAGAACCAGAAAATTGATGTTGCAAGACTCTCGTTCATACTCAAACAACTACTTTGTTCAAGCACCCCTACTTCTCGTTGCATGTGTACATATTCTTTTAGCCTTAAATGTATGTACAAGTGTAAGTAAGTGTGGTGCACTTGTTTATTATTTGTAAGTGAAAACTGCACAAGAAAATTACTTTTATGTGAGGCAATATTTTCTTTAATACTTAAAATGTGCCCATATGTAGTGCGCAACAATATAAACATTCAAAGTAAAACAAGAAAAAAAAGAACTTTACAACAATTATTAATGCAATTATATATTAATTCATGTAGAAAATGTAAGAGTCGCAGAATGAAAGAAAAATAAACAGAAAAAGAAAAGTAATTAAAAGAAATTTAAAAAAAAATGTTGTTGTTATTGTTGTTGAAAAGAAAAAGGATTTTCTTATCTTGTGTCACAAGTAAAAGTTGTAATACTAAAGGTTAAGGAAACAAGCATATGAAGGAGAGCGAGCTTACTTGAGAATTGCATTTGAAATAATTTTTTTTAAAACAAAAATTATTATTAAAATTTAAATTTTATTTAAATTAGAAAATAAAAATTGATTTTATTTTTTAAATATTAAAAAAAAATTGATTTTGTCTGACTGGTGACAACCATTTCTTTTTTCTTATTCAACTTTAACTGATTTCAAAAAAAAAAAAAAAAAAAAAAAAAAAAAAAAAATTAAAAAAAAAAAAAAAAATATAGAGAGTAGAAAACTAAATTTCTTTCAAACTCTGTAGCATAATTT
Source organism: Thelaira solivaga (assembly GCA_947397855.1). Taxonomy (NCBI): domain Eukaryota; kingdom Metazoa; phylum Arthropoda; class Insecta; order Diptera; family Tachinidae; genus Thelaira; species Thelaira solivaga. The sequence continues at coordinate 79,912,960 of OX377611.1, read as the reverse complement.
TAGTAGTTTTTTCTTAAAAATTTATTATAAAAAAATTAAGAAAATCTTTAATTGTGTCAGGGCTTTACACTTTTTTTTTAATAAATTTTTTAAATAATTCCAATTGTTTTGTATAATAATTAGACATTTGAAATTTCAAGTTAAAAAAAAAAAAAAATTAACAGCCTCCAGCCTTCATTATAAACATCGTATTAAACTCCTGCTCAGTTGCTGACAGCTCTGCCTTATTTTATTTTACTATTAAAATGCAATAAAAATTCAATTGATTTTTATGCAGCCAGAAACGTTTTTTTAGAATTTTAATGTTATTTGCTTTTTGGCTGAAATCCAGATTTTTCTTACTTCAACCGCCACCCATTCTTAGCTTTCCCCCAACCCTTTTAAAGTTGTTATATATTTTTTTTTTAATTTTATTTCATTTTTATCATGTAGCTGCAAGCGGATTCAAGCATAATTTAATTTTACGGAAATTATTATTTAATTTTTATATCCGCCAAAACTTTTTTTAAATTCAAGCAACAGAAAACTGTCATTCAATAATATTATGCGTTTACGTAGGATGATGCTTTTTCCTTAAAAAAAATCTTGTCATGTGTTTGACTTGTATTACCTGCACGTGCCCTTACACATGCACAGGTCTGTCAAAATTAAAAACAAACACACATTGCGGACGGACGGAACAAAAATGAACCAAAAATTATCTTTAACTTTAATATTGACTTTTCATTAACAAAAACGAAGAAAAAGAATTTTGTTAAGACGTTGGTTTTGCCACTTACATTTCAAATACTACACTTTTCATGTATGTATTTCTTGTGACATGTCCATTTTAAAAGGTTGTGCTGGAATAAATTTGGTATTTTCACATGTAACATGTTGGTAAACGAAAAATGTTTGCCATAAATTTATTAATGAGATAAGCTAAAATACACACAATTTCACTTAATTTTGTAATGACAAATAATGCAACTTGGAAAAGAAAGCTTAGAAGGCCTTATGAGAATGTGCTAAGCTAAAGTTTTACACAGGTTTTTCATTCACTTTCTCTTTATGTTTTTAAATATTATATAAAAAATTTATTAAATAAAAAAAATGGCTTTAATGAAATCAATTTTTAGTTTATTTAATGATGAGCATATGGAAATTTAAAAAAATTTTAAAAATAGTCCAAAGTAACTTCTTAGTATTTGAGATTTACATTACAAATCTAGACAGTTTCCCCTTTAAAATGGTATATGTCTCATTTCGTAATCTTTAATGGTTCGTTGGGAAGTTGCACTAGGGTATATGGAAAATTAAAAAAAAAATTTTAAAATAATCTAAACTAATTACTGAGTATATGGGCGGTAGATTACAAATCTAAACAGTCTCCCCTTTAAAATGATATATGTATGTCTCATCCCGTAATCATTATCGTAGAGAATGTACGAATTGTTCACTGAATGTTTAAATTTAAGGCCTTTTGCCAGGCTAAGTTCTTACAGAAAATTATGTAAACGTTGTCTGTGTAAATTCTCTCTCTCTCTCTTTCTATTACAAATCCTTATACAAACACATGCACAATATTTTGGTAATTTCTCTTTCGTCCTTTTGCGGTTTGCTGGCCATTATTAATAAACTGTTTGTTATTATTATAATAGTTTTGATAAATTGATACACACTGTACGTTGCAATGAAAGGTGTGGTTTATATATTTTAAATTAATAGGAAATTTATTTATTTAAAAAATTTTTTTTTGTATTCTGAACTCACATAATAAAATTTGTTACACAAAAATTTAATATTTTTAAAAACAACATACAGCCATGGCTAACATAACAAATGTGTAATGGCAACAACAGACGTTAGTTCGTTCGTTCCTTCATTTGCAGCAAACTTTATTGTGGTTAAAATCATATCAAATTTATTAAATAAATTTTGGCAAAAAGCGTGTAATTTGCCCTCACTTTCATTTAAATATTTTTTTGTGGTTCTTGTTTCAAAATTTCAATTAAACACTTTAAACTAAAATTAATATTTCACCTAAGGGTGCACCTAAACCTGAAAAGGGCTTTTACAAATAGTGGGAGGGGATGTTTCATTAAAAAAAATTGTGTAATAATTTTTAACATAAATTATTTTGGTGGAAATATTTCAAAAGTTTTCAAATTATAATTTTTTTAAGCAGATAATTTCATTCATTATTTAGTTGCTCCCTTCATGTTTAGGGTGGTCCAAGCAAAACGCTCTATGTGAATTGTAAATAAAACAAAAAGTTTTCAGAGAATTATCTTAATAATTTTATTATAATAAAAGGATCTATGACAATTATGTGTGAAACAATTTCGGTGGTAGACGCTGTTCCATATTTTCAATGAGTCAGAGACATATTTGAGCATCAACGTTGTTAATGTGCCGAATTATCTTATCCTTTAGCTTTGGAATTGTCCTTGACTTAGTGATGTACACTTTTTCTTTTAAATATTCCCAAAAGAAAAAAGACCAACGGTGTTAAATTAACATCAGCACGACATGAGATTACACGAACATTTAATTCCTAGTGCAACAGAGCCCTTAATTTGTTGGCTGTGTGGCAAGTGACACCATCCTGTTGGAACTGCATATCGTCCAGGTTTATATCTGCAACTTTTAGTCACAAGAAGTCCCTTATCATCTCGCTGTAGCGGTAACTGGGGGGTTACTCTATATTGCAATGCATATGAAGCTCTGATGCGAAGGCTAAATATTTGGCCTTTGCTCTTTGGTTATAACGAAATATTAAATTAAGCGAATGCCAACGCTTACGCATTACAGAATGTAATGCTTTTAAACAAATGCAAAATGTATACGATTAAACGCATTAAAAGCTGTTAACAATTTGCTTTCGTACCATTTTTATTTCACATCGCAATAAACCTCATTTTTTGAAGAAGTAGCGCCGCCAATGAACTGGGAGCAAGCACAGGTATTTTCACATTTCCTACAGACCCAGTTTGCTGAAGTTTGCTTACATTTGATCGATCACCCATTTTCGTAAAAGGCTTCAGTAATCTTAACGCGCTGCTCAATTTGTTGAATTTGTCAAAAACCAAAATAAAGAAATGTCATATAATCAATAACATTGTGCATTGTGGTTGGACCACCCTTTAATATATTTTTAATATTGATTTTATTATTTTGTTAATGTTCAAACAACCATAAAACCATCAGCTGTTACAAGTGTATTAAAAGTTTAGCTCTCTTTTTCACTTCATTTCATTAAACTAAAGTCAGCCAAAGATTTAATAACCACAATCATGTGTCAATAATTAAAGCATCAAATTCATTAACTTGGAAACAAAAAAAACTAGAAACTTTTTTATGGGTTGTTTAGCTGTAAAGAGCAAACAAACTAGCAGGTGAGTTTTAGAAATGAAATAAAATTAACAGGCTAATAACCACTACTTTTTGGCATATCAAAATGCCGATATGTTCTTTTTGCTCTCCTCTACCACAAGCAGTGGTTTCAACTCTACCATTTCTTATGAGTATGAATGTGTTTTACTAAACAAAATATTAAAACATGTTTAACGCAATGACTTTAGCTGTCGCTATATTCACTTATAATACGTGTATCTATATATTCTCGCATGTCCTTTAAGTTATACCCAAGCAAGCAGTGGGTTTTTTTTTTTTTTTTTTGTTTTACACAACAAGTAAAGCTAAATAAAAGGCTTGTGCCTTTAGGTTATATTTCATTATACTATATAAAATACTCTCTTGCTCCTTACAAATACTAAACGAGTCTACTCAAAGAAAAAGGACTTTTGCTACGATGACATAAAATTGGTTTGAAAGCATAAATATGATAGTGAATGTTAGTGTTGATGTTGAAAACAAAGTGACAGTGGCTTTTTTGTTATTGTTTTAATGATAATGTTAGTGGTTAATGCCAGCAGTTTGTAGAGAAATGGTGGCATTTGGTGTTGTTAAGGTTGTGGGTGATAAGTCTTGCTTGGTGGCTTTTGTCCTACAGTGTGAGTAAAAATGATGGTGATAACTTTGCTTAAATAATGATTTAGGTTTTTGTTTTCTTTTATCATTATTTTTTTTTTTTTTCACCATAACCTTAATGTAAGTGAGCATAATGTTTTTGATTATAGGGGCGTTTTATGAAAGTCTTCTTTAAGCTATTTTTGGTTTGAGGGCATAATATTATGGTTTTCTATACCAAATTATCTTGTTTTATACTTTATCATTACCTTAATAAATAAAAAGCACAGTAGCTGTAATAGCTTTTGCTTGATTTTAAACAAATCATTATGATATTCAAAATTCTTGGCTGAGATAATAGTGGATGGATGATAGCACATTAGAGATACGAGTCGAAAACCGCGATTTAATCAATGTTTGACGATGACGAGAAATATAAGAACACATAAGCAGTTTTTCTTTCTTATAGCCACAGACAGAGTTGCCATTTTAGCCTTTTGAAGGCTAGATTTAGCCCCGAAATTTATGTTTTTGACTATAGCTTTTTGCCTAGCCTGTTTTTGAAAAATTAAAACAAATAAACTAAGACTTCAGAAAATTCTTGAACACAAATATGTTTGTTCTGCACACTTCGAACTTGAATTTAATTAAATTTATATTTTGTCTGCATAATGTTTGTATAATCAAAATGTTTATATTTGCTTTGGGGGGGGGGGGCAAATTTAAGCAAATTACCTTAAGTAATATTTTCGATAAAACTTTGATATGTTGGTCGAACGAAAGGTAATTTTAATAACGAAAAATCTTTAGCTTTATTTTTAAAGACACATTTTTCGAAATGACTTAATATTAGGGCAGCAGATTATCATTGATTAATTTAGTTGTCTAGTACTAACGTTTAGTAATGCTGAGTTTACTTGCTTTTTAGTGCGATAAAGCAAATTGAATATCAGAAATTGCATTAAAATCAAAAAACTAAAGTTAAAGTTAAAAAATAATCGGAATTAGCTTATCTTAATATATAAAATTCAACTGTACGTGGGTTTGACCGATTTAACTGAATTTCTGTGTATGCCGTGAAAGGTTTAGCATCACAACTAACTTTTTTTTCTAGTTGTTGCACATTCCTTTCCATAGAGTACAATTTCTTAGAGTAAGAAGATCGAATCTGCAAAAATTTTATATTTTCATCAACACTCAACTTAAATTTTTATAAAAATTAAAATAGACTACGCCCATTAACACGCCCTCTTTTTACAATTTTCTCAAAGCAGAGAACGGCTGGACCGAATTGGCTAATTTTTGTGTTACATATTTCACATAACCCAATTTATTTTTTTATGAGAAGAAAAATTTACCAAAACAGGGAACGTTTGAACCAATTTGGCTAATTTGTTTCTTAGCCAAAAGTTTTTATGAAAAATAAAAATAGACCGCGCCCACTTTTAAAATATTTCTCAAATGGGAGAACGGCTGGACCAATTTGGCTAAATATTTTATTATATGTTCGGCATAACCCAACTTGTATTTTTCTTCTTTTTTTTTAATTGTATTCAATAAAGAAAATTTGAAGGCAAAAAAAGGTTTGCCGGGTCAGCTAGTAAGTATTTAAAGCGATGTGGAAAATTAACTTATTTTCTTTAGTTTTTTATATTTTATATTCTTTTCTTGATTTTTTTATAAAAATCATAATTATGCTTGCAATAAAAAATGAAGAAGATTTTGAATGTAAAATTGTAGCTTTCTTTAAGTTGGTTTTCTAAGTGGTTTAGCTTTTCCTAGACCAATTTACCTAATTTTTTTCTAGCTCCTACCACAGAACAACTAATGTGGAATCAAAATAAATCTTTGAAACAAAAAAATATGCTTAAAAAATCAGTTTTAAAATTCATTTAAAATCTGTTATTTATGATAAAATTTCTTTTTAATTTTTTTCTTCATTATTTTATATAATTTTTCTATTCTAATGAAATTGTATTTTTAGTGAATTTTTTTTTTGGAACTTGATTCAACAGTGCAAAAATATTCAAATCAATCATACATTGAAATAAACAATATAAAACACATTAAACTATAACAAATGGAAATTAAATATAAATATATTTTGAATATAACTAAACAATGACAAAAGATATAAAACACTAACACCACTAACAACAACAACAAAAACAATTATTATTTTAACCACCGCTATAAAACAATAATCAAAGGATTTTTTGTATTTTTTAACAAATAAAACTAAACCGCACTGAGTTTTTTCTACTACATACTACAAATATTCTCTATTTGTTGTTGTTTTATAGTTGATAGCATAAAAAAAATATGCTATTGTGCCTAAAAGTATGCACTCTTATTTTATTTTCATTTTTTTCTAAACTCTAGTTGAGCTTTCATGTCCTTTTGTTTATTTTTTATTTTTTTAATTTTTGCTCTTTTTACCGTTTTATTATGCTTAAAAATATATACAGCAAAAAGAGAGAGAAAGAGCGAGAGAGAGAGAAAGAGAGTAAAAAAAAAAACATAATACTTTATTGTGTGATGATAGATGACTGGCATTGTGTTTATAACCATTTTATTTAACACTTTAAAATCATTTGTACGGTATTTTATAGGATACAAGCACATACATATGCAGTTATGGTTGCAGTAAATAGGGATAGTGGCAGGACTTAAGCATTGTTTTTTTTATGTGTTTATTATTTGGTGGATTGTGACACGTAGGCAAGTTGTATAAAAATTTAAGTGTTTTTGTTTAACTCAAAGACCTCAAAGGACAATAAATTTTTTTTTTTTTTTTTTTTTTTTTTTTTTTTTTTTTTTTTTTAATGAAAAAGTTTATAAATGACTGCAAGGTTGTTATAAAGAATTACTGGCGTCTAAATTTATTATTAGTTGGGATAAATAAATTATTTACTGACTTAAAAATGAATTTTCGTTAAAGTGAACTTTAAAGTCAAGGTTATCGAAATTTTTCATTTAAAAGTATAAATAACTACCAAATGAGTTGATGGCCGTCGGGGCTTCACATCCACTTTTAATGACTATGTTTGGTAGCTGCCATTTAAGTCGTCCAACATGTCCAAATATTTTCAAGTTTTTTTTTGATATTAAATTTATTTCAATGCCGCTTTCACTAAAAATGGTACGACATTATTGTGACTATTGATGTGTTAAGTTTTTAGTTATTTAAAATTGTAGCAGCAAAATGGAAAAAATATACAAATTTGAAAACATTTGCTTTTGATTGTTGGCTATTGGTAGTTGGTGTATTCTTTTCCCTCTTTCTCTCTCTCTTTCCTTTTTTTTTTAATTCAGTGATATAAACTGTTGTCATAACCTATTTTTAGTTAGTTAGTGTTTTTGCCTTAAAATCATTTGCGTTTTTTTTTATTATTGTTTTTACGGTCTAAATCCTAGCAAAATTCAGATATTTAAATCTATAGGTTGAAATTTTGTTGACGCTTGTTAAATATTTAAGCACCAACTACGAGTGCATAGAAACATAAAATGCAAAAATAAGTAAAAATACTAAACTTTTTAAATGTTGCATGTGCAATGGCACTTTTTTTGGGGCTTAAATTTTAACACAAAAATTTATTTGAATAACAGACAGTTTAAAAAATATTTTTTTAATTTTTTTTAAATTAAAAAAAAAAATTTCATACAAATGCAATTATTTTTGGTTGTTGTTTGTTTTATTGGCTTAAAAAGAAGAGCTCGGTGAGGATGCTAGCAAACAAAATTGAAGCTTAAAATTCAAAATCAATTTATAACCCACCATAACTCATAACTAGTATCAAAGGAAAGCCAAAGACATTTGGATATCGATCGAAATTTCCCAACAACTTAAATGGAAATTGTGATCGATATCGAATGCCTTAATTTGTCTCCCGGTCTACGTTGCTTTATAAATTTGTCCAAATGTCTTTGGCTTGTTTCTAAAGCCATAATTTGCCTCCTGAATTTGTCAAAGTTTAATCATCGTCATAAAAGCTTTTGTTATGAAAAGACCTGTAGTGCGCCTCAGTAAATTTTATTACGAATATTCGTATCGCAACAATAATTATAACTAGATTTTATCGAATTCGGTATTCAGTAACTTAACGACAAAAATATTTGGTACGATATTTATGTGCTGCTAACTTCATGGCAACACAACAGAATTTCGTTTGTTCGTTCTTTGTGTTTTTCGCTGATTTTATTCACAGCACTGCGTTTGCAAAAACAATGCACTAAAATTTGTTTTTGTACATTAACGGGAACAAAACGTTCGTTCACATTTATCTGAACATACTCTTAACGTATTTGAAAGTTATTAAAAAAAACACCAAATTGCACGATTGCCGTATTTTTTGAGAATTATATTAAACAGAAGAGATTATATTCCTCATCAGAAGCAGCATTCTTGATTACTACCAAGGACAGGCGCAGACCAGGTGGCGGGGTCTATAGAAACGTATAAGATTAAGCTTCAATTATGGCCTCGCTATGCTGGTAAACGCTCTGCTCAACTGGTAAACAAAAATAGAAAGGATATTTTCAGACTGTTGGCCGGGATAACTGGTCACTAGACGATCGGCAAGCATGTCAGCAGAATGGGATTACCCCTCAACAAAAACTGCAGCACCTGCCAGGCAGTTTTTCACCTTCTCTGCTATTATCTGCCGCTTATGGCTTCGGAACATAGATGTCTCGGTGCACATTTAATGGACGGACTACCTGATATATTAGAAGCAGCGTTAGGTAACCTTTTCAGATATCTTAATGGGACAGGGTGGATCTAGATCACTTTATTATTTTGTAGTCTTAGTTCAAAAAGAAATCTTGCGTTTCTAATTGAAGGCCTTCAGGCAGATACATAAACCAACCAGCCAACTAACCAACAAGATGATATTCCCCCTGATTATGAGTAAAGTTTTTGTCCCAAAAACCTCAAAACGGCCTTATATTTAATATTCGTTTTAGCTTGTTGCAACTTTGACTGCGACAACGACTCTGGTAATAAGACGAATTACTACATTTTGCGAATTTTTCTACAGTCCCACCTTTATTTATTTTATGAAATGCGGAATTACGTTTTTCTTTAATTAAATTCATAATTTTTTGCACATTTTCCTGCCGAAAACATCCAAAGGATTAACGAAATATTGAAAAATAAAAACAATAAATTTTTTGTTGAAGACCTTAAGCTGTAATATTATACATATTTAATGCTAAAAAAAATGTATAAAGTTCAAATAATTTAATAAAATTTTTAAATACATTTTTTTCTTTTATTTTTTAAAGATAAAATATATTGAATACAATTTTTAAAAGTTGTTCTGTTGCGTTACCTTAACAAAAATAAAAAGAATTGTCAGTGTTGTAGTTGTATGAGTATTTAAAATATATGTATGCAGCTACACATGTACTTTTTTTTATAACGTTGGTCACATATTTTTGTCATAAATTTTTGTCTACAGTCCTTTATCCCATTACTTGTTTTTGGTTTATGGCAATAGCCAACGCATAAAGTACATGTATTGACCACATTTTATATTTTAAAAACAAGAAACAATTCATAATTCCTTTTTTTATTTGATTTTATTTTTCATTTACCACAAAATACACTCACTCACTACCTTTTTGATATTAAAAAAAAATAAAAAACAAACGGGGAATATTTTATTTTTTATATAAAAATATTGATTTTATTTTTGCTAAACTTTGGCCTGAAAATAAAAATGACCAGATTAAAAAAAAAAAAACTTTTACAACAAAATACTTTTAAAATTTGTTCGCTTTAATTTTTATTTTTTATTTAAAAAATAAAATAAATTCCCATAAACGTGTCATAAACAATATTTTAATAACAATTTAATGCAAACACAAAAATATATTTTCTATACAAACATTTATCAAGCAATGGAAAAGCTTATAAACATTTAACAAAACGAGCGTGCCCCAGCTTTAAAAATGTGTACCTGCAAACGAGTATGTTTGAGGTGGCATTTCCTCATTTTTGTATACCCATTTGTGACATTAATGTTTTTTTTTTTTTTTGTTTTGTTATAAAAGCTTTTAGCATTCACGTTAAATGTCAACAATATCATTATATTGTGATGGGTTTATTAAAGTTTTATATAAATTTTGCGTGCCACTAAGTAGTTTATATTAAAATAATATTAATTCATAATTCTTTAAATGGCTTTTTATCAATTTTAGCTTATAAACATAATTTATGTATTTCATAAATCGAAAAAAAAAATTAAAGTTTGTGTGTTTTCTTCTATTTTAGGTGGCTTGCAAATTGAAAATAGTCGTGAAGAGGATCAGGGCAAATATGAGTGTGTGGCTGAGAATTCAGTGGGTACGGAACATTCTAAAGCTACAAATTTATATGTGAAAGTTAGAAGAGTGCCGCCCACCTTTTCAAGACCACCAGAGCCTATTAATGAAGTAATGTTGGGCTCAAATTTAAATCTCTCTTGTATAGCAGTGGGTTCACCCATGCCTCATGTTAAATGGATGAAAGGTAATACTGTTGTTGAAAAAACAAAAAAAATTTAAAAATAATTCTCATACGATTTTAATTTTGATAAAAAAATTTTAGGTGCCCAAGATTTAACCCCTGAAAATAATATACCCATCGGTCGTAATATTATGGAGTTGATAAATATACAACAAAGTGCAAATTACACTTGTATAGCAGCCTCTTCACTAGGGCAAATTGAAGCAACGGCAGTGGTAAAAGTTCAATGTAAGTCTATACTGAAACTGTAATAAAAAAAACAGAAAATTATTAGGCCCATTAAAAAACCTCTAAGCGAAAGAAATACGAAAACAATATACGAAAATGTGCTTTGCTTTCTTTCGTTATGGTTTTCTAGTGACATCGCTCAACAGGCTATTAATTCGAAAGAATTCTCTTACTGCCAATAATTTAAATGAATAAATTTAATATTTCATTAATTGAATGAAAAAAATCAGAGTTCGCAAAGAAACGAAACGAATGCAAACGTTTTGTTTTATAGTTTTCCATAATATTTAATACTTTGAAAAACTACAAAATGAAACGTTTGCATTTGTTTCGTTTTTTTGGGAACTCTGGTTTGAATATTTAATGCACTCATTCAGTTTAAGGTTCTGAAATCACGGTGATGCAAGCCATTTATTAAATGACTAGTTATTAATTTTAAAAGTTTGAAAAATCAAACGTTTGAGTAAGATTTCCCTCTAACACAATTACTACTATTTTGTAATTTTTTTTGGTAAATTTTCTTAACAAATTTTTTTCTAAAAAAGGTTTTATTTCCTATTTTTATTAAAAAATTTTTGTTTTTAATAAGTTTTTTATTTTTATTTGAAATATAGCGTTACCAACTGCACCGACAGATGTACAAATTTCTGAAGTTACCGCCACCTCAGTACGTTTAGAATGGTCTTATAAGGGACCCGAAGACTTACAGTATTATGTGATACAATATAAACCTAAAAATGCTAATCAGGTAAGAAAATCAAAACAACCACAACATATTTCACAATAAATTATAAAAAGTGCAGGGTTTAGTCCTGTCTAAATTCACATCTGCTATCTAAAAAATTGTTCTTAGGCCTGCTCAAATGTCAAAGAAAATTCAAGTTGCACCAGAAATTGTAGTCCTCTAAAATAAAAAAAAATTTTTTTAGGAAATTTATTAACAACCAGGCTCTTTATTTTCAAAGCCAAAGAAGACCAAGTGAGTGAAGACAAATATGTTTTAACGTAATTCCTAACGTCTTTTCGTATTTGTAAATATCTTTTTTAGTATTTTGGCATTTATATCAAATACGTTTTAAGTAATTAAATATTTTTGAAGATAATCATAGTCACACTAAAGTCAGTATCTTTTTAAAAACGACTTTAACTTCATATAATTCTTATGAACAAAAGTCAGATCTTAATAAAAGCCTACTACTGTTAGTAATTATGATTTCTAATCTGCTGCCCAACTACTCAGCAATTATTTTGAAGTATTTTGCCAATTTTTTTGAAATTCTGTCATACCCCAATACTGTTGCTTTGAAGGATTTTTAAAATTTGCGTAGGAACCATTAAAGAATATCATTTAAAGGGGTGGGTCGTCTAGATTTGTAATCTATAGCCTAAATACTTAGAAATTACTCTGGATTATTTAAAAATTTTTTTTTTTTTTTTAATTTCCTCATACCCTAGTACTTTTGTTCTAAAGGGATTTTGGCAGTTTCCGTTTTGCATCATAAAATAAAAACTACGAAAGTTTTCCAAAATATTTTAAGACTTTCAGTAAGCTTAGAACTCACTAAATTCCTTTTTAATTTTGGTAATTTTCTTGGACAAAATCGGGAATAGTGCGTCGGCAAAATGGGGAATGGTAAAAATTCCTCAGATCAACAGCACTGAGGTATATGAAAATTTCGAAAATATTTAAAAAATAGTCCAAAGTAACTTCTGAGTATTTGGGGAGTAGATTACAAATCTAGACGACCTCCCGTTTTAAGTAATTGGCTACTGGCCTTTGTCCACTCTATTGCCATGTGGTAAACTTACAGGGCATTTCTAAGGGTTACTTTAAGAAAAAAACTGGTTCCTGGATCGCATTACAACTTTTAAAACGGTGGAAATCCCTGACTGGCCTCAGATAGGCTAAACATTTCATCACGCTATCGAAGTACACAACCCAAAAGGCCATGCTATTCGAAAACAGTTAGCTTAAACTACTAACAAGATGGTTGGCCAGATTATGATCTGTAAGATAAGCAGGTTCTGTGGAATTAATAAATAATTTCTGACTGTAGGGCAAGACTTGTAGACTTTTTGCTGACTCCAAGAAAAAAAAAGGTGGGCCTAACTGAACTGAATAATAAGCTTCATTCGAAGTATAAATCTTGAATAGTAAACTTCTGTACAAAAAAAATTCTTAAATAAAAATAATAAAACATACTTATGGCCAGGCCCCTAAAAGCAAGCGATAGCGAAAATAAAAACAAAATTTTTTATATAAATGTTTTAGCTTGCAATACAAGTGTACGCAGGAAAAGCTATCATTGAGTTTTAGGGAGCCCGGCTGTTATTCCACATAAATGACTTACAACTAAATAGTAAAATTTTTATAAAATAAAATTTTTGAAATCGCGTCCTTACCGTGATTATATTTAATAGTTAGTATTTAGAAACTTCTAGAATCGGAAGCCGTATAGTCGTGTTAAATATAAATCCATGATATAATTTTGATTATTTTCTATTATTTCTATCCCATTTTTTGTTTTTGGTTTCTTTAATTAATATTTTTATATTTATATGCTAAAGAAGCTAAGTAAAGTTCAGACTTTAATAATTTTTTTTTTTTTTTTTTTTTTTTAAATTTAATTTTAGGCTTTCAGTGAGATTAGCGGCATTATAACCATGTTTTATGTGGTACGAGCATTGAGTCCTTATACTGAATATGAATTTTATGTGATAGCTGTAAATAATATAGGAAGAGGACCACCATCTATACCTGCGACATGTACCACTGGTGAGACAAGTAAGTAAAAATTAAAAAAAAAAAAAAAAAAAAAAAAAAAAAAAAAAAAAAATTATGCAATGAAATTTAGGCTTTTAGGTTTTTAAGAAACCTTTCAAATAGAAACTGGGAAAGTTTCTTATATCGTCTGTTTAGTGCAATGGATTTTATAGGAAAGCTGTTTAGCCAAATTGAAATCAAAAATTTCTACATTAAAAAGAACATTTTTTTTTGCTAAAATAACACGCTTTACAACTCAACTCACTTGAGTTGAAATTAAAGCAATTGCCAGACTTTGGATTTTTAAATAAAAACTTTTTTTAAACTTAAATTTTTTTAAAAAGTAAGCTTTTTTTGGTAGTTAATATTTTGTATACTTTCTTTTATCTATTTCTGCATTGAAGGTTTTTAAAAAAAAAATTTTTTTTGTTTAATTACTAAAAGCTTTATTGATTAAACTTTTCAAGGGAAATTTCTTATTTTAAAATATTTTTAGTACAAAGAAAAAAAATTTTTTTTTATTAAAAAACGATTTTTTAAAGAATTTTTCTTTTTGATTTTTTTTTGAACGTGAGATTTTCAGACTAGATTTTTAAGTATAAACGTTTTTTAAACTTTCCTTTAAAAAAAAAAACAAAAAGTAAGCTTTTTTTTGGTAGTTAATATTTTAAACTATTTTTTTGTCTATATTTCTTCCTTTAATGTTTATAAAACAAAACAACAAAAATTTTTTTTTTATAAAAATCTAAATCTTTAATACGAGTATTACATAAAAACATAAACATCGTTAATATTTGTAATGTTCTCATGCATATATTCTCTATTTCTTTTTCTTTACATGGCTTGATCATAAAAAAGGATTTTGTTCCCATAAAATTTTATTATTTTATTTAAAATTTTATTGTTTTTTTTTTTTTTAAATAAATTCGAATTTTTGTTAAACAGCTTTTATGCTGTTTTTTTTTTTTTTTTCTTAAAAAAAAATTATTTTAATCCCATTTTCGTATTCTTCTTTCTCTTTGAATTTTTTTTTATGTATATATAAAAAAAAATAAATAAATTTTTATGTTTTACTTTTCTAAACATTCCATTGGATTTTAACCATCACCCACCACCTACACATATTTAGGCGATTTTACATACGGTGGAGCAAGTAAGTACCCATTTTTCTTTATTTAACTGTGTTTTCTGTTCTTGTATTAAGTTTTTCGTTACAAAAAAGGCTACATTATGGTTCCTTTAAGTATCAATAAAATAAAAACGAGATAGGAAGTGAGTGAGAGAGATTCAAATAACCAGTAAAATATTTTAAATTTTTGCTTATTGTGGTGTTTTCTTTAACTACCTGTCATTTAGTTAAAAGTTTTTATTTTTTTTTATTTTTTTTAAAAGCTTTTGCATGTTTCTTTATACAAGTGGCTGTGCATTATATTTTGCCATCATAGAAATGCTAAAAATATCAGTTCAGTCTGGCAAATAAATGAATAAACGTATGTGCTCGTTGTTATAGCAATTTGCACAAACCAAGTTTAAAAATCCTATACACCTCCTTCCCTCTTTCCAAAAAAAGAAAAAAGAAACACAGATAATGTAAAAAGGAAATTGAACTAAATAAATGTTATAATAAAAATTAACAGAAAGAAATTCCTGCACAATTATGTGTGTCTGTGCAATTGCACAACAACAATAGTAAGTTTGTATATCTGCATGTAACAGATATGTAGATATATAGACAATACTGACCAGAGCCTGTATGCGTATGTATGTATATGTGCTTTATAAACATATAAATGTTAAGTACGTTTATACACATACAATGTTGAGGATGGCATATTTCTCTACACGAGGGTGGCATGCGAATTAATATTTTTCGTTGTGGATAAGCAAAACTATCAATTATTTTCCTAATGATTTCTGTTAAATTCTCACTACTCACTCACTTTTCTGACGGACTGAAAAATTTTGTATGAGATATTAAAAAAGTGCTTTTCTTTTTACAAGAAAAAAAAAAAAGAAAAATTAAAATATATTGTAGTCCTTGTTAGAGTTGAAAAACTGTTTAATTAAAATGACAACAGTCCTCGCATATATTTCATTCGTTTGTATGCTGAAGAACAATTTATAGAATGTTTAAACTTATAGTTTAAAGATCCATAATGGTATATAAACAAAATAAATTCAAGACACCCTACTATAAGCAACATATTTGACATCATTCATAAAAAGAAAAATTAATATAAAAACCAAAAAAAAAAATTGTGTCCAAAGTCATTGTCAGAAAAAAGTTAAAAGCTTACTGTTGTTCATAAGAATTTAGTAATTTTAAAAGTATGACTATTTTTCCTATTAAAAAAAATATTTAAATTATAAAGCCCCACAAATTCGTTTTAGCTCATATGCTTTACTTTCAATTATTTAAGTAGATTTTGCTGTTCATTGTTGTTGTTGTCCTTTTTTTGTTTTGTTTTATATTATTTCTCTTTCAAAGACATTTATACATGTATGTACTGGTCTATGACCAAAGAAGATTATTGTATTATAACTGCAGCTGGTGATATACTCTAGTACGCATGTATCTGTGTGTCATATGGGTAAAATTTTCTTTTGGTCTACGTGTGTGTTTGTTTGCATGAAACAGTATGAGTGCAGTTTCATTAAGTTAAGTGCTTTTTGTTCTAGTAATATTTGGTCAATCAATAAATTTATTTAAATGATTCACATTGTTTTTGAAATAAATAAAATTTAAAAAGTTACTTAAAACAACAACAAAAATAAAAATAAATGCTTAATAAGGACAGATAAAATAAATTTGAAGTAGTTATTTAAATTTGAACTCATTTTAGATAAATATTATGTAACAACTAACTTTTGTTTTATAATTAAAGTTTTACATACAAGTAATTGTAAAAACTTTAAATATAAAAAAAATACACACACACACACACACACACACAAAATAGAATTTATACAATGCGGAAGCATATTTACTACAGACACAATTTTATAAAGCAAATAACCAAATAATAAATTTTTAAAGATTCGTAATATATCTAAAAATTCTGGAGTTTTGAGGGACCTCCAGTGGCTACACACTACTTACTTAAATTGATAGTTGTAGGCCTGTTGTCTACTTAGAAGCTTTGAGCTCTCTATGTGTGACGGAGACGTCATACTTCGTAAAAAATTTAATAAAACTTTTTTGTTTGCACAATATTTTTTATATGTAGCTTGAGCTTTCAATTTTGAGTGAATATCAGTTTTAGTACAAAAACTTAATTTAGGCTGAATTCACTCAATTGCTTCAAACAAAATTTCTGTCCGCACAACATTTATTTTTATGTATGAATTTAAATTAAGCTCGACTTTTGTGACAAAAACTTCAAGTATAGAAAAAAAAAATTTTGCGGAAAAAATTTTTGTTCGCACAAAATTTTTTTACATCTAGTTTTTTATTTTACTTCGTTTGAAAAATTAATTCAGGCTGAATTTACTTATTTGCTTCGAACAAAATTTTTGTTCGTACAACATTTATTTTTATGTATGAATTTAAATTAAGCTCGATTTTTGTGACAACAACTTGAAGTATAGAAATAAAAATTTTTGCGGAAGAAGTTTTGTGCGAACAAATTTTTTTTACTTATGTTATTTAGTTTCGTACAAAAAATTAACTCAGGAGCTTACTGCACTACTTGCCTTTAACAAAATTTTTGTCGGAACAAAACTTTTTTTATATACGATTTGAGTTCAATATTTATGAGCGAAATATTAAATTCGTTTAAAACAAATTATACGGAAAATATTTTTGTCTGCACAAAATATGTAGTTTAAGTTCTCTATGGAGGTATCTGTGACAGGGACTTTAAACTTTGTTTAAAAAATCAATTCTGTGCGAATCAAAATTTTGTCCGTAAAAAATTTTTTTTAACAGTTTGAGTTCTCTATTTGCATGTTTTGTATCTAAATACTATTATTTTTTTTTGTACAGAAAATATTTTTGTCTGTAAAATTTTTTTTTATAGAGTTTAAGTTTAATATTTATGAAAAAGATTTCAAACTTTTTCGAAAAAAAATTGTGCAGGCAAAAATTTGGTTCGGAACAAGTTTGTAAATTGAACCTTGGCTACTTTTTTTCGAAAAATTATTATATTGTATATTTACGCAAAATCAAAACCCGTAATACAACCAAAACCGAGTCTTATATACTTTTTTTCTCTATATTAGGGTAAAAATTAAAAAAAAAAATGGTTAACGTTTTTCATCTGAAAAAATAATTAGTTTTTACCTTTGAAATTGTTTTGCTTTCTTAACTTCTTTTTTATTAAAGAAAATACCTCACGTTCAGTGCATATAATGAAAATTGTTATTTAAAAATAGCAATTTTGCTTTAAGCCGATTAACCTTGAATATACTTTGAATTTAATTTTTTTTTAAATCAATACTAAAAAGATTCTAGAGAGAAAATTATTTAATTATACAAGTATAACTTAAAAAAAAAGTAGGCAACACAACGTTTAATAATTAAAAAAAGATTAGATAAAAGGCATGCAACACATACAACAGACCTAAACAAAAAACTAAAAAAAAAAAACACAATTTTTTTTTTAACTTTTCACTCACTTTATTTGTTGCTGTAAAACTTCCTTACAAAAATACATTAGAAAAATTTAAATTGAAGTTATTTTATTAAAGCCACATTTTCATTTTATAACGTTTTGTATTTTTGCGTTTATTTTTTTATGTTTTGTATACCAGCTGGCCAATATAATTTTTAGTGTTCAACTAATGCAAATGCCATAAAATATAAAATTAAAAAAACATGAAATAAAATAAAATTTAATACAAAAAGCAAATATGAATGAATATAAAATACAGTTAAGCTGGAAATTACGCACTGGTGCAAACATTTACATAAAAATCAGTGTTTTTTTAAGAGAAATTTTAGGAGTTTATTTTTTGTGCATTTCTTAAAAAAAACATTTTGTAACATAAGCAGTTAAAGTTTGTTATACAATTTTGTTTATTTTTTTTAACCACAAACAAAATTCTTAAAGAATTTTTTTTTAAATTAGAACTGACGTACCTTAACAAAAATAATTTGATAAAAAAAGTTACTGCTTTGATAGCGTTTCCTTGCTAATCTAGTTCATCTACTTTTTACCGCAAAAATTTTGATACCGACGCAAATTAAAAAATTTTTTTGCATTAAGGAAAACTTTCAAGAAACATTTTTTTGTAGTTAATAAATCTTTCATGTAGTCATGCAGCTTAATTATGAATTTTTTTTTAGCGGAAAAAATTGAAATGGTAGAAAAGGAAGACATTTTTATTCATAATACAAGAAAATTCTTAAAAAAAACTCACAGGGAAATTTTATTGATTAAATAGGCTGAAAACTAATATGACTTAAATACTAATACTAAAAGTAATTTAGTGCTCAAAATGCTTCTACTTTATAAAGCAATTCTACATTCGGGCAACAACTTCGGTTGTGAGAACTAAATTTGATAAGAATTAAAAAAATTTAGTTGTGCTAATCAAATTTTTTTAGTTGTAGCAATCAGAGTTAGACAGCATTCGTGCATTTTTTTATTTTGATGGAACAGAATTTTTTTTTTAATTTCGTGACTGTCAAACACAAACTAAAAGACGCAGCTTGATCAAAATTTTACATTAATTTATTAAAAGATGGTGGTTGACACCATTTGATTTGCATTTAAAATTACTGCGAGGGTAAGTCACAAAGGCTTATAGTTATTAAACAGGATTTTTATAATTTTACAATTTTATGATGCAGCTAACGATACAACTCTGTGTTACCAAAACTAAAAAAAAATTACTAGTGGTTTCAACCGAGTTGTAACACGTGTGTAAAACACCAACCCATAAACTTACTTAAATTTTATTTATTGTCAATCGTAAATTTAATAACTGATTTTTTATACAAAAAAAATTATAATTTAAAAAAAATATTTTTTTTTGCTTTTTTGTCTTAATTTAGCCAATAGATTTTGTGCAGATGATTGCCAATCATGGTAATATTTCTGTGTTTTTCTTCTTTTTTTTTTAAGTTTGATAACTGTAATTGTGGCAATAAAAGTTAGTCAGTTTGAATCTTTATTTTATCAACTTTACTGCACAGATATGTAAAAAGTCAGCATTTGTGTGCGTTTCTTTTTTTTTTTTTTTTTTTGTTTTTGTTACTTTTTCAATAAAAGCTTAATGGTTTACGGGAGCCAAAAAAAATGAAATCACAATTACTATAACCGGAAGTTAGTAAATGCAGCGAGGTAGATGAACAGAAATACACGCAATGAATGTACAGTGAGCGAGAACACATTTTACAACATTTTACGCACACACGAATCAGTTGAACACACATAATTTAAAGAACCAAAAGCCATAATTGTGATTGCACCATAAAGATATCTTTTCTTTTTTTTTTTCTTTGTGTAGCAGCACATGCATTGTAAAAACAACGTCAAATTCCCATAACAATGCAAACTTTATGCGTTTATAGGAAGAAAAAAAACAGGAAAAAGCGGAAGACAGCAATAAATGCTTAAAAAAAAAGAAGAAAATATTGTTAATGTCAGTTGGCTACAGCTAAGCCACCAGGCAAAGGTTTAATGTATTTAATAGTTTTGTAAAGCAAGTTGGTTTAGAGAAAGTTTAAGCAATTTAAGAAATCAATAGATTTAATGCAATTAAATTAATTAAAATTATAAATAAATAAATTCTTTGCTTTTTTCTACACACTTGCTTTACCATAAGACGTCTGGGCTGAGCTGACAGCCCAATTTAACTCTTATTTTTTTTTTAATTTTTTTAACTTTCCAATTATCAAATAACAAATTTTATTTCTCAAAAAAAACTCTAAAAATGACGTCTGGTAGATTTTACTTGCAGAAACAGAAACTAAATTGAAGCTTAATATGCAAACAATTTTAACAAACTAATTACTATTTCACACTAAACTCTAACCTTAAACGTATAATTGTTGTTAAGAGAAAAACTATAGACTAGAGTAGTCAAGTCTAATAACATTAAACCAGTAACAGCAAACGTTGCACAAACATTTTCTATAATAAATTTTAATGTTAAAACATTAAAGCCCATTAAAATGTCTTTAAAATAAACTATCAAATGAGTTAGTTTTAACAATCATGTGTATATATGTGTGTGATTGTGTGTGTACTTGTCACAGCATAAAAACATGCCATACGAAGTGAAGGTGTGTATTGAGTATGTGTGCGTGAATTTATAATTTTTTTGGATGAAGGATAAGTAAGAGAGACAGTTAGAGAGAAAGAGAGATAAACATTTAAAATCGAGCACAAAACCCCCATTACAAATGTCAAGCACATTTGCCAGACAGTGTCACTGTGAGGTCAAAAATATCAACGTAGCAATTGTACAACCAACACATGCAAGTACTATAATGTGTGCCAAAAATAAAAGAAATCCACAACGACAACAACAAATTAAGCATTGAGAATAACAAATACATGCACGTACCTCTGCCTGTACACAGGAGTACTTTTTGTTTTTGGTTCGTACCCCACAATGCTGTAAACAAAGCATCAAGCTTATACAAACACTTGAAATATTATTTACATATACATACACACACACATACATACATATACCTACCTAGAGTTGTAGTCATTTAAAAACATCAATGAATTTAAGCTTAAAAACGAAATATAAGAAAAAACTTTTAAGGCCCTTTCTTTTATGGATCTAGGTAAAGAACATATACTGGTTGAGTTTTAGAGACAGACCCAAGAACACATTCCTTTAAAGCCATGAAAGGTACAATTGTATTTTGTTGTCGAGTTCAAAGTAACTCAAAAGTGATGAGAAAACTTTTAAAGCTATAATTTTATGGATTGGTGAAATTCACAAGAACATTTAACGGTTTGGTTTTTGAGAGAGTCACAGGATATGTATCTGAACCTCGATTATTGGGTTGTTAATTAACCGGTACGCTGCTCACTCTGTTTAACAATTTTTTTTTGTGCAGAATTTTTACCTTTTTTATACGCGCTATGAAAAATAAAACAAAAGTTCCTTTTTCAGTCAATCATAAATCCAAAAATTCCCATTTTATACTACATAACGAAGCTTTTCTTATGTGTGGTTTTTTTTGTGCCTGTGGAAGCTGGGTAATATAGAGTTAACTTTAGCTTGCTGGATTTGTTTCTTCTGTTTAAGTTAAATTTTCTTTATCAGTGTGTTCAGAAACGTAAATTCCAGTACTACAAATTTTTCAAAAGCCTATAACTTTTAATTTCTATTTAAAGGCAATTTAGTTGTTATTAAACACTGGGATATTTCACGTGAAGCGGACAGCGAAAAAAAAGTGAGGTCATTCAAAAGATCATGCTAATTGAAATTCCTATTTTTTTGAAAAAGATTTTCTAGTAGAAAAAAAATTTTTACAAACTTTATGATCTGATTAAAAAAAAATAAATTTTGAAAAAAAAAATGGGTCTAATTATTTTTAATTAATTTTCTCAGGCAAAGCAAACGGAAAGATCAAAAATTTAAGAAAAAATAAAAAATTTGTAGAAAATAATTTTGTTTTATTTATTAAAAATTAATTTTCTTTTTATTTATTTAAAATTTATTTTGATGGAATTTTTTCCTATCACAAACAGAATTCATTCACAATAGACTATTTTTAATTCACAATTAAATTAAACAATTCAAAATAATAAGATAATGAATAATAGCAATTTGTATATGGAGCGATACTTCTTTCCGTGCGGAATCAATAATACGACCCAATATAATTCCGAAACCGGAAGTGAAAAATTCAAATGAGTTTTTTAAAATTTTCCATTATTTTTTTTTTTATTTTTTTATTCCAAAAAAATAGGTCAAAGTAGATTAAAAATATACTAGAAGTTTCATAGCGGAATGATTACTAGTTAGGAAGATGGGTAAATTAGGGTACAACAATGTCAAGAATTTAGAATTGGTTTTTTTTTTTATTTTATTTTTTTTTGAGCTCCAAAGTTTTCTGCCTTAATTAGATACAAACCTAGAAGCCATAACGAACTGAAATTTGTTTTAATATTTTTTTTATTGCAAAATATTATTTCTATTCAATTTTACTATTTTATTAATTTCAATTGAAGATAACTTACGGGGAAGGGGAAAAACAAGGCTAGAATAAACTTGCATAACGATGAGCTGGCAAAAAGGTTATAGCAAAAATTTAAAGCTAAAGAGCAAATGTGCAAAGGAATACACAAACAAACTAATATAAAACTAAACCGTTTACACACATGTATTTACACTACATCCTCATGAACTTTGGCATGAACTGAATGTCATAGCGGTATGTGAGTGATTTTGTGTTGGTTGTTTTTTTTTTTTTTTTATTACTTAACTGTAAATATCACACACATACACACCTCTAAATCTGCGTTAGAAAATATTGAAAAAGTGTACAAGAGTTTTTAAAAACAAAATTAAATGTAAAAATAATTTCTTTTTTTTCTGCTAATTCCGGCAAGGACAGGTATCAAGCAAACCTGCATAATTAACAATATATATATATATATATATATATATATATGAAATAAGTGTAAACACTATGTCATCTACAGGTACGAGTACGTTTATATATTTTGAAGAAATAATTGCTTCGATTAGTTTAATTTTTTATTAAAATACAACTTACTTCCATTATTATATTATTTGAATTAATTTTATATAATAAAAGTCATGTTAGACTATAAAAATATTTCCCAAAAATTAGCGGTTACGCTTATTTCGACAAATATTTGTGTAATGTGACCTTAGCTTTACACTTTCGTCACATCACGTAGCGTATAAGCAATTTCAATGAATATTAAGTATGCGTACCGTAAACCTTAAAATAATTTTGTTATACAAAAAGTATGCATATTTACTATTGCATTAGGATAAGTGATATATAGAGCCATAATCATAGCTACACTAAAGTTGGTATCTTTTTAAAAACGACTTTAAATTCACATAACTCATATGAAAAAGTCAGTTCTACCTTTTTCTGACTATTATTATGGCCCGTGGGTTTTGATTTTTAAGGAATTTTCATTTTGGCAACACTGTTTTTGATAGCTCAGCTTATAATTTAACCATTTAAACGAACAACACTTGCAGATTATAGAATTTTTTAGTAACAAAATTCATGCTTTGTTAAGCAAGTTTGTTTGAGAGACCTTCTAAGGCGGCTACGCGGAATCTTGTGACTAAATTTTATACCAAATTTAAATTATTAAATATTAAACCACCAACAGGCCTACGTAGGAGTGCGAACAGAGGAAAATATCGCTGCAGTATTTGCCAGTGTTGTTGATGAACGCGAAAAATCGACCAATCGCAGCAATGGGGTTTAAGTTGCTCTACTATGTGCAAAGTTTTGCGTAAAGCTTTGTATGTAAAACCTTTTAAAGTACAATTGGTGCAAGAAATAAAGAAATACGATCTACCACAAGGGCTAACTTAAATAGCAAGTTCGGTGAACAGTTTAGTAATGGTCAATTACAGCGCCTAGATCATACGATTTAACGCCTTTAGACTAATTTTTCTGAGGCTATGTTAAGGCTCATGTTTAAAAAAACAAGCAAATATTAAAGAATTTATTAGTGAGATACCGGTCGAGAATGTATGCCAAAATTGAACTTAGCATATGAAGACTTTGAGGTATAGCCGCGGTTAACTTTTACATGAAATCATCTTGAAACCTTGAATTATATAGATCGTTCTATCGACTCAAATTAAAATTTCATACATTTCGCTAAATTTTATGTGTTTTTGTTTCAAATTAAATCCGAAAGTTCTTAAAAAATTACCCAAAATAAATCTACTTTAAAGAAAAATTAATTAGCGACAATTTTAGTAAGACAAAGAAGGCTGGAGACTGGGGTCCTTTTATGTGCTATTAAAAGTGGACTTACACTTCCAATTCATCTTTATGTCTGCATTAGTTAGTAGTTAACTGCTGTGTTTAAGGGGTTGTGTACTAAATCGCCAGTCGAATGTAGGTGAATATTGCAGAAGACTCGTTTAAAAATAACATTAAATTTTTAAAAGTCAGTGTCTTTTGAAAATCTAGGGTTTTTAAAAACAATTTTTCCTGCCAAAGATTGAAGGTTTGTTTATACTTCCATAAATGCCCTTAAAAAAGCTGGCTGGTAACTGAGATTGGTCCTTAAAACAACAAATATTTCCCAGTGCTTGTGGGTATGTGTATATATGTAAGCATTATGCACGTTAACCAACAAGTTATGTGTTGGAAATGCGTTTGAATAGCTGCATGTTGAGTGTTAGCTTAAACTAACCATAGAAGGCACCACTACATTCAGGCATGCCTGCCTCTAGTCTATTTAGCTGGAAATTGCTAAAGCATAGAAACTTTCACATGCATATGCATAAGCCTTTTTCAGGTAGCTACAGCAGAAATATTGTCACACAATCATGGTAACGCTGTAACAGCTAGCGCCGAAGTGAAATCTAAAAAGATGTTAAAATAAGGCTGGTAGGCAGCCGTTATTGCTCACACTATTACTGTTCAAGAGAATAAAACAAAAGCTAAAAAAAAAAGTATTTTGAAATGAAAATGCTGGCAGTCAGGCTCAAAGCCAAGTCATACATAAATTTTTTTTTTTTTGATTTCTCTCTAAATGTTGGTTTGTGTTCGTTACTCTTTTTCACAAAATATCTTCGATTCTTTGCTACCAGTACGTTAGTATGTGTTTCTATATCTTTTTTTATTTGCTGTGCACCAGGTAAGAACTCTTGGCAGAATGTCTGGTATCATGTTTTATGAAATTTCCTGCTCGTTTTAATTTTTTCATGACTAAAAAAGTTTTTTTTTTGTTTTTTTTGTTTTATTCTTTTCAGTATTATTTTGGTACGACTTAAATATTTGTTGTTTTTGTGTTCAGGTAGGAGTGTGTGTGTGTGTGTGTGTAAGTTTATAAGTGTCAGTGCTTAAATGAGTGTGGCAAATAATAC
The DNA here is from genome assembly GCA_947397855.1 of Thelaira solivaga. Lineage (NCBI taxonomy): Eukaryota > Metazoa > Arthropoda > Insecta > Diptera > Tachinidae > Thelaira > Thelaira solivaga. Next base: position 79,887,494 of record OX377611.1, on the reverse strand, counting down.
AGCACAGCAAAAGCAGAAAAGGCTTAACAACAAAAAAAAACGAAATTGCAGAAATGGGAAATTATTGATTGGCCATTAGCCAAAAACTAGTCATTGAATAATTCCATACAATTCGTAATGAATTAATGAAAACGATGATATTCTCTGAATATTTTTTATTTTCTCTCTATGATTTGTATCACTTGGAAACGTTTAGCCTCAGAGCAGAAGACAAAGCAGTAGTGCTATTAAAAGGAAAGCAAAAATAAAAAAGAAAATTTGAATCTTATGGTAAATAAAATCAGTTTGAGAAATGAACAGAAACAATAGATTTAAATGAGCCTATTCAAAAAAAATTTTAATGATGAAAGGACAGCATTGAATTAAATTAAATTAAATAAATTTAATTTTCTTTACACTTACAGAGAGTTTAAAAATACAGACAAAAATTAAAAAAAAAGAAAAAATCATAAATTAATTATTAATAATACCCGACTGCAAATTTTAACTCTATTAGGAAATCTACTGTTTGTTAGAGTTTTTTATCGAACGGAAAAACTGTGAGTTTAGGCAGATATCAAAATTCAGTTGTGATGAAATAATTTTTTGGTTGTACCAACTAGAATTCGACAATATTTCACACATTTTAGTTTTCCTCTTGAAACACGAAATTTTTATCTAACGAAAAAACTGTGGTTTTAAACGGACATCAGTGTTTGGCCTTAGTTATAACAACAAAATTTTTTTTAACAAACAGAAATTCAGTTGTGATGAAATAATTTTTTGGTTGTACCAACCAGAATTCGATAATATCTCACAAATTTTAGTTTTCCTCTTGAAACACGAAATTTTCATCTAACGGAAAAACTGGTTTTAAACGGATATCAGTGTTTGGTCTTAGTTGTAACACATAAATTTTTTTTTAACAAACAGAAATTCAGTTGTGATGAAATAATTTTTTTGGTTGTACCAACTAGAATTCGACAATATTTCACACATTTTAGTTTTCCACTTGAAACATTAACTTTCAATTGTCGAAATTGATTGCTTGCTAAAATACTGACAATGAGTGTTAACAAAATAAGCATTAAAGCCACTTGTTCTGAAGTATCAAATAATTTACATGTAGAAATAATTTCGGTAATAAATTTTTTTTAAGCATATAAATTATCAATTTCTTTTAATGTCTGTATAAAAAACGATATTATAAATTTAAGTTATAGAAATCATTGATAATACATTCCGGCTCAATAACAACAACAAAAGCTCATACGTAGTTATAATTTTATACGGTTGAAACAAAAAAAGGAAAGAAAAAATTACTTTACCATTTTGTTGGCCATATTTTCACAAAACCCTTGGTAATATATTCAATAAATATGCCACAGTATGCCAATAATTTAACATATTGTACGTTTGTTGGTTTTTTTTTCAAGAATTTGCATATTGTGTTATAAAATATTTTCAGTATTTTTTCCTTTTTTTATCTTTGCAATTTTACTCTCACTCTCTAGCTCGCTAGATGGCTGGCTACAGCCAAAAGTATTTTTATGTTTTGCGAAAACTTTTTTCTTGAAAATTTATTTTTCACACATACACACATATTACGCTAAGATGTAAATTAGAGGGAGAAATCTATAAAAACAGATTTCGTTAATTTCTTCAAAAGAATTTAATTCAAAAAATATTTAAGAAAAAAAAGCTATACGATAAAATCGGATTTTTTTAATAATCCGGTTCTGAACTGACCACTGATTCTTGTTTATGAGCATTTTGAAAGTTTACATCTGTATGAATGTGTCTCAATCGGGGGTTTAAAGTTTACCTTTTTCTTTCATATTTGATTAATGAAATGTTCAGCAAACTTATATAAACTACAGAAAGGAATATTTTTGAAAAATAAAAAAGAAAATTTATCAAAAATTTAAAATGAAAAATATTTAAAAATAAAAACAAATAATTGCTGAACTAGAAATTGAGCCAAATTTAGCCAGAGGCTTTTTTATAGTTAGAGCAGCAACTTTTAAGCCCCTAAATCATTACAAAACTGAAGTTGATTTCTCAGATATTTGTAATGACCAACTTTTTTTGCTATTTATTGAGATTATTAAGGGTTTAACTTTATTCAATCAGCAATAGGCTGACTTTATTTAAAAGTATATGATGATATTCTTTACACATTTGCTATCAGGCAAACTAAAAATGACTGTCAAGCATTTCCTCTACAGCTAAAACAACTTTTTTTAAAACAATTCATCATCCCAACTTTCATTTTTTCACATACAAAACATTGCGTATTTTAAATTTAATAAAAAATTAGAAAACTATAAAAAAATGTTTATGAATAGAGTATAGAGATGACAGTAAATTTTTAAATTTACCGATAATGTGTGGACGACTAGCTGACCCGGCAAACGTTGTTTTGCCTTGTGATCTTTTTACTCTAAGAAATCGTACTCATAGAGTAAAAGATAGTGCAAGACCGGTTAAAAACAGGTAGTAAATAAATAAGAAAAATAAAGACTCCAGCGCCACCTATTGGGCGGTTTTGTAATGCTAAACTTTCCAAGGCGTAACCCAAATCCTTACACAGAAATTCAATTAAATCGTTCCAGCCGTTTAGTAAAAGTACAATGTCAAACACACGTTCAGTGGAATTTTATATATTAAGATATGGCAGGGACACGAAAGTTCACAGAAAGTCGCCGTCGACTTACAGAATAAGGAAGATTTTTTCGCTTTTTGCATTTTTTTTATTTATTTATAATCCACTCTACCCACATTCACACACGAAGCAATAGAAAGCACTAAAAGATTTTTCTTTAATTAATTGAAAAATTTTAGAGGGAAATTAGAGAGCCTAGAGATTAAATCATACAAAAACTATATCCACAATATTACTAAAGAGTCCAAGTGACTATTAGATTGTAAGCTAGAGGCTATGCTGAATTTCAGCATAGAAAGAAATGAGTTTAAACTTAAACTGTACACCGAACTGCTGACAGAACTATTTCACACAGAATATTCTCAATTTAAAATTGATGTGGTACAGGACAATGCCACTCAACAGCAAATGTGGGCTAGTTAGGAAAAAGCTTATTAAGCTACTCAGCTGCACATACGATTTTTTAATTTGCTCATCAGAAAAAACATGTTTTATAATAAATTTAATACAAAATTAGAAAACTGTCACAAATTACATAGGGATACACCCCTCCCAATTTATTTTGTCTTAGGTTATACCTTTTTAGGGTCCAGAAAACAGGTAATAATAAAAAGTCGTTGCTGAATATAAAAAATCTGTAACAAAATTTTACAAAAATTTCTAATGAAAAATTCTTCTTTCACAAAGTGTTAAGTAATTTCCTTATTTTAGTTTTAAAGTCTAGTCAAAATGTATTTAGTTCTTAATTTAACAAAATAACCTGATTAATGCTGCTATTAATTGCTTTTTATACTCGACTTGAAAATTAAATTATTTAATTTTCACAGCATAAATTTTTATTACGTATCTTAAGCCCTCTGTAGCTGCTGTAGCATGAAAAGCTAAATAAATTTGCAACAATTTAAAGGAATACGTTGAGAATAAAACAAGTAAAAGTCAATATTGTATGGTGATTTAAAAACATTGATGTTTCAAGTTTTAATGAAGAAACTCTTTAAATACGAGTATTGAGAGGCACTTGTGTAGCTGTACAAGTGCACTTACAAAAATATCTTGTTAATATTTGGTTGCTTGAATTGTTTAGTTTGTTTAGTTGTTGAGAATAAGCAAACACACAAACAAAAACAAAAAGATATTGAAGCAATCACTTATGCAAACACAAACACAAAACTTTGTAAATGTGTGTTTGTGTGTGTGTGTGTGTGTGTGTGTGTGTGTGTGTGTGACTGAAAGCGTGTGGCTTTATTTGTAATATAGAAGCTATACAATGTATCGAAACCCAACCACAGTCAATTGATTTGATTTCCTATTTTAAACAAGCTTTGTGCAACCAAGAAGTGAGAAGGAGAGAGAGAGAGAAGCCTACTTTACTATAGCATACTTTATGGCCATGTAGCATGCGTTTCTTTAGACAAATGTTTTAGTGCTGCAGTAGTTATATTGTGGTTTAAATTAGTTACGTCTCCTGTTTTATTTGTATGTTTGTATTAGTTTTGATTAAATGGTATCATACACACTTCTAGATTGGTTAGACAGACAAGCAAGAAGCTTGGCTGTCGTCTTTGGTTTTTGGCTTTTATTTCGTTCTTGATGGTTTTTGTTATTTTACATTTTGGTCTTGCCACACCACACATCTTTCTACATGGTAAATATAAATACTTAATTGTGAATAAACTAAAGTAAAGAGTGCAATTAAAAAAATAGAAGAAGCTTACTTGAAAAAAATCATGTAGCTGTTCAGCTTTTTTTCATTGTCACCTATTACTAATAAAAAATTTGTTATTTCAAAAATAAAGCCCATAAAACCATAAACTTGGAAACTATTAGGTGTTGGAATTAATTCGTAGTTCGATGAGAGATGATGTGCGTATTACAGGGTTTGGTTTTAACCTTCAGAAACAAATTGATCGTTAAACAGCTGTTTTTACGACGTATCTTATTTTTAATTGTTAATAACAACAAGTGGCAGCTATTTAATTATTTCGAAATTTATACCAAATAAAGTGTTTTTGCGAGAAGTTTTATTACATTATTTTAATATGAACAAAAGTGCTGCAGAAAGTCATCGGATTTTAGTAGAAGTTTACGGTGAACATGATCAAATGTGTTGAAAATGGTTTGCGCGTTTTAAGAGTGGTGATTTTGATTTAGACGACGAGGAACGACCTGGACAGCCAAAAAAATTTGAAGTTAAAGAATTGGAAGATTTACTCGAAGAAAATTCGTGTCAAACACTTCAAGAGTTGTCTACATCTTTGGAGGTTGAAAACGCCTTAAAGTTTTGGGAATGATCCAAAAGGAAGAAAATTGAGTCCCATATGAATTAAAACCGAGAGACATTGAAAGACGTTTTATGACCTGTGAACTACTGCTTGCACGGTACAAAAGAAAAAGTTTTCTACATCGTATTGTTACTGGCGATGAAAAATGGATATATTACGTTTGTCCGAAACGCATAAGTTCATGGGTTAAGCCCGGACAACCATCATCATCAGTGGAAAAACGCAATATTCATGGATCTAAGCTCCTCCTTTGTATTTGGTGTGGTTTATTATGAATTGTTAAAACCCAATGATACCATCACTGGGAATCGCTACCGGTTACAATTGATGCGTTTGAGTCGTGCATTGAAGGAAAAACGGCCGGAATGGAGCAAAAGGCACGATACAGTTGCACAATGCTCGACCGAAAACATACCTGGAAACATTGAAATGGGAAGTCTTAACCCACCCGCAGTATTCTCCAGATATTGCCCCTTCGGATTACTACCTGTTTCGATCAATGGCTCATTTCTTATCAGGGGAAAAATTAACATCTTATGAGGATTGCCAAAATTGGATTGATTCATAGATTGCCTCCAAGGACGAAGAGATTTTTCGAGGGGGTATTCGACAGTTACCTAAAAAATGGGAAAAAGTAGTGGCAAGCGATGGGCAGTATTTTCAATAATGTAATTTTTCATTTTCGTTATTTTTTAATAAAAAAACGCTACGAATTAATTCCAACCAATAACAATAAATAAGTTTTTAAATACCTATTAATTTTAGCTCTTTATTTTACTGTATTTTTTAAGAAATCCTTAAGTATTTGAGTTTTGTTTAAAGCAAAACTTTAATTGTTATTAAGTTCTTCATTGTAGGGCGTTTTAATAGGAATTCCTTTTGATTGAAGTAAAATTTTTAATTTATTATGGAAAAACAAAGTCCATTTTCTTTAACCCACAGCACAAAAAAGTGTGACTGCTTTATTTTAATTAGCAATTAATTGAAGTTGTTGCCAGAAAAAATAAAAATAAAAACAAGAGAAGGCAGGAGTGATGGCAAATTAAATATTGATTTCTGTTTTCTTGTTGCTGTCTTTCGTGTATTTATTTTTTTTATTCTTTTTAAAAATGAATTGTGTTTCTCATTGTGATGCTGCTGCCTTGTGTGGCAAAGTCCCTGAGTATTATGCAGATAATTGTTTATTAACTTTTTTTTTTTTTTTTAATTTAACTGTGGTTCTTGCTGACTGGGAGCTGGGGAAGACTTGCTGTTGCTGTGATGTTTAATACAAATAATTATTAAAAAGTTTTTCAATTGATTTTCCTTTTTTGTTGCTGTAGTTCCTTTTTTGCTTCTTAGCTATTTATTGTGAGCAAGAAAATTTATATTATCCAAGAATCATGTAAAAGTAAAAGAAACTTTAACAATTATCGATTATAATAAAGTTGTTGTTTGCTGCTGTTGAAATGGAATGAAGTTTTAATAACTTTAAACGATTTTTTATTATGCTTCGAATCAATTTTTTTGCTTTTAGTTTTGTAACAAAAGCAGTTTGTTTTTAACATCTCAAAGAAAAAATAATTTAATAGAATAGAACTTGCTTATACATTAATGCTGTAAGAGGGGGCTCTTCTCGGCCTTTAGCAACGTTGGCAAAGTGATCGATTGCCATTTTTAAATTTTTATCCAACGATTAAGAAAAACTAAAAAAGCCTTATAATCCTTATGGAAGGGATGGGTTAATATATGCCCCCTTTGAAACTCTTTGAGTGTTGTTAGGCTGTACAAAAGTTTTTTTTTTTTTTGAGTCGCGCTTCATGTGGCCTTAAAAAGTGCTGTAATAATTTGCTTTGAATTTCAATTTAATTTTTTTTTGTTTTTTCTTTTTGTTACAGAAATGGAAAGTGCCCCCCGTAATGTGCAAGTGCGCCCATTATCATCGTCAACCATGGTTATAACCTGGGAACCACCAGAAACTCCTAATGGACAATTGACCGTAAGTAAAACTCTTTAAAAATTTAAAATTTTTTTTTGTTTTCTTTAATTATGATTTCGTTTACTCACACACACACCCAAACACTTAGTCTTGGAGTAAAAGAAAAATTTAAAGCAAATATTATTTTTTCTTCTATGTGCCCAAGTCAATGCTTAAGTTATGTTATTTAAATAAATATTTTCTTGATGGAAAACCAGAAGAAGTAGTAGAAGTAAAACACAAGAAAATATATATTGAGAATATTAAATAAATTTTCTATTTGCTTAACTCTTGTGTTTGTTTATTTTGTGCCAAGATGTGCTAAAATCTCAATCAAGCAAATTCAATTAAAACAAGAGTTAGTTAGATTTAAATGATATTGACATTTAATTATTTAAATATTATTGGTTTCTTAAATGGTAATTGAATATTTAAAGCAAGTATATTTTTAGTTATTTTTTTTTTTATTATTATTATTATTCTAGCAACAAACAATTATTAAATAAATTGCTTTAACAAACTTTTCATTTTTGGGAGGCAATTCCAAGCAATACTTTGGGTGGGGGGTTCGCATTAAAATTATTTACCAATTTTTAGGAAATTTTTAAAGGGCCTGTGAGCGTTTAAAAAAAAATAATTACGTGATTCCGTTTAATGGCTTACAACCGCCAGAACATTTTACTGGTTTAACTCAATAGCTTCATACTAAAGGGCTGCACAAGCATGCTTGAAATTGCTTATAAAATATTACATATGGCTTTCAAATATGTTTGTACAGCCTTTTATTTAATATCATTCATGTTCTGAAAATCACTTTCTCTCAAAGTGATTTAAAATCACGAAAAAGGCGTTCTGAGCACAAAATCCTTTGACATCTCGTGATTTAAAACCAGTCAGCAAACTGTCTTACGATATCAAATCACTTGCAGTATTTTAAGCATTTTGCTTAAAATTCCTTAACAAAATGATTAAATACACTTAATTTGAATTGTTTTTTATTAATTTTTGTCTAAAAATTAATTGTTTTTCGCAACGGAACCGTAGTAAATTTATTAATTTTAAAATACGCTTTATTTTGTGTGGAGAATTTTTTTCTCTTTTGTTTATATTTTTCGTGATTTTTAGTTTTTATTCTTCTCTTTCTGAGCAAATTTTATTGTGAACAAAACAAAAGATCTTGAAGCTCGTGAATGAGAACAGTAAAAAGCACTACTCAAAAGCTAAAATCTCGTGATTTCCAGAACACCAAATATCACTAATGTGGTTTTAAATCACTGTGATTTCAGAACAAAAAAAAAAAAAAAAAAAAAAAAAAAAAAAAAAAAAAAAAAAAAAAAAAAAAAAATCCCACAATTTATTTTTAGGGTTCAGATAGATTTTAAAATTATACAGCGCTGGCGCACGCTCTTTCTATATGCTCCATATATTTTGCATGGGCATGACTATTTTTGACAGATAAAAAACGCTTGACTGAGCTAAATAATCACAACAAAATACATCAAATGCGATAAGGATATTTGATATTTTTGGAAAATTTTATGAAATAAATTTTTGCTGGACTGAGTTAAATCAAATTTCAAATTTTTTTTTCATTTATGACTGTCTTTTCTTATTCTGAATTTAGAAAAATCGAAACAAATTGCCATTGATACTTTGTTTTATTGTAATAAATATAGAAAATTCATGCTTGATTTTATTGTCTGTTTCATGTCATTGTCAATATGCTTTAATTGCTTTTTAAGGGTGAACAAGTTTTAATGATGAAAATGTTTTCGACGCATTTTGTTGTCAAATATATTTAATATCAATTGTGTAATCTTGTTGAGGTTGTGACGTGTTTGTTCTTATTGTTGTAGTTGTCTAACCAAATGTCATTAACATAACATTTCCTTTAACACACACCTGCACAAAAAAGCTTTCTACTAAACTAACCACGAAGGTGGGTGGCGGGCAGTACTTTTATTTAAAAATTGTTTTTTTATTAAATTAAAATTTAGTTAAGGAAAAAAAATCGAAGAAAAATATTTTAATATTTTTTTTTAATTGAGATTTAAGCCAGTCTTTATTAAATTGCATTTTATAAAACCCTTGGAATTTGTAATTGCAGGTTTCCATCATCATTTTAAAATACAAACAAATTTCTATTCAATATGTTTTGTTAAGCTGCAATTATCATGACAATTTCTTATGAATTTCTAGCAGGATTTTCCTTTGAGTTATCATTTACTTTATGATTATGTGTTTCTTTAGTTTTAACTAAAATTATAATAATATTTACTACAGCAACTGCTTCAAAGTAGCATCAACTTACATATATATTATTAATAATACCTTTAATAGTGGCGTTAACGATAATCAAGCTTAAAAAGGTAAATTAACTTAATGAGTTTAATGACTTGTTAAGCTTTTGAAAGCTAATACTATTTATTTTGATGTGTAACCATAATAATATTATTATTAAGAGATATAATTAAGTAATACACAAACAAACAGAAATTTCATACACTGAAAGAATTTTGTTCATTAGAGCAATGACTTATGAAATATATCATTAATTCAATGTAGTATTTCACTAGATTTTATTTCCAAAAAAATTTATTGTGGGAAACGGAAAAATTCTTGTAAATTTTAAAGTTTAATAAGATTCAGTTTATGTTGTTTATTCAGTCTTAAGGACGCAAATGAAAAGAAAGAGAAAAAAAATGGCAGGGCAAAACTAACAACTAACAATAATTGCCACAGACTGGGTTTTTCAATATAACGAGTAACCACCTGTTCAAAGTGGAATCTGGAAAGTTTAATTGTTAACCAATCTAAAAACTTCACACTTTCATTGAAAAACAAAAAAATTTTATTTCAATTGACTAAAATAAATTTTAAGAAAGTTACCTGTTACTTTAGCATGAGTAGAAAATTGATAATATTGATGACACTGACCTGAAAAAGAAAAGAAAAAAATTCATATTTAATATAATAAATTACGGAGAATGAAAAGGTTTAACAAAAAATATTTATGTTTTTTGTAGATCAGAGTAGCTTTCATGAGAATAAGAAACTTATGCATTTAATGGTGAGGTCGTCTAGATTTGTAATCTACCCCCCAAATACTCAGAAGTTACTGCGGACTATTTAAAAAATTTTTTTTTTTTTGAAATTCCCTCATACCTCAGCATTTTTTTTTTTTCTGAGGAATTTTTACCCCACTTTGCCGAGGTACCATTCCTGATTTTGCCCATGAAAATTACCAAAATCAAAAAGGAGTTTAATCTGTAGGTTCTAAACTTTCTGGAAGTGTTTTAAAATTTTCTAAAACTTTCGTAGTTTTTATTTTATGATGCAAAAAGGAAACTGCCAAAATCCCTTTAGAACAAAAATATTAGGGTATAAGGGAATTTAAAAAAAAAATTTAAATAGTCCAAAATAATTTCCCAGTATTTCGACGGTAGACTACAAATCTATACAGTCTGCCCTTTAAAACGATGTGTGTCCCATCCCACAATCTTTAAAGGTTCGTTGGGAAGTTGCTAAAATCACTTAGAGCAACAGCACTGGGGTATATGGAAATTTACAAATAAATCCAAAGTAACTTCCGAACGAATCATAGAAGCTTAAGAGATGGGACGTATATCATTTTAAAGGGGAGATCGTCTAGATTTATAATCTACCGCCCAAATACTCAGAAGTTACTTCGGACTGTTTTTAAATTTTTTTTGAAATTTCCATATATGAACCTCAGTGCTATTGCTTCCGTTTTCCATCATAAAAAAAGTTACTAAAATATCCAAAAATGTTAAAACACTTCCATAAAGCTACGATCCTATGGATGTACGAGTAATTCTTGTATAGTTTTTGTAATTTGCGCTGGTAAGATCGGGAATTGTAACTCGTCAAAATCGAACAGTCACAAAAAAGTAGGCTTTTGTTCAGCAAAATTGTAGGCATTTAAAGTCATTTTTAGAAAGATACCGACTTTAGTATGACTATGATTATGGGCTAATGATTTTTGTATTTTTTTTTTTTTTTTAAGCTTCTCCTTTAAATTTTGAATTTTCTATGTTGAATGCCAAAAAGGTCAAAAACTTGCTGTGTTTTTTAGCAGACAAACATAATTTTCTTTAGAAAATTAACATAAAATGAATGTGTGCATATTTTAAAATTAACTTGAGCACATAAATTTAGTTAAAACCACAAAACACACACAAGTAAAAGACTTTCAAACATTTAGCCAAAAATATAGAAGCTTTTTAGAAAATTTAATTTTTTTTTTAACAAACAGATAACGTTGGTAGTAAAATGTAATTTGCCAAGTATATTTGTAGTTAGAGTTTCTGTTTAGGTGTGGGTAAAAGCAAATTCTTACTCGAAGCAAACCTTAATTAAAACTTAATCAAAACTTGTGAGCTACTACTTTCATACTATTCACCTTTATTGTGGATATTATTTCGCTCGAATTTTGTACCCTTTCACTGTCGTTACCTGAAGAATATCAATTATAAACAAACATTTACTGATAAATAACGTTTACAACTGGAATACTAATTAACAGCCGTCGATAATACACGACGTCGTAATATTTTAATTAACTTTAAAAAAAAATTATGCTTAAGATTACTTTTTATTAATATTTGAAAATAGCATAGGACTTATGATCACAGAAGTAAGGTGTTACTTGACGAAGCGCATTCAATTCAAATTTTTAGTTTTTCACACCTTTTCATTTACAGAAACGATATTCATGCTCTTCAGCACACTTATGCTTGGCTGGGACTCATACACTTTCATCTTCAATGCAATTTTAGGGCAAAATTACAGCAAGTGCATTTTTCCTCTGCCTATTTTTACTACTTGATCAAATAATTTAAAAAAAATCTAAATAATTTTGCTACTGCTTGAACTTTTCACGTTAACAGGCTTTAGCATTGAAGTTTTATAGGTGCATGTGCTATGAAAATTACATACAGTTCGTTATGGAAATTACTGGGCCTTGCAGAGTATTGAAAAACGACTTCTGCAGTTTGTGAAATAAAGACAAACATACAGCAAAACATTCAGCCTTATTATGAGTGTCGTTGTCGTAGTCGAATTCACAACAAGTCCATATAAAACATATATCACTGTTTTCATCACGACAACGACACTTATAATCAGGCCTATTTATTGATCTAATTTAAACCCGTTTTTTTTTTTACTTAGGGCCTAACTATCTACAAATCAGCCAGGGACTCTTCTCTGGGGGGTTACTCTCTATTGCGATTCGAAAGAAAAACCATTCGCATCTGTATGATTTTTACATTGAGTTGCAATAGAGAGTAACCCCCCTGATTTTTTAACGCACACTAGACTTAAGGAGTATTTGTTACAATATCTATCTTCTGGCCACACTGCTTATCGCTCCTAGTGCTAATTCTAATGCTAATGCTATCAGCTAAAAACCCTTTGTTGTTAATCTGAATATCTGCTAAACAAAATTTATATTAATGAACACAAAACATGTTATTTTTTCTCTCTCTTGCTTTCTAAGCATTAAGTTAAAATACACGTAAACTACATAAATAAATAACAAAAACAAAAAAAAAATAAACCTGATTTTTTGTATAATTCAAGTAATAGTAAATGGACATGGAAAATATTCTAAGCCAAATTTAGTTATTGATGCTTAAAAGCCTTTATGTGCATAAGCTCATGTATGTATTTACATGCATGTAATAAATATGTATGCATATGTGTATTGATTTATATAATAACATGTGTGTGTAAAGAGTAAAAGCCAACAACATCAATAACAACTACTATTTTACTCTTCAATTACTCTGTGAGTGGTGTATGTGATTGTGTGGGTTTTTTCTACATACACAAAAGTGTATGTCTGTCTGTGTATTAAATTTAAATGCATATGTGTCTTCATGACTTTAATTTATCGTATAAATAATTGCTTTTGTTGCAAATGTTTAAAATTTTAGTTGCATTTTATAAACCAACAATAATAAGTTACACGTTTTATTTTAAAAGAACTACGAGTACATTTATGAGTAAGTGCGTATGTGAGTGTCACAGTTCACATAGATTTGCTTGTAAGAGTGTGTGTGGGTCTATGACATTTCAGTTATGTTTATTATAGTTAAATCTCTTACTTTTACAAGCAACATTTTTTGCTTGTTTTGTTTTAAATGTGTTATGGGCTTTTCAAAAGCTAAAAAAAATTTAAAAAAATCTTGACAAACATGAAAATTGTTGTTCTAAAAAAATTAAAATTTTTTAATCAATAAAGAAAATAAAAATTTAACTTGAAATAAAGCTGCTTTAAAACAAAAATTTTTTAATAGACGCATAAGGCTGCACAGAAAAAAATGTAAAGTCAATTATTAAAAAAAAAAACTTTCAATTGGAAAAAAATTGGCATTTGCATAACTGCTAGCAAATACTAGCGAACGAAGTGGCTCCATTTGCTTCTAATTAAAATATGCAACTCAATCATGAAAATTCTTTAGGAATTTTTTCACAAAAAAATTTTTGATTTTTGGGAAAAAATTACCTAAATTAGAGAATATTAATCTTTATTTATTATTCTTTTACTCATGATATTCTCATGAGTTATTTATTCAGTACAATAAGTACTGAATGTCTGGAATTAAGCACAAATAAAGATTAATATTTTGTTAAACTTTTAAATTCCAAATAGAAATTATTACATATACTAAATTAGATAACTTTCTATGTTAAAAAAAGGCAGAAATTTTTTTTTTATGATAAAAGGAAAAGGAAAAATTAAAAAACTCTAGCAGAATTTTGTCATAATTGAGAAATAATAGACTTAATTGCGAATAAAATCAAGCTGTTTTTTATGATTAAAAAAAACAATATCAATCGTTTTATTAGAAAGCTATGAGGCTCTATGATTAGATTAAAAATTTGCTGGATTTTTGTCTTTGTCCATTTTAAATGATTTTTTGAAAATTAAAATTTTTTTTAATTTTGCTTAAAAACTGACAACTTTTACTTTCGAAACAGATTTTAGCAACAGAATTCTACTGAGCCAAAAATCGCCTTGCAAAATCAATAGCGTATGTTGTCATTTTCACACCATGTCGTTGGCTATTTTATTGACAACGAGAGTTTTCAAATTTTGTAGCAAGCGTGTATAAATCGACAACGGTTGGTTATCAACTTAGAAAATAAGCTACGATTTTAGTTTTTTAACAACACACGTTGTCAACTTCTTAACGAACGTTATGGAATTGAGAACAATAAGTCGTTAGATTTCCAACGTTGTGAAATTGGCAAAGCATAGTGTCAATTCAACAACCCTATGGTATCATTTCGATACCAAATGGTGTCATTTTGAAATCAGTATAATAATTTGCCACCACTCGTGGTTCATTCTGCAACTCTATGTTGTCAATGCGCTGTTAAAATGACACCATGCGTTGTCAAAGTGAGCGCAAACATTATTGAAACCGTTTGTGGTCATTTTGACAACGAATGGTGTAATTTTTTGCTGGGTGTACAGCACTCGATAGTAATCAAAGTGAAAATTTCGACTGATATCGAATGCCGTAATTTAGTTTTTCTAATTGAAAAGTTTACTTAAATTGGTGAACTTATGTTTTCACATGTTATTTTTTTCTGCAATGTAAAACTCAAATGTAAACAAACCTTTGGCTCTTGCCGCAGTGCCCATCATAGCCAGACTGACTTAAAAAAAGGACACAATACGTCTATTACATACAAATTTTTTAAATCATTTTATTTTAAATGTAAATTTGCTACATAAACCACTGCTTTTTCATGTCAAAACAGAAGGCTTTAGCAAATCATTTAGGTATCTGCATTTGAGTTTACTGTTCACTATATTGGTAATTAAATTAAATGGAAGCACTAACACCTTTGCCTGGCACATACACACATGCCAATAAATTAATCAAAGGCAGTTGTGTGTAAATAAATATACAAGTGGAACACTAAGGAAAAGGAGCTTGTGTGTAGGTATTCTTTATATTGTGTATAATTGTTTATAAAATCTTTTAGCTTTCAAAGGTGTTACACTCATGCCTTTTACTCTTTGTGTATGTTTGTGCAAGTGCTTTTCGTTTCGTTCTACCGTTTGTTACCAACAATACTCGTCTACCTTTAACAACATTTTGCTTCCGTTTATTGGCTTTGAGTGTTGTTTAAATACCCGTGTCGTAAACAACAAAATAAACTTTAAATTTAATTAAAGTGGCTGGTTATTGTTGTTTTAAATTCTTTTAATTCTCTGGTATATTAAATTTATTTAAAAGCAAAGTTATAAAGATTTTTGTTTTGTTCTTTTTTTATTTTTTATTTTTTTTTTCGTTTTCATTCAAAACAAAAAAACAACCGGCAATACTTGGGGGGGCTTATTGAATGGTTTAAATAGTTCTTTTTATTTAACTAACCACTTCAAAGAGCATCAAAAATAAAATAACAAAAGTTATTTTAATAGCAAGAAATATAATTTCTTTAATTGAAAATTTACTAGAATCAAATTAAAATAAAAATAATTTTTTTTTTAAATTTTCCCAAAAAAAATTGTTATTTTAATTCAAATAAAAATTTTTAAAGCAGTCAATTTAATTTTTATTCAATAAAAATATATTTTTTAAACTGAAGTTTAAACCTGATATTTAAATTTTTTTAAGAAAATTTTTAGTCAATAAGAAAATTTTTTTAGCAATTTTTTTAATTAAAAATTTTTACTTGGCTTATGATCAAATAAGAAGCCATCAGGAAACTTGTTTGGCCTTGCAAACTTTCTAAAATATTTTCAAACTATTACAGCCAAATTCATAAAAAATATTTTCATTTAATAAGGACTTATTAGGCACATTTTCTATGGGAAATTTGTTTAATAAGCGCTTATTAACCACAAATTTTTTTTATGAATTTGGCTTGTAATTCCTTGTACTATTAGAAAGAAAAATAATAACAATGGACCTGATTATGAATGCCGGGGGTCGCAATGACAACAAACAAAAATCATATGTTTATATTATTTTGTTGTGACATCGCTTACAACAACGGATGAATAACTTCCCTCACCTAAATCTGTTAAAAGCTTAAAAAAGCGAAACAAAGTTTCCTTTGATTATATTTTGTTAAAAAAAAAAATTGCATCAATTACGAAAGTAATGGAAAATTCTCTTATTTTTTATATTTCATTACTGCAAAGGCGTGCATTTGGCTTATGAATTTAAATAATTTCCGTCTCTAAAAAACAATATTTCATTTTTAATTGAAAATGCAATAATTTATAATCCAATTCAATTCATATTTTATGCTAAAAAAACTGTTTTAGTTAAATGATGCTGTCTACACTGATTGCTACTTCGCCTAATACTTTTGCTACTAATGCTACTACCACTGCTACTATTTCAACTGTTAATCCTGTTACTACGACTGCCGCTTTGGCTGTTAATGCTACTAGTACTACCACTGCTACTAATTTTACTGTATTTTTTTTTTAATTTTAACTGTTGCTATGTACTTACATATATTACTACCACTTTTGCTACTAAGGCTGCTACTACAGCTTTTGCTACTACTCTTATTACTGTCACTACTGCTATGGCAATTATCACTTTTGCTACTTCTTTTATTTCAATAGTTCAATATTGTATTATAATGGGTGTCTCATTAAGAGAGTACTTTTTAAATTTAGTGTAATATTTTTGTGTGCAAGTGGTAACTTTAAAATTTTTTTCCAATTATTAAAAATTTTTACGAAAGACTAATGCCAATTTTTCGAAAACAAAAAGTCTTCATTTCTGATGAAGCGCATTTCCATTTGAATGCCTTAGTGAATACACAAAATTGACGAATTTGGAGTTCAAAAAATCTTCATGCAAGCCATGAGCAACAAATCTTCATACAACTGTTTAGAGCGGGTTTTGGTTAAGGTTACTTTTCTTTGAAAATAAGGCCGAAATTGCGCTGACTATGAACGGCATTTGTTGCACGAACATGTTAATAAAGTTCAACATGTGAACAACATGTGACAGTGCCACCTGCAGCATGAAATGAACTCTTACTGAGATTTGCAACTGTTACTCCTGATGCTCTTACTACCCTTAAACCATTTCAAATTAAAATATCCTTTTTTCTTGCATAATTTTTTTTTTTTAATTAAACAAAATTTATTCTTTTCTCTTTATAAAAAAAAAAAAAAAAAACTGAAATATTTAAAATTAATTTTTAATAAACTAGTCTTCTCTGCTAGAATTATACACATTTTCAAACTAGTTTTAGTCTCTTTTCATCAAAATTTCATCATTAGAGTGCAATTATGTATGCGTACATTCATAACAATATCATTCATTTAAAATAAATATTTTTTTTTTGAACAAAAACCAAAATATTTTAGTTTTATAAATAATTCATAAATGCTTTACACAAACAATTTTCTTTTTATTAACACAGATAATAAAAAAATTAAAAAAAAGCATTTAAAAATATTTAATTATTCAACAAATTGTAAATAGAATTTATTTTTAACAATAAATTGATTTAGATGAATGAAGTACAGAATAGCAAACAAAACAACAACAAATTAAAACAATTTAAATAAATTTAGTTTTATGCATATTTTGTAAATAAAAAACAGACTAAAAGTGGCTGTTGCACAACAACTTTAACTGCAGTGGAATTATAAAAAACAAAATGACAAGTTGAGAGTGGAATGTCATGTCATGTCAACTTTTTTTAGTTTTTTTTTTTTTTTTAATTTATTATTTAAATTGCCAACTGAATCTTTTTTTGTGTTGTTTTTTTTTAGGGCTACAAGGTTTATTTTACCACAAATCCCAACCAACCAGAAGCCTCTTGGCAGTCTCAAATGGTTGATAATAGTGAGCTCACAACGATATCAGATTTAACACCTCATGCCATTTACACGGTACGTGTACAAGCCTATACATCCATGGGAGCCGGTCCAATGTCCACTCCAGTGCAAGTTAAAACGCAACAAGGTAAGATATAAAGAAAATATAAAATTTACCATAAATATGTAGTTAAGTTTTAATAGTAAAAATAGTATGACCAACTAGCCTTCCTTATCGCTGCCTTTATGGCAATGATATCCAGGCATTTAACACAACTTGAGGTGGTTATGGATCCCAAGTTTGTTCTAAGCTAACAAGCAATCCATTACAATAGCTGATTTCAGCTTAGGTTTGGGTAATACCAGCAGCCCAGCATTTAGGAATTTATTTTTATTATAAAGAAAATTACATACCCCAATATTTTGTTTAAGAAAAAAACTTATTCATAACTCATGTATTCTGGCCTGCAGCAACCTAGTAAAACATTCAGAACTCTTTTTCTAACAGTAAGCAGTTTCAAGAAATTTCTTTAAAAAAAAAAAAAAAAAGGATTTTTTCAATGTGGCGTCAATTCAAATTAACAAAAATTGTATTTAAATTTAAATTATATTCTTTTAATAAAGTTTTTTTTTTACATAAAAATGTTTGTCTCCGCCTGTATTTAGTCCTCAATCACTTGTTAATCGACACCAATTAAATTGAATTTATTTTTTTTTATATCATGCTCTGGCAGCAATTTCTTTTATCAACATATTTAAATTGTAATTTTTTATTTTTTTTTTTATTTTGTGAAAAGCATTAAGGAATATAAAACGAAATAAATTATACGGGTTGAGAGTAAAGAATCATTAAATGGAGTATCTTTCTATATTAACACGCGCACCAATATACTGATACACTGTTTTAATGTTTACGGCATGTTAAACATACAATTACAAATTAAAATAAGAAATTTAAGTTTAAGCACACTTTTACATTTTGTTCTTTAATTTTTTATTTTTTTTTGCAACTTAAGGCCATAAAAATAGGTAAAAAAAGTAGCTCAATACAGATGAAATTTTATTCTATAGATGAAATGATGGCTGCAAAAAAGAAAAATTTTTTTCTAAATAATTATCCTTCACATAATTCAAAATAAATATTTAAAACTAGTAAATACTGGGCCATATTAACTGAGCTGCTAAATTTCTCTTAAAATAAATATAAAATTGACATTTTGCCATGCTGCCTACGATATTTTAATAATAAATATATAAAAAAAAATTGTTAACATGTATAAACGATAAAACACATACAGTCAAATGCAGTTTCTTTAAATTTTTTTTCTACCCAGTTATTTTTACAGAAAATTATGCCAAACAATAATGACATTGATTGGTGTTGAATGACACACACGCTCTCATACCAGAACACACACACACACACACAAACTAAAGATAACAAGAAGAGATAAAATAATAAGGAATATGTTGTAATTAATATAATTGTTTCGAAATCATGTTTAAAAATAAAAAGGAAAATTCAGTTTATGAAGCGAGAGAAAAAAAAAATTAAATTTAAATAAAATGGATTGTAATAATAAGGTAAAGCGTATAAAGCGGTCGAACAGAGTGGATAATTGGAGGCATTAAAGAAAGTTAAAATTTTTAAATGAAATTTATTGAGAGCTAGTGAGAGCTAGTGGGCTATAAGCCATTAGAAGTTTAAACTGAAATTATTTTTGCTTTAAAATTGTTAGTTTTAAATGCATAAAAACAGTTTGACTACAACACGCAAAGAAAAAAGATGGATGAATATGGTCACCTCACACATAGTGTGTTCTTCTCAAAAATATTATTATTAATTTGAAGCATCTAAACATTATTCTGATCACGATAAACATGTTTCTAGTTATTTTTAACCACATTATGTTTAGTGTCTTAGATCAACCATATAATTATCATATTATGTTTAATAAAATTTTACTTGAAATCATAAATATGTTCATAGCAAACATAATAATGATAAAAATATGGTTGAATGTAAATTATTTTCTAATTTGTCTCTTTCGTAACCATGTAAATTAAGTGAGTATAAAACAAAACTTTAATCATTTAAACTCAACTGAGCTTTGTGGCTGAAGTGGTTGAGTGGCGAGTTAATGCTTCTTAACTAAGTGTTCGCAAGTTCGAGCCCTGGTAGAGTCAACTAAAATTTAAAAAATAAATTTAAACTCGATGTATTATGTAATAAATAAATACAAATTGATAGAAAAGAAAAATCAATGGAATAAAAAGACTTTATTTATACAAAAAATTTAAATTAATTTTTTTTTTAAACTGCTTATATAAAATATTTATGTATTAAAAAAAATTAAAAACAAATTTCTTGCCCTGACCGGGGGTTGAACCGCAACATCTGCAGTTGAAAGCTATTTTTAATATCTTTGACTTAAAAATATATATGGTTGGGGCAATCATAAATCTAACCATACTATGTTTCCACCAGAATATGGTTGCCTCAACCATATTTTTTCTTTGCGTGAACTTAAAAGATGGAAAACAAGCCCGTTTACACCATGAAAGTCTTAATGCATGATCAAATTAAATAAAATAAAAGTTCAAAAAATTTACTGAAAATGTAAAAACTACAACCAACAATAGGTTTTTTTTGAGTCACAAGCTCTTCGCCAGCGTGTATAAGTGAAACTATTGTTGTCAAAGGTGAAATCGAATTTGACTGAAATTAATTTTTTATTTTTTTTTAATAAAATAATGGGTGTTTAGCAAGAGTAAAATTTGTAAATTTAGTGCAAGTGGCAACTCTGAAATTTGACAGCTGTAACATATGTTTATTCCGATTATTAAAAATGGAACGATTTACAAAAAACAAGGTTACGAGCATAATTCTGATGAAGCAAAGTGAAGTCAATACTAATTTTTCGAACAAAAAGTCATCTTTTCCGCATGGATTTGGATAACATGTGGTCGTCTTGTTGCTACACAGCGCATGAAATGAAAAACTGCATTCTTACTGATATTTGAAATTTTTTTTTTTTTTTAAATGTATCGCTCTCAGATTATTTAATGAAACTTGTGAACTTTGTGTGTCTATCAGGGAGATTTTCGAAATTTCTAGAATTTTTTGCATGAAGCTGTTCTGCTCACGGCTTGCAAGGCTTTTACTTCGATAACAGAGTCTTTGTTGATGGATTCGTTCATTTCAATAACCTAAACGCTCTACAAAAGCTGTTGACTCCACTCCCTATCGACAAAGTTTTTGATTTTAACATTACAAGCATCCTGCACAAACTGTCCATTTCTGTTTAAGTATACAGGCTGGTGTAGCCTGTACGAAAAAAAAAAAGCAAAATTATGATAGTTTTCGCTCGATGGCAGTCTACTTTACTCGCTGATAAAACAGGTTTATACTAATGAAAAAAGTCTGTGAAAATCTGTTCAATAGCTTTAGCGATTAGAAATAATTTTTCTATACACTTTCTGATGTAGAAAGCTTTGCCAGATGTATTCTTGAGTTATTTATTTTAAGGAAAAAAATTTTTTACTTGTAAACTTCATGCTATACTAGCAGGGTATGCCTGTTTTCCGTTATCTGCATTAAATGTATATAAAAGGTCCTGTCTCTGCTTTCTCTGTATGTTTTAACAAACTCTCTCTATCATATTTAATTTAAATTTACATTCTCCCCTTGTTGTATAAAACAAAATATCATGTTATTGCTTTAATTGGTTTAATTTGATTTTGTAGTTTAAACTTGTTCTAAACAATTTTGTTTTTATAAAATTTAAAATAAAACACTTACGTGTATTTTTATTATTTATTTATTTACGCTTCTCTAAAACATTTACTTATTTATGTGCAAAGTAATGACATTTCCAAGTTGACATTTGCAATTAAAGCTCGCAAAAAAAGAAAAGAGAGATCACGTATCTCATATGCATACGTTATGCAAAGAATAACTATAGCATAACGATGCATAATGTCGCATTGTTAATGCAAACATTGTTGAGGCTTTTAGTAACTTAAAGCATTCAATTGCAACTGAGCTTGTGCACTGCATAGAGAGTGAATTCAGTAAATTTAATAAACTCAAATAGCAAATTTTCTTATGTCAAGTTAATAAATAAATACATTAAGCGTTTACGTTTCTCTAAAAAGCAAACAGCACACACATACTTAAGAGTTCATTTGTATGCATAATGATACCATGAGACGCATAATTTATAAGTGAATAAAACAATTTTTATATTGCAACCGTTTTCGTTAAAACAGTTTAACTAGAGATTCGCTACACTCTTAAATTCATCTTTAATCATTTTATTATAACGAGACTTTATGAAGTGTAGAACTTTCATGTTTAGTCATACACTTCGGTTGGGAAGACTAAATTGGTTGCTAATCAAAAATTCAGTTGTGATAATTAATTTTTTTAATTGTGAGAATAGAAATATTTTTAATAGAACTAAATGGTCAGCATAGACCTCTAGTGACACTATGCTCGTAATACAAATATTCTTAAGGTCTAGTACGGATAAAGAATTCACGGCGCATTCTTTTGCTGATTTTCTCCCCATAGGTAGTGATGTCTTAAGTAACAAAAACGGCTCCAAATGAGACACCATATATATCCTGCCGTCTCTTTGTCTTCGTTATTTGTCAATACTCTGTAATAACCGGTCATAATTATTATGACAATGCGAATTCCTAACCGAGTCAGGTCATTAAGACATTTTGTGCTATCACGAGATCCTTGATATCCCTTATCCCGAACAAATATTTATTCTCTTTCCAGTCACAGCCTAATCAGAATTATTCTGGGTCAATGAAGCTACCAGCCGTACCCCATCGTTACCTACATATCTACTACTGCGCTATCCACAGGGCTTTACTGCAGTGTAGGTAGGTTTAGGTTTAGGACCCGTCTTCTTCTTATTCTCTCCGCTACTATTTTCTACTTCCTTTCATCTATCTCTATTGCCATCAGTCTTTCTTCTTTTACAGGCATCACAAAAAAAACCACGTCAGAGGAATCAAGTGAGGCCTCCTCTGTTTTTCTCTATTCGGGGCGCTTGGTGCAACCTAACACAACCTAGTATAGGTCAACCTTGTTGCATGGGAGCCTGAAAGTCTTCAATTAGAAGTTTAAAAGTCCGTTTTAAGCCTGTTAGATGCAGTGCAGTGTTAGTCTATCCTAGACCATTTTTGATCTTACTGCTAAAACCATCATATTATAAGCCAGTCGAGCAGCTAATTTTTCATAGACAGTGAGATCACTTGCCTCCCTAGAACTTGCCAAGACTGAAAAGAACATCACTTTCGAGCACAAAAAGTTAACAAAGGCTGCTCTTGTGGTTTACAACAGAAATTTACTTTAGTTGAATTTGGGAAAACTTTGCTCCGTAAGCGATGCAGTTGACAAAAACCTAAAAAAACAACTTTATACTCATCAAGAGCAAATGTTGCAATTTCAATTTCAATTTAACTAATGCCGCCCTTCAACTAAGTTGAAATCAATTAGTAGACTTACTTTCAGCAGTAAAAACCAAATATTAGGCTCTAATAAATCCTACAGTCCATTAATTTATCAAGTTTTCAAACCCTTTCTAACTTGCATCATATCATCTGCATTCAGTAATAATAATTCACATGCTGAATTCTGTTAAGTTTTGTAAATAAATTTTTCATTTAATATTTTCCCTTTAAAGCAAAAACAATTAATCAATAATTTTGTGTGTGCCTGGGTGTGTGTTTTTAATTTATACCTGTGATTACTATTATAATGTTTACACAATTGTTTTTGTCATTAAATTCCATTTATTATGTTTTATGAAATCTAATATACAACTGCAGCCAACAACAAATATAACAACAATAAATTTTACCATAATAGTTTAATTTCAAAAACCATAAATCTTTATCAGCAAATAAACGTGTGTGAGTGTGGATGCATGTGTGCATGTTTTTGTATGCACCAAAAATCACATCATTTAATGGCAGGCAAGAGGTCTAAAAGCGCATCTAAAATAAATTGTTTGCCTCAACCAAAAAATCTATTGTTTTATTTAATTACAAGACAATCATATATCAATTGGATTAAATAGCGTTAGAAGCAGCAGCAACAAAAAAGTATTTAATGAAAATGTAATGCCTATCAACAGGAGCAGGAAATTTCAAACGTTTGCTTAGATGCCATTGTTTGACTGATTTACCTAAAAACAGATTTTACCTTTATAGTTGTTGGGAAACTAGTATGAAAAATTATATTTTACAAAATATTACAAAATTAATTTCAGATAGAAACAAATAATTTTAAGTATTTTAGCTATTTTTAAATGCTTTTTAATTAAAATAGACACACAAGTAAATACTTTTGTTACTATTTGTAGCATCGAGGCCATTTTCTTTTGCAGAAATAATAATAAAAAATAACGCAGGCCGCCATATGTTTATTTCAAAAAATTTTCCAAAAATATTACCATTGCATTACTCGGTGGTCTTGAAAATTGACCACCGACTTCGTAAAATATGGGTGCTTAAACTTCTTAAAGTAAATATTTTCAATCTACAGAAGTCATGGGTGGAAAAAATTTTATTTAAAAATGGCTCCGAAGAGAACACGTTGCTTAAATGATTAAGATAATTGTTTTTATCGCAAATGGATCACCGACTTGGTAAAATCTGGATGCTTAAGCTACTTTGGAGTAAATATTTTCAATTTACAGAAGTCATGAGTGTTAAACTTTCTGAAGAAAATTTATCTCTAAATAAAATTTTTTTTATATACAGTTTTTAAAATCTCTTTGAGAGAAACTAAACTTCATTAGCTTAGTTTTATATAATGTTGAATTGGGCTACCACAATTTTAAAGTTTTTAAGAAAAAGTCGTAGTGTTTGTATAGAACAATTTGACAGCTGCTTTAGAAGGCTAAGTTGTATGAAAATAGAAGTGATAAGAATATTTAACACATCGCAGTTTCGTCAATAAACGTAATTTAAAAAAAAAAAAAAAAAAAAAAAAAAAAATTAAAGCACGAGCTTGATTATCGGCCATAATAAAAATCATAAGACAAAATCTTCTAGTATGAAAATATATCAAAAGACTTACGACAAAAACTTCGAGTATGAAAAGACTTAGACAAAAACTTGGAGAAACCAAAAGACTTAAAACACAAGACCTTGAACTCTCATTCATTACTTAAGGCAAAACTGATGCTGCCTAACAATTAAATAAAACGTAAACTTATTTTAAGGTGTTAAATCATTTAGTCGGGAAATTTTTCTGAATAAAATTTCATCTAGGGAAGAACGTTACCAAGGAAGTTGGGACATGCAATCTTTGTAGAGATCTAAAACAGGCGTTTTGTTCACAATAATTTTTAAATTTGTTTCCCAACCACAGTATTTGTATGAAATAAAGTGTATAAAACGGTCATAATTTTTAATTAAATAAATAGAACTGATAAAGAGAAATCAGTGTCATTTTCGTAATCAACACACTTTAGTTAATCGAAAACCAATACAAACACTCTGGAAAAATGTTCAGTGTTGACCAGTTTAATCAATGAACATAAATTGAAATTATAAAAAAAAGCTATCAAGGAAATATTGATAATAAATAAAATTTAATTTAAATATGAAGTCAAAATGTTGCTGCCCACTGAAATAAGATGGCTCTCAATACTGAGTTATTTCAACCTTTTCCAACACACACACACACACATGTATACCTGCCAAGTTAAACAACGAGAGAGAAAAATATATTGTCTTTTTAATATTTCAATTTTATATTTGCTTTTTGTGTACTTAACAATATTTTATATGATTTTTCAAATATTGATAATGAAAATTGGAAAAAGCGTAACAGCCACGCAACACAAAAAAAAAATAAAATAAAAATAAAACAGAAACAGCAATAGCAACAGCAAAAAATTCATGTTTTATATTTTATTTAATTTCCGTTTATGAATTTTTATTAACATTGTCATCATTTCTTGTTTCTTTTTCTCTCCCTAACTCTGCCCCACCTCGTCTCTACGTCTTTTTTTTTGAACAACACTTGCGTTGCAATGTAACATTTTTTTTTACATTTCACCATATAAATCAATATAAACATTTTACAACATCAACTCGCAACTGGCTTTTATCATGAACTGTGAACCACAAACGCCATCACCACCAACAATGCAAATGAAAATGAAAATAATTTTAAATCTACTGCAATTTTCTTTTTTTTCTGACTGGATTGATAAATAATGATGGATGGATGTATTATGGGATGGGTACGTTTTAATGCAGGTGTGCCCTCACAACCCAGCAATTTCCGGGCCACCGATATCGGCGAGACCGCAGTAACATTGCAATGGTCCAAACCGACACATTCCAGTGAAAATATTGTTCATTATGAATTATACTGGAATGATACGTATGCCAAGCAGGATCATCACAAGTGAGTAAAACTTTATTTTTATTTAATAAAATAAAATAATTTTTTTTTATTTTCATATCACATCATTGGTATGATGCCAAATAATAAAAATAATAATAAAATATGAAAAAAAAAACAAATACAGGAAATTTGCTTAAAATAAATAAATTAAGGTTTTTAATATAAATAAAATTTTATCATGGCAAACAAATGATATGCCAGGAAATTTCAATTTCATAAAAGCAAATTATTTGCATTAAAGGGTGCATTAATAGAATTCAGACACAGAAAGCGATTAGAATTAAACACAATTCAAGATCTGTTTTTTTATTAATAAAATCGTCATATTCAGCCTAATCAAAAAAATGTATTGACATTTTTATCGATATCGAATGTTGTAATTTGACATATGATGCTTGCACCCATTTCACTAAAATATTTTCTAAGCTTTCGCACTTCAGAGAGCTAAGTCGAAATAGTTCATTGTTGAGTTTATTGATTAAATTCATTCAAATAAATTAATTAAACATTTTCTCACAATTAAAATTTTTTAATAGAGAAAAGAAACTTGATTAAATATTTAATTGACTAAACAAAAATTTTATTAAAGGGTTTATTTCGTTTAATTAAAAAAAAATGTTTTCAAAGTCAATTAAAAATTTTAACAAAATCAATTACAAATGTAATTGATTTAAATAAAAATTTAATTAATTAAAACAAAAAATGAATTCATATAATTAAAAGTTTAATTCATTTAATAAAAAATTTATTTGATTCAATTAAATATGTAACTCATACAACAGAAATTTAATTACTTCAATTAAAAATTTAATTGATTCAATTGGAATTTTAATTGATTTATTTAAAAATTTAATTCGTTCAATAAAGAATTTATTTGATTAAATTAAAAATGTAACTGAGCCAATGAAAGGCAAAATTTATTCAATTAAAAATGTTATTGATTGAATTAAAAATTTAATTGATTCAATTAAATATGTAATTAATGCTATTAAAAGCTTAATTCAGTCAATAAAAAATTTATTTGATTCAATTAAAAATTTAATTGATTCAAATAGAAATTTAATTGATTTAATTAATGCAATTAAAAATTTACTGCAATTATAAATGCAATTTTTTTAAATAAAAATTTAATTTATTGACTTAAAAATTCAATTCATACAATTAAAAATGTAATTGTGAATCAATAGAAAATTAAACTGATTGATTTAAAAATGTAGTTGATTCAATTAAACAAATAATTGTTTTAATTAGAAATTAAGTCAATTTAACTAAAAATACAAACACTATGAAAATTAAAAGAAAAAGAGAAGATGTGACTGTATTGATCAAATATTTACTTACTTCCACTAAAAATTAAAATGATTGAATGCCAAATTTAAAAGATACAATTAAAAATATAATTAATTCAATTAAAAATTTAATTAATGAGAAAGTTTTAATTTAATTGGAATTGTAATTTTACAACTTATTTGAGTTGAGTATTAATTGATTCAATTAAAAATAAATTTTATAATGAAAAGACACCGAAATTCTCAATTGAACTTTCGAAAACTGCAGCTTTTACTTAACTAAACAAAAAAAAAATAACATAATTTCCTTTTTTGTTAAAATAGGCGCATATCCAATACTGAATCGTATACGCTTGATGGTTTGTATCCTGATACATTATATTACATTTGGCTGGCAGCACGTTCTCAAAGAGGTGAAGGTGCCACAACACCACCTATACCCGTCCGTACAAAACAATATGGTAAGCAAATATTTCAATTTATAATATTCTTTCCTTTTGTTATATTTATTATCAAAAAGAAAAATATTTCTATATATACTTATAATTGATATTTTATGTTAATAAAAAATAAATAAAAATATATATTTATAATTTAAATAACAAAAATATATATATATAATATGTATAATTTAAGCTGTCATAAAAAATTATATAAAATGTATTAAATTTTATATGCAAACATACCTACATCATAAACATCCATATATATATATATATATATATTTAACTCGGTAGTAACTATTTATAAATAAATAGTTTTAAGTTGTTCTCTGTTTGTTTTTACTTTGAATTAAATATTTAAAAATTTATTTACAAGGTAGCGATTTACTTAAAACACGTTCACAAAAAAAAAATTAAAACAATTTTTTTTATTTAACAAATTTGTTTAAACTTTTTTAAATTAATATAAATTTTTTTTGTGAGTGAATATGTTTGTTATTGTTGCAAGTGATTATTTAATATTTACAATTACCCTCAAGCATTTATTTGTTTTTGATTATTTACTTTTTTTTTTTTTTTGAAATAAACAAAATTATAGTTTTTCTTTTTTTATTTAATTTACAAAACAAACATACAACTACACAAGACATTCATAATTGATTTTTATAGCATAACATAGGGAGCCGTAAACTTAAGCTTATCTTTAGGCTTATTTTTAAATCAAAAGGGATGTATTTTTAATATTATTTAGTTGCCATGAAAAAGAATTTTGCTGTGAATATTTTATTAATAAAAAAAATATTAACAATAATGATTTCATATTTTTGTTTAAAATATTGAATTGGTGCTGAAGTTAGTTAAGTTTTTAGGAGATGCGTCGATTTTTTTTTTATTCACGTTATGTTGGTTATTTATTAAACAAGTACAAAAGCTAAGATCCCATTATAGGCACAATACGAGTATACCAATCCTTTCAAAAAATATAATTTCATTTTTTATAGCGACTGACTTATTCAAATTCTTCTTTTTTAAATGTTTTTTTTAAATTTGTCTTTTTTCATCTTAATCGGTGCATTTCAATACTTTTGACCGAAAAGTATGCGGTACTTTTTAAAATGTTTAAATTGAGAAGAATTGAAAGTGTTGTTTTTTTTGTTAATTCTTAATTCTTTATCTGCATTTATTTTTTTTTAATTTATTTAATTATTTGTCTCTTGTTTGACCAAAAAGTATTTAAATTTTCAAATTGAGGAAAATTAAGAGAAATTTAATAATAAAGCACTATATTGCATGAATTATTGTAGCGTTTTTTGTTTTGCCCTATAAAAATTGAAAAATATTTCATTTTAAGAAAAAAAAATGTGTGCCGATCTAAGAACGACATAAATCATTTTAAATTGTGCCATTTGCGTTGAAAGTGGGAACCTAGCTATACATTAATTACAAATTGTTGTTTAACTAAATTGAAAGGAACTCTATTTAATAAAGAATATGATTGTTTGACAGCTTTTTAATTTAATTTAAATAATTGTTTTCAATTAAGTTTATAATATCTTTTTTATTTAAATTTTGATTTTGATTAATTACGATTTAAATACATATCACAGTTACATAACATTACTCTAGGTATACAACATTTTACTAAGAATTTATTTATTTAAAAAAATTTTTTTTTATAGTTTTACAAATAAAACAATGTCAAGTTTAATTTATATTTTATGTATTTACAACCTAAATACATAATACTGGATATATAAACTCTAAATCAATTTATAACAACATTATCACATAACACTTTTACAACAATCTATATAAAATTAATTGCAACGTTTAAGAACAACAAGAAATTAAAAAAAAAAATTTTTTTTGTTGTTCTACTTATTTTTTTTTTTCCTTTAATTTTATATTTTCTAACAGAAAACTTGTCAAATATAGCGAATTTTTTTAATACCTAATCTTGAGGAAATTCATTTCAAAACTATGAAATTTATAAAATAAAAAACAAAAAAAAATTTTTTTTTTAACTTTCAGGCTATGCAGGATACCTGCAAAAAAAATTATAATCATCAAAAAGTAAAGCTTTTCTTTGTTTATAAGAATTTGTTATATTTTAAAGAGATACCAAGTTTAAGGTGAACATAATTTTAAGCTTAATGCTACTAAAACTTTCAGGGTTGGTTTTAGATGCGATTTAATTAAAGAAAAAGCTAATTTTTTTTTGCAAAAAAAAAAAAATTAAAAATTAGCATGTAACTTTTCACTTTGCGTGAGTGTGGGCGTGTGTACATATGAGTGTGTGTGCTACAGCTGTTTCAATATTTACACTGCACAAAATAACGCACAAATTAAAAACAGCTGCACAACAATTAACTTTAAGTTTAAACTGCTGCACATACATAAATTTCCTAAAAAAAATCATGAACGGCACTCTTTTTTTATATTTAAGCACGAATTAATTTAATAAAAATTTAAATGTTACAACAATTAAAGCACCTGAAACCAATAAAAAAAAAGACAAACGAGTAAACTAAAATAGCAACAATAATTTTTATGGCATAAAAACCAGCACTTTCTTTCAAAAGCACCATAATTTAGCACCTTTTTACAAATAAAAAAAAAATACTAACAATTACATACAGCAAATTATGTTGGCACCTGCAATATTTTCTATTTTTTGTTTTTTAATTAAACTATAACTCGTATTAAATAGCACTTTTGTATATAATGAATAGCAATAAAAATAAATAAACTCAACAGTAGAAACGATTTTGAAGTAAAATAAAGTCTTATTGTGACCATAATTTTTAATAAATTTTTTTTTTTTTTTTGGTATTCAGCTAAGCACACGACAAGAATTCTGTTTCTTTAAAAAAAACCGCTAATATATTTAAATTTTAGATCTATACGGACCAAGGAGTTCTTCTAGATTTGTAATCAGCAACACAAATACTCAGAAGTTACTTTAGAGTATTTAAAAAAAAATTTTTTTTTAATTCCTTTTTACTTCAGTACTTTGGAGACACCATAATATTATAGAATGGGACACATACACACACCATTTTAAAGGGGCGGTCTTCTGGATTTGTAATCTACCGCCAAAATACTCAGAAGTTACTTTGTACTATTCTAAAAAACTTTTTGCTGTTGCTTTGAGTGTATTTTACCATTCCCCACTTTGCCAAGGTACCATTCCCGATTACCAAAATCAAAAAGGAGTTTAATCTGTAGGTTCTAAACTTTCTGCAAGTGTTTTAACATTTTCAGAAAATTTCGTAGTTTTTATTTTATGAGGCAAAACGGAAACTGCCAAAATCCCTTTAGAAGAGAAGTACTAGAGTATAAGGAAGTCTCAAATATTTTTTAAAAATACTGCAAAGTAATTTATGAGTAATTGAGTGATATAGACAACCTCTGCTTTAAAACGGTGTAAGTGGCATTCCGTAATCAGAGAAAGCTTTGTATTTCTGCACATTTTTTGTAAATACGCACTTATATTTCTTCTAAACATATTTCCAAATAGTAAGACGGTTTTGATAAATAAGCCATAAATATTGAAATTATATTTAAAAATACTAAAAAACTTAAGGGATTACGTTAAAATATATTTATCTTTCATTCTCAGTTGCTTCTCGTACTTGCTTGCTATTTAAAACTAAATTTAAATTAAAGATTTCTCTCTGTTGTCGTTTATTTATTTTTAAAATCGAAATTAATTCACTCCACACCAAACAGAATTACTTTATTTGTTATAATTCTATTTGCTCATTATTTTTTTATTTAATTAAATTTTTTTTTGTTTTATTTCAAAACAAATATTAGTGTAATAAATTAATGTGTGAAAGCATGATGTATGTATGCATGTATTTATAAATAAATAATTTTCTTTGCATTTTAAGCACACGCATGTTAAAAAAAATTATTTGCATTTTAAATTCTGCCAAGTGTAGTGTTTGCTAAGCATGACTACAAAAAAAAATTGAATAATTTAATTTAAAAGTACACACAAATCGTAAATACAAAAATTATAAAAAAGAGATTCAAAGAAGTTTAATTGAATTTAATAAATTAAAAAAAAAAATTTTTTATGCATAAATAAAGGAAAATCATAAAAGGTTTACTTTTTAAATTAATGTGCTGCTGATTGCATAACACAAGCGATTAAGTTTTTCAAATAAATTTTATAGAAGAGTTGATTGCAACAGCATATAAATTTTTCTTTTTTTTTTAACATTCACAGGACTTCAAAATTCATATCGACCTTTTTGTTTTTTTTTTTTTTTAATTTTTGTCAAAAAGAACAGTGTTTACAGCTGAATGTTTTCAGCACGCGTTTTTAGCTGGCAAAATTTTTGATTTGGGGTTTTTTTTTAGCTTTAATGCTTTTTTTTTCTTTGCCAAACTCACTAAATTTGTGTGTAGGTTGCCCAAACAAAAAGACCCAAAGAACCAAAGCAATCGTATTAGTTTTTTACAATGTTCCACCAAAATAATAAATAGCAAAAAATAGAGATCGAAAGATTTCAAAACAATATAGTTTGTATTGCGACAGCTTACAGAAATTAAGGAATTTCAATTAATTTGTAAGGTTTTCAATGGTAAATATTCCGATTTAAATTAAAAAAAAGAAAAAATTTATTTTAAATAATTTTAAATAAAAAAAAATTATAAAAAATTAATTTTAAATAATTTTTATACGATTTGCAAAAATTGTGGTCACACAAAAACAAAAATAATTTCTTTTAAATACAACGCATTTCCTATTTAATTTAATCTTTGAATCTCTTTTAACATTTTGTATAATTAAACATTTAATTAAAAAAAAAAATTTATTTATTTAATTAAGGAATGCAAATGCTGTTTAATGTTGTTCCCTCTTCCAACACATGGCTGCTGACTTGTCATAAAATATTATTTTTTAATTAACAATGATGCTGTGATGTTTTTTTGTTTTTTCATTCTTAATTTATTTTTTTTTTTTTTTATTTTATTGTAGCTTGTGCTTTATAACTCACTCGGATTGCTATTATTGTTTTTAATATTTACAAATTGTATTTTACCATTTTGAATTAATATTTTTATGATTGTCGTTACAATTTGTTTGTTTGTCACACCTCGTTTGTTTTCTTTTTTTGTTTTGTATATATTTTTCTTAACACAAATATTTAATAATTTCATTTTTATGTGTAATGAAAAATTATTTGCATAATAATTTCAGTTTATATGTTGTTATTAATTCATTATTATTGTTATATGACTGATAGTTTTATCATTAAAATTTTATATTATTGTGCTTGATTTTAATCAGAATTTTTATGGCACTTACTGATTATTATTATTTTTTTTTATTAAAACCTTTCAATTTTATTTTTAATGGTTAGAAACTAAAATAAAATCAATAAAATTGAAAATGATCACCTAAAGCTGTTTGAAATGCATGATAAATATTTCACATGATAATGTTAATCATAAACAATAAATTACAATAATTAAAAAGCATTTTTATGCTCATGTTATTGGAAAAGAAAAGAAATTTTTTTGTTACAAAAAACATTGCTTTTAATTTTTACGAGAAAAAAAAATTTTCATAATTAAAATTTAATAAAAAAATATCTTTACTTTTATAGTGAGTGTGAGAAATGAATTTGTCAACATTCAAAAATGCAGTTGTGTCAGTCAAATTTTGTTATACTTGGCTATTTCCAGTAATTTTCTAAAAAAAAAATTTTTTTCTTCTTTTAAAAATCTTTAAGAAAATTTTTTGTTGGGGGAACCGAATTTGTCACCATTCAAAAATAAAATGTGTTTAATCAAAAATCTTTAATTTTGTAGCGAATAATAATTTTCTTTAATGGGAATCGAATTTGTCACAATTGTGTTAACCAAATTTTGTTGGTTGCGGCGGCAAACATTCTGTTATAGATAAGTGACTTTTTTTACATAAAATTAAAAAAAAAATTTTTTTTTTAATGTTTAATATTTACAGTTTTTGTTGTGGGAACCGAATTTGCCACATTTCAAAAATAAAATTGCTTTAATCAAAAATCTTTAATTTTCTAACGAAATGATTATCCGTTAGTAAGAACCGAATTCCTCACAATTATGTTAACCAAATATTTCTGTTATACTTGGCTTTTTCCAGTGAATTTCTAAAACAAAAATTCTTTTCTTTTCAAAATCTTTAATCTTCACAATTTTTGTTGTAGAAGCCGCATTTGTCACCATTCAAAAATGCTAAATGAATTTTCATATTTATATAATTTAAATAATTTTAATTCTTACAACTAAAAAAATTCGATTCTGAAAACCAAGTTTTTGTCTACTGACAGCTACAATACTCACAACTACTAGAGGTTTCTGTGTACATAAATTTAAGCGCCACTATAAAGTTTTAAAGTTTGAAAGCGTTTTCGTTTTTAAAAACTAGACTTTTAAAGCTTCCTAAATACTTTAGTGCAAGACTAACTAAATGAAAGGCCACATTATAAAAAAAAACTGTGTGATGAATTTCGTAAATCTATGACGTTTTGCTCTATAATTCTTGATTTGAAGCTGTAATCCTCTACATTTTTAAACAAAATTAAAATTGAGCAAATTTTAAAAAAAAAAATCAGAAAATTTTTTTTATATTTTTCAGACAAATATTTTAGATGATTGGACAGCATGTAAAATTCTAGTCGTTTCTTTTAAATGTAAAGTATTTTTAGACTTTTCACGGGCCACAGTCATCTGTGAGTTAGACTTCATTTAAAAAAATTAAAAAAAAAACATCTACAAGTTCATTAAAAAAAGAAATTAAAGCTTTTAGCTGGAATAAAAATATATTTATGAAAGCTTGGTCATGTTTCGATGTCAAAAATGTTAAAAAAAATTTTATTAATTAATTTTTTGGGATCATGCAATTTTATTGACTTTGAGTGTTTGAGTATTTTTTTTTTTTTAAGTTGAACTCTAAATGTCGTATTTCAGTTAAATATAAAGACTCAAAACTAATAATTGCGGTTTAGTGAATGTTATTATTTTACAATTAAACTAGTTATGGTTATTTAAATATCAGAAATTAAAAACAAAGTTTTTATTATTTTTTTTATAATTCTTGTTGCTAGTATTTGTTGTTAATCTTTAAGATTTGAAATGAATTTATTTTATTTTTAATGTTAACATGTTTAGCCAATTTAATTAATTATTTTCATTGATTTATTATTTTCTTGATGTTTATTATTTTTTATTAAAACCTTAAAAAAGAGTTTTTTTAAATAACAACTAAACAAATGGTTTATGCAAAAAAAGAAGAAAAAAAAACAATTAGTTACAGCACCAGCTTAAATGTCTTCTTTTTATTATAACTTTTTTCGTTTGTTTTATTTTGTAAATAAATTTCTTTTGAAAAATTAAACATGTGAATGCAATTTTGTTAAAAGAAAATATTTTATAACACGCAACACGTGTGAAAGGGTTATGCACTGTTGAAGGCAAATGATTTTGCCCAGTTGCACTGGCTAAGAAGAATAAGCTTTTTAACTATAACAAATTGTTAGCAAAAAGTAACAACAATACAAGTTAACTGCACTTTTTCTGTAGACTCTGATTACCTTTATTTTTTTTTTATAAAATTATTTGCATGCTCTTTCACTTCCTTGAAAACGATAACAAAATCTTATCTACAAAGCAAGAATTTTTAAGCATTAACCTCATGAAAAATTTGCTAAGTGTACGCAAGGAAATATTTTTTTTTTTTTTGTAAACTAAACTCACCTCAAGTTGCGTTTTGTAAAATTAAAACAAATAAAATTTAATTGCAATTATTTATTTTAAAAACCTTTTTTTCTCTCTGTGTAAAAAAACCTTAAATAGCACAAGTAATGCATGAAATTTTTATGTTTAAAAATACTTGCACTTTAAAATTATTTATTAATTTGTTTTTTTTTAACATTTTCTTTCATTATGATTTCTAGTTGAATTTATTTTTAAAATTGCTATAGAGAAGGTTTTTTTTAATTATATTTTTTATTAAAAACTATTTTAGGAAAGCTTTTACCTATTTAATTTTCGTTTTATTGCCAAGGAAATTTGACAAATATAAAAAAATAAAATAAAACCGCCCAGAAAACAAAAAATATGCACTCTAAATTTTAGAATAATTAAATTAAAAAAATATTTATGGTTTGAGTTATAAAAATTGCATTTTTCTTTTTGCATAAACCATTGGTTTTTAAAATAAATTAAATTTTTTATTTTAAATATTTTTATATCTTAAAAAAAGTGTTACAAGTCTAGTAATAAAGCCACTCCCCAATAGCTTGTAAATTAATTTCGCAGGGAAAATACTGTTTAAG
Organism: Thelaira solivaga; assembly: GCA_947397855.1. NCBI lineage: Eukaryota > Metazoa > Arthropoda > Insecta > Diptera > Tachinidae > Thelaira > Thelaira solivaga. The sequence continues at coordinate 79,851,263 of OX377611.1, read as the reverse complement.
CACAAAGTAATTGAAAAGTTATAATTAAAATGACATGAGAGTTCACTCACTAAAAGCAATTCAAAATTTAGTATTTAACTTAGAATTACATATCTAGTATTAAAAGGTAAAATTTCCTGAAGAGCTGTATGAGCCACAGGATGCTTTAAAAATATTTTATTTTAGTGTTAGGCATCTGAGTGCTCTTTGAAGCAGACTTATTACGTCCACTCGTCTTAATGGAAAAAAATATTAAAAAGATTTCTGAGGAGCTGTATGAGTAACCTGGAAGCTTTATAAATATTTTACTTTAGTGTCAGGCATCTGAGTGCTACTAGAATTAGGATTATAATTCCCACTCGAGTTTACAAAAGAAAATTTGCTGAAAAGCTTTATGAGCAACATGAAAGCTTTAGAGAAATATTTTATTTTTCTGTAAGGCATCTAAATGCTATTAGAAACAGGACTATAATGCTCACTTGATTTAACAACAATAAAAAATAACATTTTCTTAAGAGCTTTATGAGCAGTATGGAAGCTTCAAAAAAATATTCTACTTCTTTTCTTTACTTCTTCAAATATATATTGACTTTACATTAAAGATTCATTTTCCCGATGACACTTTGAACATTTTTTAATTTGCTGTGGCACTTCGAGTTGGAGAAAAGTCTCAAAAACTTTAATTCGAGTAAACCAGCTTGAAAAACAAATATTATGCAAAGTGCCTAGATATAAGTTTGCGGCTTTTGAAATGATTAAACAAGTTGAGCTGCTTTATTAAGCACTTTATAAGATGCTCTCAAAGTGCTGAAAAGCCAATTAATGCAGTTTTTTCTCAATTACTTTTGTTAACTTAAGACAGCTCTACCAATACATTAAGCAAATGGCTATGTTTCACAATAAAGAAGAAACATATGCTCTCGTATGTTAAGCGAAAAAAAACCATTTTGATTTCGTTTAAGCGAAAGATGAGTCGACAAAACAATGACTCGAATAAAAAAGATGTTAGTGCTTTTATACAAAATCCGATTTCATTATGAAGCACGTATGACTTTCTTTCGCTTAAATTTGCTTTCGAAATTAACAAGCAGGCTGTAAGTGGCTTTATTACTTTTTTTTATTATAATTTAATTTTTTTTCTTTTAATGTTAACCATTTATTTTATTTAATTTTAAGTATTTTTTAATATTTTTCTTTTCATTAATTTTATTTAATTTTTTTTACTTTTCTTTTCATATTCCTAATTTTTGTGTTTAAAATTTTTGGTTTTATTTACCAACTCTAACAAAATTTTTGATGTGATGCTGTTTAATTAAAATATTAAAAACTATATAAAAAAAACTTAAAAAAACCATCATCAACAACAACAACAATCAAAATATAATCATTACCAACCCAACCTTAAAAAAAAACAAATATGGCTTAATGTGGATTACACTGCTACAAAAAATTAAACAACCACTACTTAAACAATCACCTTTTTACACTTTGTCATCTTTACAAAAAAAATTAAACCCATAAAATCTAAAAAAAAATCCTAACCATAAAAATTCATTGCATTGCGAAACAAAAATCGTACCATCGTTCCAATTTTAAATGTATATGTATATAGTACCAGGTGCCCCACCACGTAATATAACGGCCGGTGCAAATAGTCCCACCACTATAGCGGTAAGCTGGTTACCCCCACCTCTAGAACGTTCAAATGGTCGCATTATCTACTATAAAGTGTTCTTTGTTGAAGTGGGTCGTTCGGATAGCGAAGCCACTATAACGACCCTTAATAAAACTGAAATCATTTTGGATGAATTAAAACGTTGGACCGAATATAAAATATGGGTATTGGCTGGCACTTCTGTAGGTGATGGACCACGTTCACATCCCATTATAGTGCGTACTCATGAAGATGGTATGTATGAATTTAAGTTGAAAACAAAAGCAAACAAAACATATTTATTTATTTTTTTTTATTTTTTCCAAAACCAAAAAAAAATTAAAAATTTTTTAGTTACTTGAAAATACATTTTTTATTTCTGCTATTAAATTTTATTTTTAATTTTATTATGGTAAAAACTATTTAATAAAATGGTTTAACGCCATTAATTAACCAACTTTTTGAATTTTGATTATTGTTCCGCCCACATGTAAGCTGCCTAAAATAAAAAATAATTTTTGGATACTTTTTTTTTTTTTACCAAAAACTATATTTTTTTCTATTTACTATCTTAAAAAAAACAGCAGGATTTAAAACAAGCGCCATTAATTAATTAACAAATGTTGGCAATAAAATTTTTGAAGCCAATTTTTAAAAACATTTTATTTAAATATAATAAAAATTATGTATGTGTTTTTTATAAGATTTTTTTATTGAGTTTTTTAGTACAAGAATTATATATTTTTTTTAGTTGCTTATTTATTTTTAAGTTAAAAAAAAGGAATCTAAACATTAAAACGAACCAAAAAAAACAGGTTTTTGAAATGACTTCTAAAAATAAGTTTTTTCTCTGAATTCTAGTGAAAATTTAATCCATATTGAATTTTGAAAAATCAATTTTTAGTTTGTTATTTAGGGAGTGCAAATATTAAGTTGCTGTGTGGCGAATTTGGGCCATCTAAGGCATTTTTAAAACTATACTCTTCACTCTCTTACATTTACATTTTCAAACAAAATTAGTTAAGTTTTCAAAAAGCTATAGCACTACTCAAAATGGCAATGATTGACAATCCATTTGATATTCAGTGCTCTAAAATATAAACTGCTTAATTGAATGTAGACAGACACCCTGCAAAAGGTAGGGTCGCGGCTGTCACAGCGACATCTGTCTTACAATCTAAAAACATAAAATCGAGAGTCCAGGGGGGTTATTATGTATTTCAACTCGAACCGAAAAGGCTTTCAAAGACAATTTTCAATTTGAAAAGAAAAACTAATTATGTAGAAAATTCCAGGAATAAAACTAAAATTACCCTCTGCTCTGCTGGATTTTCGAAAGCTTTTTCTTTCGAATTGAAAATTCTTTTCGAAAGCCATTTCGTTTCGAATCGAAATACATAATTAATCTCGCAGCTATAGTGAGAATGCTCTGGCTTAGGCTGGATAACAATCGCAACAGAGATTTAAAGGGGATCTGAAGAACCCACGCTGGGCCCAAAATCGCGTTGCAATATCAGCAACATACGTGGTCATTTTGACACCATTCCGTTATCCATTTTATTAACAACAAGTGTAAGGCAATTTAGAAAATTTAGAAAGAAAAAGCTACGATTTAACTTGTTTGACAACGCACGTTAACAACTTGTGGAATTGGCAACAACTTTCCAACTTATTAACAAATTTTTTCAAATTGACAACGCATGTTGTTATTTTAACAACAGTTTGACACCAAATAGTGTTATTTTGACTCCAGATGTTATAGATTCATCACCAGTATGGTCTCAACTTGATAAAATTTGTTTTCAATTCTGCAACGCTATGATGTTAATAATGCTTTGTTAAAATGACACCATGCTTTCTCAAAGTAAGCATAAACATGGTTTATACACTATTAAAATCGTCCGTTGGTGGTGATTTTTTCTGTGGGTACAATTAAGTAATATGGGCGGACTACTCCAGTTTTGCCAAACCAAGGCAGAATAATAGGTTTGCCATCAAATGACTGTAGACTGTAGAAATTTTCAGGGCAAGGAAAAGGAAAAAAACTCTTGAACACCTTTTTTTTCCCTTTACCCTGTATTTTTTCTTTAGTGAACAAATTTTCGTTTATAGTTTGCTGCGTTTACCGCAGCAACGTTTTCAATGCAAAATAAGTTTTCAAAGCTTTCATTGGAAAATAATGTTTTATTTAGATTTCTTTTTCTATATTTAAAATTTTTTATTTATATATAATTAATTAATATTTTTTTTTTTTTAATTTATTTTTTTTTATTTCTTTAAATTTATTTTTTCTTTATAAAAAGTTGCCACTCGCATTTTTGTTTTAAAATAATAATTTTTTTGTTCATCCTAAAATTTTTTTATTTAATAATTTTTTTATATAGAAAAATTAAAAAAACCACTTAGGAAAAATTGGCACCTGATATTTGCATATTTTTTGGTCAGTATTACGCAATTTAGGGCTTGATTTTAATTTTTTTAATTACATTTTTTTTATTATAAATTTTTAAAGCACTTAAAAACAAAGTTGTTTGTATGCTTTCTTATTAATAAAAAATTTTTTAATTTTCTTTTCTTATTAAATGGAAATTGTTTTGTAAAACCACTGCACCAAATCGTATATAAAAAAAGAAATTTTGTGCAAATTTTTGTATAGCACCAAATTTATTTATATATATTTTTTTAAACACTTTAAAATAAAACATCTTTTAATAAATTAGTTTTAATTTAACACAATTTTTTTTAATACCAAACATCATTGTTGCTATTTTGTAACTAAAGTAATTTTATTCAATGTATTATAGAGCACTCAACACCCACTTTAAAAATAATTAATTAATATTATTAAATTTTTAAAACACATTTTTGCTGTAAACACTCTCACAATTTTAAAGCATGTTTTTCTTATAAAGAAAAAACTTAAATAAAATAAAATCAAATGCATGAATTATTTTAAGTACGAGTAAGATAAGATAAAAAATTATTAATATTTATTTAGAATTAATTAATAAAATGCCAATAGAATCTTTTTGAAGCAGAAATCAAGTAAAAGTATAGGGACCATTAATCGTTATTTCCAGATGCAATATATCGCATAAATAACATCCGTACAAAATACTTAATCTTATTTTGAGTGCCGTTGTCATAGTCGGATTTAAAACAAATATGACAACGCCACTCATAATAAGGCCTATTGTGAAAATAAAATTTTTATTCCAACAAGCACCAAAAAATTTATTTAATAGCAAAAATTTAGAAAATAAAAAAAAACCAAATACTTATTATAAGCCTCTAGTGGAAATAACATGTGAAATATTTTTCCCCCTGAGATTTTTTATTTACCTCGAAGTGCAAAATGAAACTCCCATGAAATTTTTATAAGCTGTCTGTATGAAAAAATGTTTAATTTGAAACAAACAAATTTCGTAAAATAATGTTTAGAATTGCAACAATATTGTTATTACGGCAGAAAGAAAATAAGTACCGATGTTTACGCATTTCATCTAACCCCTTGGAGTTGCCTGATACCCATCCTGTAGGTGACAAATTTAATAAATAAATTTTCCTTAAATCAATTTAAATTAATTTTATAGAGTTATTAAAGAAACGTTTTCTTATTAACTCTCTAACGTCTTTTAAAAAATCATTTGGTATTGCAACGCTAGTCAAGCTTGAAAAATTTTTTTTAAAGGGATGACGCCAAAATTTGATATGGGACAATCAACATTCTGCGAAATGCTTTCAAAAATATCCGGATAACTTATCCGGACGAGACTTCCCTTTGCTCTTATCATTAATAAATTATTTGAGTTTTTGTACAAAGAAAGTTTTCCGATTTAAGGAGTTCTTTTTACCAAAAACTAAAATTTTCCTTGGAAAAAATAATTTGAAAATATTAATGATTCGGCTGATTCATGGTACCCACATCAATAGTGTTGCCCCAAATTAAAGAAATTTGCCAGCAAAAATTAAGTGCAAATTTGCTGGGGAAAAATTATTTAAGACAAGTGAGAATTTTTTTTAAGTAAACATGATTCTCAATTGAATTACTTAAAAAATTTATTTTTCATTGAAGTTTTGTGAAATTGCAAATTGAAAAATTGACTGATCCTCGTAATTTTTTATGAAAAAAAAAAATATTTATTAGTTTTATTAAAACGGCTAGGCTTGAGATTGGATAATAATTACAGGGCAAAAAATTTAATGGACTTAAAAAGGAATATATATGCTTATAAAACATGCGTTTAAAAATAAAAAATATGCACTAATGTCAAAACATAAATTTTTTTTTTATTTAAATTCTGGTTAATAAATAATCGGAAAATTATTTTTAAAAATTTTTTTACATCAAATGAACAATTCAAGATAAAATTTTAATTATACTAAACTAAAAGTCTATTAGGATTTTGGACAAGAAAATCCCCAAAAATTGCTTTTTATATTTGACACAGCTGGCAACACTTATTAATAATCAGGGTAGGTATAATTGAACAGGCAACCTGAATAACAGGTCTAGCTTGACTTCTCTCATACAGTCTCTTTCTAATACTGAAATAGAGATAAAGCAGAAGACATATAAAAAAAAGGTAAGAAGAAAAGGGACAAATCGAGAGTGATCAAATCATTTTGTTTATGTAAAATGTGAGAGAAATTTGTGTATACACAAAACAGTCTAAGACAAAGAAAAACAAATTTCCACATTTCCATCTCACACCAGAAAAAATGTGTGTATTTTGTTTACAATCCACTTACAACCACCAGGTCTCTTTCTAATACCGAAATAGAGATAAAGAAGAAAATGTAATAATGCCCACCCCAGGTAGCAATACAGTTCTGCGCTGTTGTTGTTTACTACAAATAGAAGTAACTACTTCTATTGATTTATACTTCAAACATTTTCATTTTGTGACTTCTTCTCATTGTAAAAACATTAAATTCATCTGTACTTTTTTTGGTTAATTTGTTTGAAAGAAAAAAATTTTTTTTAATTAAAAAAATGTCTGCAGATTATCAGCTTATTAATGGATTGGCCTACACTGAAGACAATTTTCTAATCCAAAACTTAGAAATCACCCAAGACATGTATTGTCCTCAATATAATATACTTTACGTACTTCAGGTCTTCTTTCAAATATATGATCCAAGTAGTCGTGTACGCCCCATAACAAAAGACATTTTGCGTATCATGTACAAAGTAGATTTTTCCAGTGCAGAAATTGCTACAAAAATTTTACTAGAATATCAACAAGGATTTAGGATGAAAACAATAAATTTCAAACTAAAACCATGCGACAGCCTTTATCAGCCAGATGGTGAGAAACTTGTCAAACAATTTGATGCAATGCTTGCACCTCTACCATCAATTACTGAAAACATCAGCAGCAACTCCAGCACCTCAAGCAGCTCAGCAACAGATCAGGAGCCTTTAATTTTTACATTGTATGATGATTGTCTAGTGCACATTTGCCAATATTTAAGTGCAAATGATCAAATTAATTGTGTTCTTGCATGTCAACGGTTTTATCATATAATGGTATTGGTTTCCAAAACTATATATGCAGTGGTCGATGTTCCAGCCGTTTTTACAAGGTGGTCATTATTGAGGACCAAGTTGTTTTTCCAAATTATGGGACCGCAAATTCAAAATTTACACATTAACCAGCATCTCATTCAACTAGATTTGGATAAATACGTTACCAATGTTAAAAAGCTTACAGTGAATTTTGTACGATATAATAATATTTTTTTGCTAAGACTGCTGGCAAACATGCCCCATTTGCGGGAATTGAAATTGCAACAGTGTGGTGGTGAGATAAATGATGCTCTCATTCAAAATTTAAAATTTTTACCGAGTTTAAAAATTCTACATATTTTACATTGTGGTTCTATACAATTAAAAACCATACACTTGCTTACTGATTTGGAAGAATTAACAATTAATGAATTCGGAAGATTCAATTTTATGTATCTAGGCCATATTTTTACAAATTTGAAAAACTTACGTTATTTAGAAATTAGTGATCGACATTCATTTAATTTTTTGGATACCCAAGATTACAAATGTATTGCCGAGAACTTGCAACAACTTAAAGTTCTTAAAATAAACTGGTGTAGAGGAGAATTAAGCTGGCTAGCTCAACTTGAGCAACTAAAGGAATTACAAATTGAAATTGCAATTGAAAATCTGCCAATGAACTTTGCCTATCAGCTTATCAACTTTATGAACGATCGATTAGAAAAATTTAAAATTATTATGCATGATGGCATTCTTGATACGGCTGAAGCTTACGAAGTGGCTAAATTGACAAAATTAAAATATTTATATTTAGAAGATGCTGATATAGCCCACGATGGAGTATTAACTATACTATCAGAGTTATATGACTTGGAAGAATTTAATTTAAGTAACAGTAATTACTATATTAGCCATGAAAGTGTCTTAGAACTTTTAAAAAATTTTATGAAACTGAAACGATTCAAAATCACATACTGGCCTACTCCGTTTGCAAGTGGTTTTTTGACTAAAATAATAAAGTTGTTGCAGGAACAACAAGGTCGTCGCTCACATTGTTTACATATGGAAATATTTGATTTAAATTCTGTTTTATGGGAGGAGTATTGTGCAATACCCAAATGTTCAGAAATACTTAAAATAAATTATACTAGAGATGGTTTAAATTTCTATTCAAGTATTTAAATAAAAAAAAATAATTTTAGTCAATATTATTAATTTTCCAATATTTCGACTTCCTTTTGAATGTCTTCTTCAGGGAAATTTATTTTTAAAAGAAAGTCGAAATATTGGAAAATTAAAATAAAAACAATTTTTTCATTGAGATCTTAAGCTTGATTAATATTAACTAATAATAAATTTATAAGATGGAATAATTGACTAAAATTTTAATAAAAAATAATTTTAAGAGAAAAAAAAATTAAATTAATTTTTTTTTTTGTTAAAAAAAAATCGGCTGTGGCGAGTCTTATATTACCCTTCACTGCTTTAGCAAAATATTCATAATTTTCACTTTCTACAATAAAAAAAAAAACTACAAAAAATTATATAATTGAAATGGCTGGTTAATAAAGCTTGAGTTCGAATTATTGAAGCGAAATATCAATATAAAAATATATTTTTATAATACGACCTCAAGCTTAATAAACTGGCCGTTTTATTTTATTTATTTATTAATTCTCTTAAATTGTAATAATAAATTATAAGGCAAGAGAGAAAAAAAGACGGAGAGAGCAATGAATTCTTAGGCGGTTTTCATAAAAAAAAGTCAAATTAACTTACAAATAGAAAATAGTTTTCTTTCAATATTGATCTTTTTTTTTATCTTAAAATAAATTTAGTTGTTAGTTTATATTTGACCTTTTTCTTTGTAATTAATATGGCTATTTTATTAAGCTTGAGGTCTTATTTTATAAATTTATTTTTATATCGATATTTCGCTCCAACTTGCGCAGCTTCTTCACTATTAAATTATAAAATAGCCCTATCTATTTCTTAAAATAATTAATTAATTTCAAATCAAATAGGTAAAATTAAGGAGTTTTAAGAAAAAAATCGTATTTTTAAAAGCAGAAACTCAATTTTTAAAATAATAAAAAAGAAATGCTAAGAAAAATGTCTTATAGGAATATAAAATAATTTGGAATTTTTTTTTAAACAAACATATTTAATTAAATATTTAATATCAATAAAGAACTTCTAATTAACGGAAATAATCAAAAAAATCTCTTTCATTAAGAAGTCTGCATTCGTAATGCTACTACACTCAAGACATTTACAAAGGCACACAAGTTTTTATAACAACGACTGTCTGGTTTCATGTTTGTGTGCACCAATATTACGCACATGTACAGCTTAAAAATTTTAATTAAAAAATTAATGAAAATCTTAACTTTTGGTAGAACCGATTGCTCTTATTTTTTTTTTTTTTATATTATGACTGTAATTTGTAATAAAACTGCTTGTAAAGCTTTTTCCGCTTTGTAATTTAGCAGAAATTAATAAAAATCTAGTATTTTAAATATTTCTCGGCCATTTGTGAAGCGATTTCTCTCATTTTTTGCCCAGATATTACTAATGTCATTTCAGACAAAACTGTATATTAGGATTTTTTTTTTGTTTACTTTGCACTTTAAACAAAATACGCCAAAAAAAACCCATTCAGAAAATTAAAAAAAAAATTGAAGTAGGCGCGGTTTTTGACACATATTTCTGCCATTTATGAATCGATTCGGTTGAATTTTAATAGCAATTGTAACACAGAAACAAGTTATACAAAAATACATATCAAAAAATCTTACATTTTTAATTTTATAAAAATAAATTTCCCTGAGGAAGACCTTCCAAAGAAAGTCGAAGTACCGGAAAATTTAAATATAAACAATTTAAAAGATCGAATAATTTAATAAAATTATTTTTTTAAAGGTTTTTGCCAGCCTTTAGTGACTAAGTTTATATCTTTTCTTTCTATGTATCAGTGAATGAAAAATACAAGTTAGATTTTTAATTATTCTAACCAGAAATAGTGCTCTCATATAGTCTCCTTGTGGTACCTACATATAGCAAAAAAAAGATATAAACAAGTAGAAAAACGAAAGTATAAAAGATATGAAGTCTCTGTCACTTAATAATGAAACCAACTGCAACACCTCACGCAGCAAAGCAATTATGTGTTGTGCTGCTACTGTTAAAGCACAGAGAATTAAAAATAAAGCAACAAATTGGTGTCTGCTTTACATAGAAGGCACGAATTTTAAAGTGCAGGGTATAAAAGATTCGTTAATGCCGAGTTATTTTTTTTTTTTTAATATTCTCATTTTAAAGCTGCCATAAATACAAATAAATTTACTAATACCTTCATAAGCAAATATTTGCCTGTAAATAGTATTTATTTACGTGCAACATATTATGTGCTCACGTACTCTTGTTTAAAGTTATTTAAATGTATTTATTAAAAAAAACTTGGAGCTTTTTACTGTTTGATTTTTTTTTTATATAAAATGGTATTCAAATAAATAAATTCATTTAATAAAATATGAAAAAGTAATTCAAAGTAACTCTGCAAGTTTATTCATTATGGGCTATGATCGCATCGCGACTTTTAAGATCTATTGTGCTGCTGCAAGTTTTATAGTAGAATAGCAAAAACTAGAAAACTTATTAGTTTATTCCTCTGGCGGTTATGTAACAAATGCTAGCAATAAAAAGAGGAGTGGCCAACATAAACCTTTTGGGACTCTATACTCAACTTACAAATTCTTCCCGAGTCTAGTAGTCATTAAGAACTCAAAGACTTCTTTAACTTTAACGGCGATTATGGGTATTACTGCCCTAAGTAACGAAAACGGGTAAAAATCAGACCACTACAGTGACACACTATGTATTTTGCAGTTACATTTTTAAAGCCTTAGATGCAAATAAAATTATTTTGTAATTTACTAATGAAGTAAGAATAAAAAAACAAACAAAGCTACCCTGCATTAGTACAGTTGACAAAACAATTACACTTCAGCAGTTGTTTCAATTTCAACATAGCTTAGCGGAGTTGTATGTAAACCGTAACATGTTTTAACTTCTCTTTCAAAACCAGTTGGAAATTTTATCTATAGCCCAGTGTTTCTTTTCTAAAATTTCTCTTAAGAAAATTTTCCCTTTTTTTAACCCCTGTGCTAAATATGAGCCTGTTCGAAATATTTTAATTTAATTTTATTATAAAAAACTAAAGTTTTTTTATTTTTCTATTTATTTAACTTTTTTTTATTTTGTTTAATTTTTAAATAACACATTTTTTTAATCCCTTTTAGTGTGTTACATGAACTAAACTGAACAAAATGTAAAGCAAATAATAATGTAAATCCTTTGAGATTTAAATTAATAAAATATAAATACATTTAAATAAGGGAATCAAATAATTGCATTTAATATTTACTTATAGCTGATATAAAAATATTAAAACAAACAAGGAAGGCTGTTGCAAAAAAATATATAAAAACAAAATAATACAAAAGCGGATAATGTTGAGGGATTTAAAAGCATAAATCAAATAATATAAAAAAAAACAGAAAACAGAAAACAATTTAATTGTAAATTTTTAAGTGTGGAAATATTAAATATACAATTTGTAGTCTTTATTAGCAAATATTAATATACGAGTATAACAGTTTTATTACTAAGGCAGCCTAGCAATGGCTTTTGGTTACTCATTGAGTAAAAGCACTACCTCAAATGTTTTTACTTTTGACTTTAGTCAGTCAACTTAAACTTATTTAATTATTTATGTCTTTGGATGAGTATATAGAAATTGATTCTTTTAATTTTGTTTTTATTATAAGGTTCTAATGGCATTTGTTTTTTTTAAGTGTTAAAACATCAAAAAATGATTTTTAATTTTTAAAGTTTTTAAAACAAACAGCTGCTAGGTATTGTTTATAAATATTAATTTCATTTATCATTTCAAAAAATCATAAGAACATTTATTTTTTTTAAAAGGTAAAAACAAATGAAAATCTTTTAATTTTTTTGTTGAAACTCTTTTTCTTTTGCAGTCAATTCTATACATTTTATAATTTAATCATATTTCTTTAGCGAAAAAAAAGTATCTCTCTTTAAAATAAGCTTCTTAAATTTTGAGCACAATTAAATCTCTAAGTTTTCTTTTACATATAAGCTACTCACACCTAAAAGCACTGACGTAAAGCACTTTGTATGTATTTGTATATATAAATTTACAACTTAAGTTGTAAGCATCTTATGGATTATGTTAGTTTTTAAGTTCAACACATTAGCACCTAGCGCCTTCTCCCCTACTTTTTCTTTTTTTTCACTTAACTGTGATCGTTTACACGTTTAGTGGCACATACACTTCTCCTTAATATACTTTTCAGCACAAGCCCATAGATGTGTGTATGTGTTAGAGCCGTATGTTTGTGTGTAAATTGTCAGAAAAGTATATACGTTTGTAGCAAATATTTTTATGCAATTTAATATACATTTTTTTAACCAAATTTTTCAAAATGAAAAATATATAAAAATTAATTAAAACAGTTTGAGGGATATAATTAAAAAAAAGTTTTAGCTGTTTTGTTGGAAATTTCCATTTAAATTGTATTGAATTGTCGGATTCCACAGAAAAAAAAATTATACATTAATTAAAAAAGTGTAGTTAAAAAAATTGTCATACTGATTAAATTTTTAATTGAATTTAATAAAATTTTTAATTAAATCAATTAAATATTTTAATTAAAGTAATTATATATTTTAGCCAAATCATTTAAATTTTTTATTAAATTACAAAATTAAATATTTTAATGAATTCAATTAAATTTTTCATTGAATTTAATTTATTTTAATTAAATTTTTAATTAAATCAATTAAAATTTTTCATTGAATTAAATTAATTTAAATAAAATTTTAATGCAATCGATTACATATTTTAATAAAATCAATTAAATATTTTAATAAAATCTTTTAAATTTTTAATTACATTAATTAGCCTTTTACTAAAAAGTTTAATATTTTAAATAATTAAATCAATTAAATTTTTTATTGAATTACATATTTTCATTAAATCGATTAAATATTTTAGCGAAATTAATTAAATATATCAATTAAATCAATTAAAATTTTTCATTGAATTAAATTTATTTAAACAAATATTTAATAAAATCAATTAAATTTTTAATTAAATTAATTAACCTTTTAATAAAAAAAATTTAATATTTTAATTAAATCAAATAAATTTTTAGTTGATGAAGGTATGAGTTTAATCAATATAAAATTTTTTGTATTCAAATTGTTACCTTTGTTGTAGCCAACACAGCTAAGTAGAAAAATCTTTGCATTAATAGCAAATGGAACTTGAAAATCTGTTGTGAAAATTGTGATATTATGAAGAATTAAGATTCTTTTTCATTTTTGCTTATCAGTTTTTAACAAAACAATTTTTTGTGACATTGTTATTTAAAGTAAGTAACAGCCAGAAAATTAAAGAAATTGTTTTTTTCAAGAATTGTTTCTTATATCAATCAATGGAAAATATTACTAGCTTTAATTGAGGCTTACAAAAAATTAAATAAAAAAATTTCTATTATTTTTGATTTTTTTTAACTTTAACTTGTCACAAAGTTAAATGATATTAATTTCTATTTTTAAATTTAATTTAAAGAAAATAATGTTTAAGCTAAATCTTAATACGCACGTATGACTGTATGTGGCTTTAAGTATGTGTGTGTGTGTGTTTTCTTTACTAGGTTCACAAAAAGATTAAATGCAAATGATGTATATAGTTACAGGTGAAAGTGTGTTTTATTGCTTCTAAAAGCAATATGTCATTTTGTGCTTAAAATTTAATAAAGAATAAAATCTTCTTTATTAAGATGATAACATGACTCGATTACATAAAAATAAAAGAAAAATATGATGATACAATAAACACTTAACTAACAGGTTTTTTTGTATTTGTATTTGTCTAAAAGCTGTGTAGCAGAAGAAAATTTTTTATAAAAATAAAAACTAGTTGCAGCAAATGATAAGGCTATGCTATGCGACTCTGACAAATGAACACAAAAGTGTCTTAATTAAAAACAAAACAAATAGGATTTCTTGCTTTAATAATTTCTAGCTAAACATGAAAACCTTTTTAGTTTTTTCCTCCATACCAGAGTTCATATGCCATCTTATATATAAAACGACTAGAGCACTAGAGTACATCACTTTAAATAAGAAAAAAAATATTACACAACTTGACTAAAATAATGAATAAAGTGTTTTTATTTTAATTTTTTTTTATTAAATGTGTTGACAACATGGCACACATGCACAGGAGTATGTGTACATCACAGCGATGTGCTTGATTTATATGACGTGAAACATTTATACGTAACGTATGATACATCTTGTTTTAATGTTTAAGTACAAGTTGAAAGGATAAAGTCACTTTTTATTTAATGCAGAGCAAACAAAATATAATGGTTTGTTTGGTAATTAATAGAAAAATTATTATCGGTATTAAGCACTGAAAAATGCAGCTCTTCAAAAGTAGCACATTTTTAAAAATTTTAATTTTTTTAAATTTTTAAAAAAAAGTTTATAATATTTAGGATGAGAAAAATTGGTGAATGAAAAAAAAAACATTCATGCAATAAGTAGAACAAAAATTTGGTTTCACATTTTTTAATTCTACAGAACAGTAAGTTATAATTTAAAATTTATAATTATTCAAGAGTCCTGATCCTGCGATCGTGATGAAAACAACGCCAGTCATGTGTCGACTACTTCAGTTTTTAAATTTTAAATTAAACGTTTTGTAGGTGATTTACAGTTAAAAAAAAAAACTGCCTGAAATCCAGTTTTGTGGAGCTTTTATACATAAACTTATCACTTTAGCGTGCAAATAAATTATTTTCGGATTGTTTTTACACTTTTCGTATTTAGATACACTTCATTTCAATAATTCTGTTCACGAGCAGCACTTCAAATAAAAGCAAACGGTAGAAAGCAAAATTTGAAGCATACTTTCAGGCATATTTATAGCAGTAGCAATTTTTTATGTATTTTGTTTACTAAAAAGAATATGTGTGTGCGTAATACGTGTTGCTGCAGTAAATATTTAACTAATAAAAGGTATTCATTTCTAGGTTTCACATAGTTGAGAGTAGTTAATAATTAAATATTTTTTTTATTATAAAAAATTAAAAATAAATATGTAATAATTTCTATTTGGAATTTAAAAGTTTAACAAAATATTAATCTTTATTTATGCTTAATTCCAGAAATATTAATATTCATTAATGGCATTTAAATGTAAAAGAGAAGAGAAGAATAAAAATAGAATATATAGTTTTCGATATTAAAATGCTGGTTGGGAAATTTATTTATTTATTCAGTTCAATGCTTACTGAGTTTTTTGTTTGAATATTTGAATCTTTTTGTAACTATTGATTAATAATTCTTATTTAGTCAATTGCTTTCACAATATAAAGGTTCTAATGTTTGCAAGAAACGTTGGGAGTAACCTACTGAGGATTCAGAGTAGCGTCTGATGAAATGGTCCCCTTCAGTACTTATTGTACTGAATAAATAACTCATGAGAATATCATGAGTAAAAGAATAAATTTTAAACCCAACACAATTTCTAGAATTAAGCACAAATAAAGATAAATAAATTTATAAACTGAATAATTATGTTTGAGGGTTTCTTTTCCACAAAAAAAAATTGAAATTAATTAAATTTCTGGATCAGTTTATCGATTGTAACTAAACTTAAATTGTGTAGCCACATGCCAAATTAGTATTACAGAAAGCAACTGTGCAACTAAAACCTGTCATTTTCAGTTTCTACTTGAAACATTTTCGGCAATTAATTTTTTGCAAATGCTGTAATTTGTTAAAATAGTTAAAATTACTAACAAACAGCAATTAGAGAGGCCTTTATATAGTAAGTGGGCGTAATAGTGGGCACCAAATTTTAGAAAAATCCAGTAGAACTATATGGCCACTTTTCTTGCAGTATAAAGATTATTGTTATTGTTAAAACAAACCAGCAAACAGAGAAGAAATTTTTAACTCATTTAAAAAAAACTTGAAGTATATGAAATTAAATTTGAATTTATTTGTTTGCAAAGACTTAGTATCCATTGTATTTTAGAACAGCATTTCCACATAATTTTATAATGCGTATTTAAAGCCTTTAATTTCTCATTATGTTTTCCACTGTGTGCAATTTAAAGCCATACAAACTTTTTTAGAGTATTTCAGCGAGCTTTGTTTAAACTTAAGAATTATAATTCTTTTTTCCCATTTAATTTCAGATTAATTTCATACTTTACATTAAACGTTTTGTTCATTATAAGTACACACATGTCTGGCCTTCGCCTAAAATTTTGCTGTTCATTTTGTATTTCCCCCTCCCCCCTACTTTATTTTGCTCTTAATTTTAAGCCAAACCAAATAAAAGCACAAACTTTAGCTACAATTCGTAATGCCAGTGCAATAAAATACACAATGTTAAGTGCACTTTACTCTTTATAAATTGTTATTTACTGTACACATTTTGTTTGTATGTACTTTTTTGCACCTTATGTACATTTATGTACTTGAACACAAAGAAAATAAAAAGGAAACAAGGAATAAAAAAAAAACAATAAAAATTAAAGTTAAAAAATACCACAGAGAGAGAGAGAACGAGTGTGAAAATTAGTAAGTGTGAGTGTAGCAAAGGGGGACTGGCTTTCTTTTGTAACATTTTATATGCATGCAGTCGTATAAAATGCCACTTCTTATAATTGTTGTATTTATTATAATGAAAAGTTTTTCTTTTTTGTTTAAGTGTATGTATGATGAAATTGTTTTGTTGCCTTTGCAAATGATGAATTGTTTCATTTTCTTTTTTTAAGAAAGAGAAATTTAATTTCGGAATTATTTTGTGAATGCTGATGTCAAAGGTGGAGGCCACAAAATCTCATATACAAATAAAACCTACCTGAGTTTTTGTTAAGCTACTTTTACAAGTATGTAACAATAAAAAAATTATTTTTGATACATTTTCATAATGAATGCTGGTGAAAAGCTAAGTAAATAAGTTTTTAGATTTTTTTCTTTTGTAGTTTTCAAGTAGAAAATTTTTTAATTTTCAAGAAGGAAAAGTAATGAAAACAAAAAAAAAATTGCGCTTAAGAAATTTTTACTAAGCAGAGTTTTAAAAACGTTGGACATTAAAATTTTAACTGAACTGCCGGGTTACTAAGTTACTAAAAGCGTTTTTAATTTTTTTAAACCCATTAGCTTTTATTATGTTCATTCAAAATTCAATTGAATTTTTGTATGGTTACAAATTCTTAACTTACAATACAAATTCAGCCTTATTACAAGTGTCGTTGTCGTAGTTAAATTTGCGACATATTTCCGGCGTTGCCACAAATTACTGTTTTCGTCACGACAACGACAATATTTTATTTATTAAAAAAAAACAATACTTTTTTAGTTATCCAGGTAAAAGCAATTTTTTATTGCATATAGATTCCAAGGAAAACTACTATGAAAACAAATTAAAATTACTTTTTCACCAAAAGTTTTTTTAATTATTTTGAAAGCCTTCAGTGGCTCAGCTAAACTATTTTCTTCTTATCACTGAACAAAGAATCCTTCCTCTCATATAATAACATAAGAGATAAAGAACAAGATGTAAAAAAATTTAAGAAAAGGAAAGAATAAAAGAGTGAAACATATAAGGTCTCTGTCACACAAGCATAATGCAGTTTTGACTTGCTACTGCTAACGTGCAGAGAATTTTATAAAATAAATATTTTCATTTAGTAACTTCTCATTGTGAAAAATATAAAAAAATGTGTGCAAATTATCAGCTTGTTAATCCAAAACTTAGAAATCAGCCAAGACACTTATTGTCCTGAATATGATATACCTAACATACTTGAGACCTTCTTTCAAATATATGATCTTTTATTTAAAAAAATATTTGTTTAATGTCACCGTGTCTAATTTATGTTTTGCTTATCACTGTATTTAGAATACAAATAAGATGTTTAATTCTTTTAAACAAAATGAGAGTTTTTTAAAAATTATATAATTATTTTTTTTTTTTATATTTTAAAAATTAATGTAGATTTTAAAGTCAATTTTTCATACAATTTTTCATAAATTTTACTTTAAAGTCTACATCAACTTTTTTTTTATAAGAGTTTATATTGCAGGAAAAATAGTTTTGTTTAAAAAGGTTTTATTCAGTAATTTTTCTATGAGAAAAAAAAAATTTTTCATTAGTACTTAATTTAATTAAACATCAAATTAAATAATAATTTTTTTGTTTAACTTGTTGAATTTTTTTTTTTTTTTACTTTAGACTAAATTAAATTGAAATTTAATTTTTAAACAAAAACTTATTCTCATTTTAGCATAAATTCTATTGAATTAATAAAAGAAAAATATATTTTTTTACAAACAAAAAAAAAATTAATGCACGAGATATGGAATTTAATGATGTGCTTTGTGCAAAAAAATTTCCTGATGATGATGATGATAATCAGTTTTTACACAACTCTATATGTCAATTTTACATGTCAAACATACAATAGACAATGTTAAATAATGACACATGTACAAAACAAACAGACCATGAAAGCAGAAACAGAGATGGAAATCTAAAGAGATAAAACATTTTTTTTTTTTGTAAGAGAATTAAGGCGTGGAGAACGGGGGAAGAAGGATTAATGTTTCTTACAAACTGAGAGAGTTAAAATTATTTACATTTTCTTGCTAAATGCATGCCCTTGTTATGCTGCATACATTTAAACTACAAACAATGTCAATTTTTGTGTGTGTATGTAATGTTCGCATACACAAGTATGTAGAAAAAGTATTACAAAAATACATGCAGTAAAATTATTATTTTTTATAAAGAAAAATTTCAATGAATTCCATGCTGTATGAATTAAAGGTACTTTATATACGAAAATGGTCTGAAAATTTTATTAAAAAAAATTTTTTTTTTAATTTTTATAAAAAAAATTTAGTTTTCTTAAATAATTTAAAAAAAAAATTGTTAAATGCGTTAAATAAATTTAATGTTTAATATAATTACTCATTCCGTTTCGCGATTGCGGAAAGCATTGTTTGTGCGGAAGCAAAATTTGCAATTATGCATTCCGTTGCTGAGGGACACATGATGCTAAGCAATTCAGAAAAGCTTAGGCGAATTGGGAAGGCTTAACGATAGTCCGAAGTGTCTTAGTTAGTAACGTAACCCCACATTTCAGAGTAAAAAGCACCTCTTTTAATGCTATTTCTATTAAACGAGGTATGCCTGTATTTTTAATATAAACTAAATTTTTATATGTTATTATGTATGGCAGTGTTGCAAACCAGCACCATTAAAATCTCAAAAAAAAAAAATTTTTAACTTACGTGAGTAAATAAAGTGTTTCTTGGTGGTCGCCCTCGTTTACTTCAAAGTAAATGTCTGTGTGCGGTGTAAATTCGTCACATTTTTCTTTTCATATTAAGTTTTTACAAATATTTTTTTTTGTAACATTCACAAACGGTTATACATTTCATGAATGCAAAAATATTTTTTTTTTCTATTTGTTAGTTGAAAATAAAAAAAAAAGAGGGATAGTTTTGAAAAGGAAAAATACAGGACAAAAATATATTTAAAACAAAAAAAAAAAAGAAAGAAAACACTAAAAGAAATTTTTAAAAATAATAAAAACGAATTCGATTTTTGAAAATAAAAATCATGGGCCCTTGATCATAGTTACACTGCAGTCGGTATTTTTTAAAAAATGATTTTAAATTCATGAAAGTCAGCTTTTAATATAAGAGTACTTATTTGTGACCCATGCAAATACATGCTTTGGACCAAAAATTAGATTTTAAAAGCTTTTACTTTAAAAAAAAAAATATTTTTTTTTAATATTTAAGTCAATTTTTTTAACGCAATAACCAGAAATGAGCTTCATTATTTCAATCTTAAAATTTATTTTCTTCAAAGTAAATTGAACAGAAATGTCACCACATGCTCAGATGTCAAACCATAAATATCAATACCGATAGTTCTCATGCAGCTAAAAATAAAACCCCTTTTTAGTACTTTTTCGAGTCTGCTTACAATAAACGAGCAATTAAATTGACTAAAAATTGACGGTCGGTTTGTTCATTTCACATTTTTTTTTTTTTCATATTTATAAACTGCTCTTCGATAAAAAATTTTACAGTTTTTCTCAGTGTTAATTTTTTTTTTTACTTTCATTCAAGTGAAACAACTGCTTGTAAAGTAATTAAAGAAAACAACAACAAAACAACTTTTTTTTTTTTGTGACTTTCTGCTCATTAAATATTTTGTTCTTCTAATAAAAGACACAGCAAAAAAAAAAAAAATAAAAGGAACCAGCAGCTCTGCTTTACAGAAAAGTTACTGCTGAAATTAAAATTATTTGCCAACTAAAAATAGAAAAAAACATTTTTTTATATAAAAGAAGACAAGAGTTTAAAAAATATAAATATAAAAAAATTATTAACAACACTTTTGTATTGCCATGTTGAAATAATGTGTGAGTGTGTACAAGGAAGGACTGACTTATTCAATGCATATGCAACTAGGCAGAGACATTCATACGCTACGAATATAAAAACTGGTATTTTCCTTTTGTTGTATTAAAAATTATAATTACGTATTTTTTTTTATTTGTTGCTGCTGCCGTGTTTGTTGTTGTTGTTAATTATTTACGTATTACACGTTGAGACTAGTTAAGCAAAAAATGTGTACATAATTAAGATGAATATGTTAAGTTAATGTCAAATAATGAATGAATGAATGCATATGAAAAAATTGAAGAAAATATTAAGGATAAGGCTGTCATTACACACGCATAATTAAAAATTTCTTTTATTAAAATTATTATTTTTATATTTAATTATAGATGAATATACAGCAGAAGGTTATGGTTTATTTTTTGTTTTAAAAATGTATGGTAAATTTTTAGGGTCAGTTAATAAAATTTAAGCAGAAAAACGTACTTTAAAAATAAAATTTATATTTTTATAAAAAAAAATTTTTTTTAATTTTTAAAACTATTTTTAAAGAAAATAGTATAAATAATATATAAAAAAAAATTTAAGAAAATTATTATTTTACTTTTTTAATAATTTGAATAATTTATAATTATATCCTGAAGAATAAATTTATAAAATAAGACCAATAGCCATTTTAGTTAGGTATAAGTAAACTTTAAAAAAATTGCAAAAATTTAATAAAAATTATTACTAGTTAATTTTTTTTAAAGTGTACTTATACCACCTTCACAGCTCATTTAAAATACACAAACAAAAAATTTGGTGCTACAAAACAATATTTGCTTTAAAGAACTAAAGCTCATAACACAAATGCAGTTGCCAATTAAATTTGTTTTAATTTATTTCATTTTATAAAATAAATTTTTTTTTTGGTCTGTTTAAAGCGAGTGTGCCACAACTTTTTATTTAATTTTTTTTAACACTTTTGTAGTACAAACTTTGAACTTACAGTTTATAGTAATAATAATGTTACATATCAAATTTTTAATCTATAAATATTTGTTCTTTTTTTTCATATCTTTTTTGGCCACTCGCACTCTTTAAAAATAAATGAAATAAAAAAATTGCACACATTTTTTTTGAATTTTGTGTGTGTGTGTGTATGTTTTTTTCTAACTAAATGTACTGTAACTGGATGTTTTTTAAACGAATTTATTTTATATTCCTATATATAAAAAAAAAATAAAATAAAACAAAAAATCCTTTATATATTTGCGATTTAAACAAATTTTTGAACGCAACCCCCAACCTAAATTTTTTAACATGGATGAATAATAATAATGGTTGTTGATAATATAACAAATTATAAAATTTTTGGAAAAATAATAAACTTTAACATATCTATATATATATTTAAAAAATATACATATAAATTAAATGTAGTGAAAAACAGTAAGTATTTTTTCTAAACCCTTCAAACCATCCCCAAAATAAATTTTTTTTGTTCTTTTTTTCAATATATAAAATTAAACCAAATATATATTATATAAAAATTAATGTTAAGCATGATTTTTAGTTGATTGTATTTTTTTTTTAATTTTAAATGCTGTTTAAAAAAAATTAATGAAAAAACTTTTAACAACAAAAAAAAATTTTTTTAAATTTAAAAATTAAAAAAATATTTTATAAATTTTTTTATTGAAAAAAAAAAAAATATTTTTATAAAATTTATTTGTTATCAAACAATTAAATTTTTTTTATAAAAATTTTTTTTTTTATAAAAAAAATTGTTTTTAATTCAAAAACATTAATTTTAATTAAAAAATAATTTAAAAAAAAAAACTAATTTGATTAAAAGAAATTACATTTTTTGTATAATTTTTTTTCAATTTTTTATATTGACAAAAGTACATTTAAAATTCTAATTATTTTAACTTTAAATAAAATTTTTACCTGAATATTTGTAGAACACGAAAAAAAATTTTAACAAGTACCTCCCCATTATTCCTCTTTTTTGTTTGTGTTGTGTTTCTTATTTAGAAAAAGTTAAAAAATCATTTAATTCAAATAAGTTAATTAAAGAAAAACTTCTTCTCTTTTTTTCCTGTTTATAAAAACAAAACAAACAATTATGGTTTTTTTTAATTCCCTGAATATATTTGGATGATATATTTTGCATAACCGAAGAAAAATGTTTTTGAATTTTTGCATACATACTTTCTTTGATTTTTGAATGCTTTTTTTTATCCAAAAAAAAAAAAATATATATTTAAAACTGCAAACTATTTAAATATAAAATAAAATATTTTTCATCCCAGTTTTTTTTTAAGAAACTTTTTTCTTTTTGTTTTAAATAACAAAACAGTTTGCATCAACATATTTTTTTTTAAATTTTGTGTGATGTGATAATGTTTGATTTAGAAGAACTTTTATTTTTATCATTTCAATTATACATAGATTTCATTAATAAATTTAAAACATCTAAGTATCAAATAGCCCATTCATTGTTGGTCCCTCAAGATTGTCAATATCTTATTACCATAAAAAAGTGTTTAATTATAAACTCTAGACTAAGTATATTCACCTTAAAATTAAATTAGGTATTTATGAAATTTAAGTCTTTATTAGATGTACAAAATTGTTGTTAATTTTTTTTTTATTATTTCAAAATTAATTTACAATTAATTTTCCTTTCGCCATGTAGTGCCTGGAGATCCTCAGGAAGTTAAGGCTACTCCACTTAATTCGACTTCAATTCATGTTACCTGGAAACCGCCCTTGGAAAAGGATCGTAATGGCATTATCCGTGGTTATCATATACATGTGCAGGAAGTCAGAGACGAGGTAAGTAACTGTCTATGTCCATAAAGTCGCTATTAAAATTCTTGCTTTCAGGGTAAGGGTTTCTTAAACGAACCTCTTAAGTATGATGTGGTGGATGCCTTGGAATATAATGTCACTGGACTACAACCTGATACTAAATACTCTATACAAGTGGCTGCTTTAACGCGCAAAGGCGATGGCGATCGTAGTCCAGCAGTTATTGTTAAAACACCTGGTGGTGTTCCAGTTAGGCCGACTGTCAGTCTAAAGATAATGGAACGTGATCCGACGGTCTCTATAGAATTGGAATGGGAAAGACCAGCACAAACTTATGGAGAGCTTAGGGGTTATCGTTTGCGTTGGGGTATTAAAGATCAGCCTTTAAAGGAAATGTTAATGGGTCCCCATGAAACTAAGAAGCCATTTAAAGATTTAGAACGTGGTGTAGAATATGAGTTTAGAGTAGCGGGCAGCAATCATATTGGCATTGGACAAGAAACTGTGAAAAACTTCCAAACGCCAGAAGGTATTCCCGGCGGACCACCTTCCAATATTACTGTTAGATTTCAAACACCCGATGTAGTGTGCGTAACATGGGAGCAACCCATTAGAGAACATCGCAATGGCATTATCACACGCTATGATGTACAATTCCACAAAAAAATTGATCACGGTTTAGGCTCAGAAAGAAATATGACCTTGCGCAAGGCAGTTTTTACTAACCTGGAAGAGAATACTGAATATATCTTTAGAGTACGTGCTTATACTAAACAAGGTGCTGGCCCATTTAGTGAGAAAATTTTAGTAGAAACTGAAAGAGACATGGGTCGCGCTCCCATGTCTGTACAAGCTGTGGCTACGTCTGAGCAAACTGCAGAGATATGGTGGGAACCAGTACCCTCTAGAGGAAAACTATTAGGCTATAAAATATTTTATACAATGACAGCTGTAGAGGACCTGGATGAATGGCAAACGAAAACAGTAGGCTTAACCGAGTCTGCCGATTTAATGAATTTAGAAAAGTTTGCTCAATATGCTGTGGCTATAGCTGCTAGATTTAAATCGGGTTTGGGGCGTCTAAGTGAAAAAGTTACTGTTAAGATCAAGCCCGAAGATGTGCCCCTTAATTTAAGAGCCCATGATGTTACCACCCATTCCATGACGTTATCTTGGTCCTCACCCATTAGATTAAATCCCATTAACTATAAAATCTCTTACGATGCCATGAAGGTGTTTGTGGACTCTCAGGGATTTTCTCAAACACAAATTGTGCAAAGACGTGAAATTATTTTAAAGGCTTATGTCAAGACTCATACCATCAATGAGCTCAGTCCATTTACTACCTATAATGTCAATGTCAGCGCTTTGCCTCCAGACTACACCTATAGGCCACCCAATAAGATAACAGTGACAACACAAATGGCAGCGCCCCAGCCTATGGTTAAGCCAGATTTTTATGGTGTGGTAAATGGTGAGGAGATTTTAGTCATTTTGCCTCAAGCTTCTGAAGAATATGGACCCATTTCCCATTATTATTTGGTGGTAGTGCCAGAGGATAAATCAAATTTACACAAAAATCCTGATCAATTTTTAACAGAGGACTTATTGCCGGGCCGCAACAAGCCCGAAAGACCTAATTCACCTTATATAGCGGCTAAATTCCCACAGAGATCTATACCTTTCACATTCCATTTGGGTTCTGGCGATGATTACCACAATTTTACTAATCGCAAACTAGAAAGGGATAAACGTTATCGTATCTTTGTCAGAGCTGTTGTGGATACACCCCAGAAACACTTGTATACCTCATCGCCGTTCTCAGAATTTTTATCTTTGGATATGCGTGAAGCCCCACCTGGTGAACGTCCCCACAGACCTGATCCTAACTGGCCTTCAGAACCAGAAGTATCTGTCAATCGCAATAAAGATGAACCCGGCATGTTGTGGGTGGTACTGCCTGCTTTGGCCGCTTTAACGCTTGTTACCACATTTATTGTTATTTATATTATCAAGCGTAAGAGACAGCCTTGCAAGACACCCGATCAAGCCGCAGTGACCAGACCGTTAATGGCAGCCGATTTAGGAGCTGGGCCTGCACCTAGTGATCCTGTGGATATGAGACGTTTAAATTTTCAAACACCTGGCATGATTTCACACCCACCTATACCCATTTCGGAATTTTCAAATCATGTAGAACGCCTCAAAGCGAATGACAATCAAAAATTCTCTCAGGAATATGAAAGCATTGAACCGGGCCAACAATTTACCTGGGACAATTCCAATTATGAATATAATAAGCCCAAGAATCGCTATGCCAATGTAACCGCCTATGATCATTCACGTGTAATACTACCACTTATGGATGGAGTTGTGGGATCAGACTATATCAATGCCAATTATTGTGACGGTTATCGCAAGCATAATGCTTATGTGGCCACTCAGGGACCTCTGCAAGAGACTATTGCCGATTTTTGGAGAATGTGTTGGGAATTGAAAACAACTACCATTGTAATGATGACTCGTTTGGAGGAGAGAACACGCATTAAATGTGATCAATATTGGCCTACACGTGGCACTGAAACTTATGGCCAAATTTTTGTAACCATAACTGAGACTCAAGAGCTTTCCACCTACAGCATAAGAACCTTCCAAATTGTACGTCAGGGCTTTAATGAACGGCGTGAAATTAAACAACTGCAATTTACCGCCTGGCCGGATCATGGTGTACCCGATCATCCTGCACCCTTCTTGCAATTCTTACGCAGATGTAGAGCTCTAACACCACCTGATGCTGGTCCAGTTGTTGTCCACTGCTCAGCTGGTGTGGGACGCACTGGTTGTTATATCGTTATTGATTCTATGCTGGAGAGAATGAAACATGAAAAGATTGTGGATATTTATGGTCATGTCACTTGTCTTAGAGCCCAACGGAATTACATGGTGCAAACCGAAGATCAATACATATTCATACATGATGCCATACTGGAAGCGATTATATGTGGTCACACTGAGGTGCCAGCTCGTAATCTTCACACACATTTGCAAAAGCTATTGACCACAGAACCGGGTGAGACTATCACGGGCATGGAAATTGAATTCAAAAAACTCTCTAATGTCAAGGTTGACTCTTCCAAATTTGTTACGGCTAATTTACCCTGCAACAAGCATAAAAATCGTTTAGTTCACATTTTGCCCTATGAATCTACACGTGTGTACTTGACACCAATTCATGGTATTGAAGGCAGCGATTATATAAATGCCAGTTTTATTGAAGGCTATCGCTATCGTTCGGCTTATATAGCAGCTCAAGGTCCACTACAAGATACGGCTGAAGATTTCTGGCGTATGTTATGGGAACACAATTCCACGATTGTGGTGATGTTGACTAAACTCAAAGAGATGGGAAGGGTAAGTTTCGATATCAAAAGAAAAATAACTGAAAGAGGAAATATTTTTGCTTTTTAGGAAAAATGTTATCAGTATTGGCCTCATGAACGTTCGGTGCGCTATCAATATTATGTTGTTGATCCTATTGCTGAATACAATATGCCACAATATAAGTTACGTGAATTTAAGGTAAGTTAAGCACTGAAGGGGAGGTGGAGACAATAATGAATGTTTGAAAAATAAAATGTTTTTATTTTTAGGTAACTGATGCCCGTGATGGCTCCTCACGCACCGTACGACAATTTCAATTTATTGATTGGCCCGAACAGGGTGTGCCCAAATCGGGTGAAGGTTTTATTGATTTCATTGGTCAAGTGCATAAAACAAAAGAACAATTTGGTCAAGATGGACCAATTACAGTGCACTGTAGTGCTGGTGTAGGTCGTTCAGGTGTGTTCATAACATTAAGTATTGTTTTGGAACGCATGCAGTATGAGGGCGTTTTAGATGTATTTCAAACTGTGCGAATTTTACGCGCTCAACGGCCAGCCATGGTGCAAACAGAGGTAAAGTACATAAATTCTTTTTATAAAATAATTTTTCTATTTTCTTTTTTTAAATTTTAGGATCAGTATCATTTTTGTTATCGTGCTGCTTTAGAATATTTGGGTTCATTTGATAATTATACCAATTAGCTTAATTTGAAATCAACTGTAAAACAGTTTTTTCATTAGATGAGAACATAACAACAACAACACTTATTATTATATTGCAAAAAAAAAAAATTAAATTACTCGTATAACAGTTATTTAACAGCAAAGTAAAAGTAGTGAAACTGTTATAAATAAGGCATGCCTTAAGTTTCTAGAATTAATTTGAAAATATTTATAAAATTGATCTAGAATTATAACACCTACTTTTCTATGTTACTAAAAATTTCACTTTCAACTTCACCAACTTTCGGTAAATTAAAAAAAATATATTATATATATATTTTTTTTTGGTATTACACTTACATTCTTAGTTTAATAAAATTTTGTAAAGGTACTATAAATACAGTAATTGATATCAAGAATTTTTTTACATTTAATAGTGATATGCAATACGTTTTTTTATAAAAATCTGTTATAATTTAGAAAAAAATTCTAATAATTTTAGACTCTTTATATTTTTTAAATTCTTTTTATAAAACTCAGACTTTATTAAAATAAAATTCGTTGCAGACTTAACTGTTATACAAATGTATAACAGTTATGAAAAATGTTATAATTTTTTTAAAATTAAACTGCATGTATTTTCAAACAAAATTAGTAAAAAATTAAACTTACAATTTAAACTGTTATACTAGGTTTAAAAAAAAAACTAGAAGGTTTTAACTTGTATGTATTTCTTATTACATGTAATGAAATTTAGCAAATTAAAAAAATCAATTAAATAATTAAAAAAAATTTGTTTTGCAACTGTTATACCTATTTCCTTTTAACTTGTATGTTAATAAAAAAATTCTTTTAAATATATCATGTGCCGGCACTTGCGTGTGTTTTTTAATCTAAATTAAAACAGTTTCATAACTGTTCTAACTGCTGTTATACAAAACTGTTATACTTTTATTAAAAGAAAAATCAAACATTTCAAGCAGTTTTAATTGCTTCTTTATTATCATTAATTTTAAGTACTATTTTTTATTATTTTTCCACTAGTTCTATATTTATACATACATACATACCATACCATAAATATATATAGTATTTGTTATAATATTAAGTCAAACATTTTAGTTTATTTAAATTTAAGCCGTCTTTTAAGTTATTGTGAACTAAAAAAGACTGTTTATGCATTAATTACAATTATAACAAGAAACAACAATAAATCAAGACAACAAACAAATTACAACAAATAATATTTATATTTAAAGTTTATTAAAATAAATTTAAAACAAAAATTTAATTATAAGTTAACATTCTTTTCCCTAAACTCCCTAAAAAAAAATTAGATTGTAAGCAAAAAAAAAAAACAAAATGTAAAACAAGTAATTTTTTTAAGTTAAACAAAATAATTATAAAAACGTTAATTATGAGTTTTAATTAATTTAAACCTTAAAATAAAAAAGCCATAAACACACACATTCTAAATACTAACACAAGTATTTATTAAAGAAAAATATTGAAGGTTAGGCTTGGCAAAAATATGGTCTTTACAAAAAGAGATTAAAAACCTATTTAATTAAAAATTTCATTTACAAAGAAAGGTGTCACATTATTTAAATTTTTAATTAAATAAATATTTAAACAATGAAATATTTTTTTTGTTAAGGTGACGGTGACTTTTTGACGACAATTGGAACACATACAAGATTTTTCTCCAAAAAGGAACACAATTTTTTAGTGCTTAAATTTTGAATTTCTGAATAAGAAATTTTAATTTAATTAAAAATTTCATTTTTATGCATCCAAGAGAGTGAGAGAGAACAAGAAAATTAATATTTTGACTAGAGAAAAACTTACTAAAGTACTAAGACCTTTTTCTAGTAATTAATTAAAAATAAATAAAAAACTTGTTTAGAAAAAGAAAAAAAATCGAATTACTAGATTAAAGGGCCAAATTATCACAAATTTTCGTATCGAATAAAATTTCGTTCCGTACGGAATAGCTGATGTATTAAATTTTTGTAAAAAGTGCAAGATTTTGTTTTCAATTGAACAATTTAGAATGAATAAAAGTCTGAGGCCAAATCAACGCATTCG
The DNA here is from genome assembly GCA_947397855.1 of Thelaira solivaga. Taxonomy (NCBI): domain Eukaryota; kingdom Metazoa; phylum Arthropoda; class Insecta; order Diptera; family Tachinidae; genus Thelaira; species Thelaira solivaga. The sequence continues at coordinate 79,821,640 of OX377611.1, read as the reverse complement.
ATATTGAGCAACTAGAAATTTTCAAATTTTTTCATGCAAAAACATTAAAATTACGATAGTTTTCATTCGATATCGTATGTGGTGATTTGGCCACTGCTTTGCAAATTATTTCTCTAAAATTAAATCATAAAGTAAATAAAACTTATTTATTAAATTTAATTTGCTGCCTTTAAATTTCCATTCAACTTAATTTATTTTTCTTAATTTATTTTTATGTTTTTCTAAATATTTTTATATTTTTGTAAATTGATTTTAATTAATAAAAATTTTTTTTTAAGAAATTATAACTTTTTTGTTGTTTAATTTAATTTTATTTTAAGGAAGGAATTCCAAAAAAAGAATAGAACTTTAATTAAAATTAGTGTAAATAAAAATGCTACTAATTTAACTTTTTCATATGGCGTCTACCGCATCGTCAGCAATGTAGAAGTAACATTTTTTATTTTTTTTTTAAACTATAGCAAAATTAGTTTATATTTATTTAGGGTTTAAATTTTTTGCGAATTTTTAAAAACCAAAATTTTCGATTTGAAAAAAAATATTTTTTAAAACATAAAAAGTGATATAAACACAAATAAAAGCCAAAATAAATTTTGAATTTTTTGAAGTATATTCTGAAAACTTATGGCAAGATTTTAATCACAAAAAAAGACTATAAAAAGTCCCTTGCTATTGAAGTTGCCATATCTAAAATGTAAAATGTGGCAACTTTAAATGCTTATGTTCATATTAAAAGTTATGGGCAATACAAACATATATTTAACTTATCATAAAGATAACATCCTGCCGTTAGTTAATTTTTAGTTGTAATAATAGGGAGTATCAGTTTGTGCTTTTCAATCTCTATTTACACATTAGAGCAATTTTTCTTTAAAATTTGTGAATAATTTATGCTGGTATGTGGACTTGAGTTACTTTAAAAAACGTAAAGTCATACGAAAGATTTTTCAATCAAAAATGAGTGTCTAGTTTTCTTTCGCTTTCCTTTGGGTGCATAATGCAGAGCCTGGCAGATGGTAAGAGCAGTGTTATTTTTTAGCTCAAATTTTAAAGTTTTAGTTTAACTGTTTAACTGTGGTTTTGCTATAGTATTTAAATAGTTAAATAAATATCGTGAATTAGGACCTAAGTAGTCTTACAACACAGTGGGACTAGTTGAAATTGGTAATAAATAGAAAGAAATTAAATAAAATAAAATAAAAAAAATAACTATACATATTGTATATAAGCCGTAAGGGTTCTTAAAGAATATAATTTGTTAAAAAGAAACTTCAAAACATTTATCAGAATATAAGGAAATTAAAACTAAAAGCGCAATAAAAAACAATTGATTATACAAGAGAAAAATTAAAAATGTTGTTGAGATATGAATAGTGTCTAGAATATACATACATGCGTATATAGATATATATTAATATAATACACAATCAATATAAAAGTTAGATTTTGAATGCTGGAATTAAACAAAAATATTGTAGTATAACAGGCAAGTAGAGCATTTTTTTTATACAAGACACCATGACAAGAAATATAAAACAGTTCCATAAATTTAAGTAAAAAAAAAACATATATAAAAAAAAATAATATAAATTTATATGTATTATTATTACCTATTATATTAAAATATATTAATAAATAAGAAAAAAAAGAAGATATAAACAAAGTATGTAGTTCTTAACTTAATTAAAAAAACTCCATACAATAAACTATAAAAAAAATCATTCAGTGACTCTTTGTGTATAAACGCACGATAGCTTTTTTAGTGAAAACAAATGTAGGAGAGCAGCTACCGTTCGTTTGTAGACAAAAGGCTCGAAATATATCATAAAAATAAGGTGATAAGGCAAACTGATAAAGACAATTAACTTCGTGTTTAATTCATATGCTTGTATTCAAAGAAAAGTACAGTAGACTTGAAATCGATATTCTGACAAATTCGTAGGAAAAATTTGTCATAATTTATACTTGAAGTCGTTATTAGTCTCTTTGAATACCAGCCATAATCATTAACTGCTGACTATATAATAAGTTGGGTTTAAATAAAATCATCAATTAAGGCTATTTCGCAAATTCGAGGCTAAGTGGGCAGGACTAATTGAATAAACAAATTCAATACATAAATTACACTAGGCAATACTGAAAAATTTGTTCATTTAACTAAAGTCCGTTTTTTTCTTTCAGCTCCCTAAAGGTAACAATTAAGACTATTTTATACTTTTTCTTTCATGTTTTTTTTAAAGATATTCTTGATGGGACGCCTGTCCAACACAGATTCGAGTAGCCAATCAGACATCATACGCATTACCTTTATACATACGTCAGCTATTTGTAATAAGTAAGCATCTAAAGCTAACGATGTAGTCTTTTTTATAACAAATATAAAAAAAACAGTGATTTTCCTTTAGTTATAGCTAATGTGGGATGGTCAGTCTTATTTGATTAAAGGGAAAAAAGAGTTTAAAATTATAAAAAAAAAAAAAAAAAAAAAAAAAAAAGTTTGGTAAAAAATATTTTTTTACGTGATAATTTTAACATTAAAAATTAAAAAAAAAAAAAAAAATTAAAATAAAAAAAAATAACAAAATATTAATCTTTATTTGTGCTTAATTCCAGAAATTGTGTTGGTTTTAAAATTTATTCTTTTACTCATGATATTCTCATGAGTTATTTATTCAGTACAATAAGTACTGAAGGGGAGAGCATACCTATATGGACCATTTCATCAGATGCCACTCCGAATCCTCAGTAGGTTACTCCCAACGTTTCTTGCAAACATTAGAACCTTTATATTGTAAAAGCAATTGACTAAATAAGAATTATTAATCAAAAGTCACAAAAAGATTCAAATATTCAAACAAAAAACTCAGTAAGCATTGAACTGAATAAACAAATAAATTTCCCAACCAACATTTTTAATATTGAAAACTATATATTCTATTTTTATTCTTCTCTTCTCTTTTACATTTGAATGCCCGTTGGGTATTACTGAATGTAATTAAAGAGTATATGAAAAACAAAAACAAAAAATTATAAAAAATAATAAGAAAAACAGGGTTTTCCTACAATGAGCACTTGTATTTGTATATGTAATAATTTCTATTTGGAATTTAAAACAAAATATTAATCTTTATTTGTGCTTAATTCCAGAAATTGTGTTGGTTTTAAAATTTATTCTTTTACTCATGATATTCTCATGAGTTATTTATTCAGTACAATAAGTACTTTTAAATTCCAAATAGAAATTATTACATATAATAAAAAAAAAATTTTTTTTTGATTTTGTTATTATTTTTTGATAATTTTAACATTAACAAATAAATCAAATATTTTAGAATATTTCAATATATTTTCGTCATAATTTTAACTTTAAAAAAAAATTTTTTTATTTTTTGTTTTTTTAATATTTTAACATTAAAAAACAAATAAAATGTTCTAGAATATTTCAAGATCTTCATTTTTATTTTTTTAATTTGCTTCATTTGACGAGAAAAAAAACATCCTTATCACTTTGTCTCACACCTTATAATTATTTAAAAAAAAAACAGTGTAGCTTTTTAAATGTTAAAACAGAAATTATAAAAAATAATAATAAAAAAAATTATATATAAAATATTAATAAATTTATTTATAAATAGTTTAAACAATTTGTAAGTTAAAAAAAAAAAAAAAATAAGTCAAATATTTATATGAAACTTATAAAAATATATAGACACTCACTTATAATTATTAATTATTCATAAGCATATAATATTATATATATAAAACTAGCTTTTAATTAAATAGTAATCATATTTTTAATTTGATTTTCTCTTCAGAAAAAAAAAATGTTATTAACAGTTTCGGTCTTTGTAAATTTAATCAAATTAGCAAAATGTTTAAAAACGAAAATGAATTTAAATTATTTATTAATTTTAGTTTGTTTTTTAATTTTAATTATAATAAATAAATAAGTGCTAAGTAATAATCCATAGCAGAAGAAAGTATTAAATAAAATAAAATTGAAAACCAAAAAAAAAATGTTTATGTTGAGAAGAAAACAAAAAATATGGAAAAAATTTAAGTAAAATATAAAAAAAATAAAATAAAAGATAAAATGTATTTTTATTCATAGTAAAAGAACAACTGAAAATTAAAAAAAAGCAAAAAACCGCAATAGTTTTTTATTCAGTAAATAATACGAGTGGCCTGAAACTCCTAACCAGCTGCTTTATGAATCCAAACCAGGGTCACAATAACGACGATGACGTTAAATACATAAAAAAGACAACAACTAGAATAGGAGTGAAAATTTTCAACTTTCTTCTTTTCAAAATAAAATTTTTTAAATAAATTTCGCATAAGAAAGCAACAGCACTGTGTTTAAGGAAATTTCAAAAAAATATTAAAAATAATACAAACTAATTTCTGTAAATTTGAGCGGTAAGTTACAAATCTAGACAGCCTCCCCTTTAAAATGATATATTACAAATTCCGTAATCAGAGCAACAGCACTGGGATATATGAAAACTTCAAAATAATCCAAAGTAACTTTCGAACGAACCATTGAAGATTGCGAGATCGAACATATATCATTTTAAAGAGCAGGTCGTCTAGATTTGTAATCTACTGCCGAAATACTCAGAAATTACTTTAGACTATTTTTAAAATTTTTTTGAAATTCCCTTATACTCTAATTTTTTTGTTCTAAAGGGATTTGGCAGTTTCCGTTTTGCATCATAAAACAAAAACTACCAAGTTTTCAGAAAATGTTAAAACACTTCCAGAAAGTTTAGAACCTACAGATTAAATTTCTTTTTGACTTTGATAATTGTTATAGGCAAAATCGGAAATGGTACCTCGACAAAGTGGGAAATATAGAAATTAAAAAAAAAAAAATTTTATTTACATAATTAATGAAATATTTAATTGATTCATTGAATATTACTAATTAAATCGTTGTATTGAATTTATGGCATGTTTTTCTTCGAGTGTATAATTTTCACATCTGATTTAAAAATTCACAATTAATTTCAAAAATTAATAACAATTATTTTTAATTTTTGTTTGCTTAACGTTTCATAATAAAAATTTATTTTAATTCACACTTCATTATTAGAAAAGTCACCTTAAGAAAAACAACTGCATGCTTGAGCAACTATTTTAGTTCTAAGAAATTTTCTTAAGCAACCAAATATTATGACACTTTTCTTTCCCTTAAGCAATTTGTTTACTAGACAAGAAAAAAAAGTAAATAATCTTCCTTGGTATGCCATAAGCTGTTATTTAAATGTTTAAGCAAAATTCAAGAATGTGTTAACAAACATCTTTTGTAATTTTGAGGCCACAAACTATAAAAACCCCACACAAAAACCTCAAACTGTTGTAGTAAGTCTTTAAGAGAAGTTAAGAAAAGTGTTGGTTTGGTAGTAATAAAGAAAAAAAAAAAAATGTTGATTTTATAAAAAAATGCACTTTCAAAATGCATATTTTAAAAAGATCCGCTATAATGGGCCCTGTGCCCTATGCCAGTTATTTAAATAGGTAAAAGAACTCTAATTAAAAAATAATTTCATTTAATTTAAACAGAAAATTTATTTGTTTTAATTCTCTTAAGCTCTTCACTAACTTCCCCTGCTATTGGACAGCCAAATTTGGGCTGGAATTATCCTGAGGAATATCAACATTTAATCCATGAGCATTGGCGTTCGTTTCCTGTACCCGAAATTTATCACAAGGCTTTTTTATTTATTGGTTTTATATGCATGTTGTTGTGTTCATTATTTGGCAATGGTTTGGTATTGTGGATATTTTCAACGTAAGTTGGATTAACACGAGTCTTAAAAAATATATTTTATGTAAAATTTTTTTCTAGCTCAAAAAACTTAAGGACACCCTCAAATTTATTGATTATAAATTTAGCAGTTTTTGATTTAACAATGGCCACTAACATGCCTCACTATTTAATAAATGCTGTTTTAGGTTATTTTCATGGTGGCGATTTAGCCTGTGATATTTATGCAGCATTTGGTAGTATTTCTGGTATAGGAGCAGCTGTAACTAATGCTATTATTGCTTTTGATAGATACAGGTAAGTTGGATAGAGTATTTCCTCCACATTAATAAGTTCTATTCTTAATACCTTTTAAAAAAAATAAAGACTAGAACCTTCGGAATATCTGATTATAATTTCAGTGCACTAGTTAGCTGTGCCTTTACAGCTTTAAAACTTTAAATAGCATAACTTTTCAGACAAAAAAAATATTACAAAATTGCCAGCCATTGAAATATCTGAGATTCTGGTAGGAAGGACCAATAATCATTTTTTGTTGTATTTAAATTTATGAAGTTTTAAATTCAAAATAACGTTTTGAAATAAATATGATTCTGGTGAGAAGGACCATTCATTTTTAAAATTTATGAAACATTAAATGGCAAAACTTAAAAAACTAAATATATAATCCAAGGCAAGGTTGCCATTGAAATAAATACGTTTCTGGTGGGAAAGACCATAAAAAGTCTTGATTCACGAATTATGCTAACTGTGTTTGGCGAGCTTAAAACAAACTTTAACATCTTTCTTAATATTATTTCAATAATAAGCTAAAAGTTAAACTAGTCTCAGAAATATAAAGCCTTTTTTTATAATTTTAACAGTGACAGTGAAAAACAATGTCAGCCAATGTCAAAGCCTTTAACTAATGCTATTTAATTATAATTAAGCCATATTTATTCTCTTAAGATGTTTTATTCCGATTTGATTAATATTAATTTAAAACTTTATTAAATGACTTTTTCATTACCCATACAGAACCATTTCCAATCCTATTGATGGCCGTCTTAATTTTCCGCAAGTTATAATTTTGATTATAATGACTTGGATGTGGACAGCACCGTTTACAATTCTACCGTTCTTTCATATTTGGGGACATTTTGTGCCAGGTAAAAATCAGGAGGCAAATTCTGGCTTACAAAATCGAACGAAATTTTCGTTTAAATTGTATTGAATCGAGATCAACTGCCATAATTTGAACCCAGAATAATTTTACAAAATATAATTCAAGCAAAACTAACTCTTTTAATTTTTTATTTTTTTTTTCATCAATTTAGAGGGTTTTCTAACCAGCTGTTCGTTTGACTATCTAACCGATGATGATGAAACACGCATTTTTGTGCGAGTGTTTTTTGTATGGGCCTACTGTGTACCCATGATTTTAATATGCGTGAATTATACAAAACTATTCTTTCATGTGCGTGATCATGAGCAAATGTTGGCCGAACAGGCTAAAAAAATGAATGTGAAATCATTATCAGCGAATCAAAATACAGCTGCCATGAGTGTAGAATTACGTATAGCTAAGGCAGCCATGACAATATATTTGTTATATATATTTTCTTGGACACCATATGCCACTGTAGCGCTATTGGGAACCTTTGGTTATCGTCACTTAATAACGCCATTTGCCTCTATGATACCCTGTTGCTGTGCTAAATTGGTTTCATGTATAGATCCCTGGGTTTATGCGGCCAGCCATCCCAAATATAGGGCAGAATTGGAAAAACGTTTACCCTGGTTGGGCATAAGAGAAAAAAGTGTTAGCGTGAGCTCATCACAGAGTGCAGATAATTCTGATGGTGACACTAGTACTGTATCGGCCATGAACTAAAAAAATCTTATATTTTAATAAAAACGAACATTTTAACGACTTATTACGACTTATTGATAAGTTTATTTTGATATCCATGGTTATCAAAAAAAAATTCTATTACATTCAAATTATTAAGGGTATTCAATAAGTAAAGCAAATAGCAAATTCAAAAGTTTGAAGGCTTTTTGCTGATATTTTTAACCATTACGTAATTTTATTAAAAAAAACTAAGCACTGAATTATAAGCAATTCCAAAAATTAAAAAAAAAAACAACTAAGTTACGAGTAATCAGCTTTAAAAAAGCTACAAAAAGCAAAAAAAAAAAAAAATTTAACAAAACTGTAAATAAACAAAATAAATGTTACAGCAAAATTTGTTTCGCAATGTGTTTTACTACTTGAAATCTCTTCAAATCATACAAAAAAAAAATTTAAAAATCATGTTAAAAATTCTTACAATGAGAGAATATTTTTTTTTTTTTCATAAATCTTTTGAATTTTGTCATGAATGCAATAAAAATTCATTATTTTTCAACCAATGACATATTTCACTATAATAATAAATTAAGTTCATTAAATTGAATGAAATGTTCATTAATTAATTGAAAGATTTTCATTAATTCAATAAAAATATTTTATTAAATCATTTAACAAAATAACTTAATTCAATTTAATGACATATTCATTCATTTAATAAAAGAATTGCATTAATTGAATGAAAATATTTCATTAATTTACATAATTGACAAAATTATTTTATTAAATTTATTTTATTTCTTTCTTTATTTAATTTAAAAACTTAATGCTGTCAAATTTATAGAATTTTCAACTTGGTAGCACTGAAAAAAGTGTTGTATTTATTTCATAAATACCACTTAAATTCAATTTGCAAATAACATTTAATGTGAATTTATTAAAGTGATTTTG